>JAVIWC010002356.1:0-364370 GCA_031894815.1 Creontiades dilutus | reverse complement strand
CAATACACGAAGTAAAAACATAGAACATTAAAACATTAGAAACATGTCCATGGAAACACGTTACCTGTGTGGGTGCGCAGGTGGATTTTAAGCGTGCCCAGTTGAACGGCTCGATAATCGCAGAAAGTGCAGGCGTACGGTTTCTCTCCTGCAAAACGATAAACAATTTTTTTTTTTTTCCCCATAATTTCTTATTGCACCAAGTAATAACTTATTAACAATATTATTCTGACTTAAATTCTGTACATAATTATTGGGACTCAAGATCCATTACTCCAGTCCATGTCCTTCTGAGGTTCAGCACATTCACTTCCTACACAAGTTCATGTGGTTTTGTGCGCTTAAGGCGCCTAGTTAGGTCTTGCACATCAAGTAGCTTCACAGCTTCTTCGTTGACATGACCTCGTAGTCTGGCTAGATGAGCGGTAGCCCTCTGTTTGATTATTTCGTCAATGCTGTCCACTTCCAGTTCGCGGTGAAGAGCATCATTTCTAAAGTACCAAGGTGCATCAGTGATGCATCGTAGTACGGTATTCTGAAAACGCTGGATAATCAGTCTATTGGTTGGAGCTGTACAGCCCCACAACTGTGCTCCATACGTCCAAACTGGCTTAAGCACTTGATTGTACAGGAGCAGCTTGTTACCAATGGTCATGGAGGATTGCCTGCCAATAAGCCAGTACATTTTTCTAAGTTTTATCACCAGTTCGGCCTTCTTCTTTTTCACATGTTCTTTCCACCTGAGCTTGGCGTCAAGCGTCATGCCCAGGTATTTGGCTTTATTCGCGTAGGGAATTGCCACGTTGTTGAGGTAAAGTGGGATGTAGTTGATTTTCTGGTTGGTGAAATCAACATGCACCGACTTTGCCTCATTTAACCTTATCCTCCATGTGGACGTCCAATGACTGATTTTGGAGATAGATTTGTCGAGTTTGCTGATCGATTCATCATTGCCGTCTCCAACTGACAGGATTGCAGTGTCGTCAGCAAACGTAGCTGTGACGTTTCCTGGGAACTCTGGTAAATCGCATGTGTACAGGAGGTATAGGAGTGGGCCTAATACACTACCTTGTGGTACACCTGCGTTTATTTTCATGAGCTTAGAGTAAGCATCATCCTGTTTGATACGGATACGGATAAACAAAATGAACATAAACAATGAATGAATGCTCTGCAAACAAGTCCTCAAGCCTGGATGGACTTATGGATGCCAAAATAAGTCCATAAAATAAAGTACTCAGGGACGTAGTTAATGCAGATTTGGATTGTACACCCTTTGAAACGTAAACCATACAATTTTTCAGGGGGGGGGGGGGTTAGAATTTTTTTCTTTTTCAATAATAAACCGAAAAAATGTACTGAATTATGTCATTTTATTTATATAACAAGCTTTAAAAACGTGATTCTTCTTTTTGTGGCAATTGCGTTTGCGGGCCATAATGATTCGGTATGGGTACAGGTTGTGGCTAGCAGGGTGTACCTCTGACATGACTTTATAACAGGGTACGAGTACCGTAAACCGGGGTAACTTTGCACTTCAGTCGGATTTCAAACTCAAATTTGTGTCCTACCCCCAAAAGTAAGAAGAAGAAGAAGAAGAAGAAGAAGAAGAAGAAGAAGAAGAAGAAGAAGAAGAAGAAGATTTATTTGTGTAAAAACATCACGTTTTTCACAAGTTTGGAGTTTTTTTTTAATCTTATGCCTCGACGATTTGCGGCAACTTCGGCCATTCGTCAATTTTCGGCCTCCAAGGATGCACGGACGTCTTCAAGCTCTGGACAGTTACCCAGATGCTGACCATCCATGAACCCGCCTCCACAAAGCACACAATCCGGGCTCTGAAATACACCTATTCTCTGCAGGTGGCCTTGGAGGTAGTCATGGCCTGTGGTTAACCTAAAACAGGCTACACCTACTTGTCAAGGAAGGTTATGTGGAATCCGTCCGTTTTGTATTGTCAGTGATTGCCACTTCCTACCCTCAGCCTCCCGCTGCTGCCTTACTTCCAAAGATTTCATAATACAGGTCTTAATAGCTCTTTTGGAAGTGTGGTACGTGATGCTATTCTCAAATTGGGCGGAAAGGGCACCTTCTCTCGCCAGACGATCAGCTTCCTCATTCCCATACACTCCACAGTGTCCGGGAATCCACTGAAGCACCAGTTCCACTCCTCTGCTAATCAACTCGTGTGCTCGTTGCTTGGACCTTCTCACAATGGAAATGTCGCCATCTCCTCTAGCGTTGCACGCGGCTTGGAGAGCTGCCATGGAGTCCACGAAAATTGCGACTCTGGTGTCATCTCTTCTCAGGCACTCGCCCAGAGCCGTAGAAATGGCTTCGACCTCCCCGTCAAAGTTGGAGGCTGATTGTCCAACGGGAGCATTAAGTTGGAAAGAGTTGGAGAAAACTCCTGCTCCTGCATTGGTGGTCGAGTTTTGGGCGGATCCGTCAGTGTAGACATCAGTTTGGAGTGTAACAAGAGTTTGGAGTGTAGAGAGACATTCAGAGAAAAAAATAATACAAACACTGTACACAAGCAGAAAAGTGAAACAAATATTTTGGCAGGTTTCAGTCTCTATATATATATTTTTTTCTTTTTTTTTAAGTGGCAATGAATCCCTCATTAATAATGAAGGCCCTCTGGCATAGAATGGTCTGCAGACACCCAACCAGTCTTCTGATGCCCGCCGTATCTATTTGAACGACGATGTTAGGTTGTAGGATTGTCGTTCAAATCCGTGGCTCATACCAGTGAATGAACTCTTGGCGACAGGACGACGGAACCTGAGAGCGCACCTGAGATGCGGCGCATCATGTTGATATTGCGGGAAGAAGCGATGGAAAATTAACATGATCCGCTCTCGGGGGAAAGAGAATCGACAAGAGTTTGCCGACGGCACCCGGTGCCAATAACCTCGTGTTTTGCAAATACAAGCACGTTGGTTATTGGTTCCCTACTCCAATCCAGGGGAACAATTGAAAATTCATTGTTTCCCCACTCCTAAGGAATGTAGGAGGGAAAAGGACTGGATTGGAGAGGAGGAGGTCTCAAACTTGGAAATTTCAAAATTGGGCATGCGCCGAAGAAATGTACGTGCATGTCCGAGGAGAAGGAAAAAACCGAGAAGAATTCGAGAGGATTTTGAGGGGAGTCCCGACTTGAACGTTCTCGAAACAAGACGTGTTCCGCGACGTTACCTGACTGATTGTCCGGTTCTCCGACTTCACTACGAATCCGTGAGACGGGTCGAGGAATCCACCAATTTTGGACTTTGCCTGATCTGGACTGGAGGAGCAGGCAACAAGACTTCGCTACGCCCAGGATAGCTAACCGAGTGCCGCGGACCGCAAGTCTTTGTCCGGAAAGGTTAGGATTTATTGTACAACATCTTTTATTTTAATTCTTGGAGTGAGAATAGGTAGATAGGTATAATTTGGATATAGGTATTAAGAATTACGGATAGATTGTAAACATGTATAGCTTTTGTTAATCCATTAAACCAACGAAAAGAGGAATAATCCCAAAAACCAATTTCAGGCCTTTCAATTATCAGACCTTCTTTCATAAAGTTTACTTTACAAAGAAAAGGTACCAGCTACAGGTATTAGATCCATTCAAGAGGGAAAGAAATTGATTTACTGCTCTTACAAGAAAAAAGGTAAGTCCGCAAGTTATTTTCCTTCTTGTTGGGCTGTGAGCCAATAAACGACGGCTTACAGTATCCTGAAAGAGGACTATGGATTGGAATGCCTCCAGATTGAATGCAGGGGACCCGAGAAATCTGCTATGCTCAAACTTGAAGACTGGACAGGAAGATATAAGATGGACCAGGGTGTAGACAGCCTGCAAAAGGATGGATTTGCACACCTGATTTGGCACAACAATCTTTTGATAAAAAGAGGAAAGTCTTTTGAGAGATACTCGGCGCACTGACTCATTCGATGGCTGGAGTCCACTGAGCAGTAGCTGTACGAGGACTCTGAAATCTTCTCCAAATCAGCTTGGTGCAAATGTGTTGTGGTGTCCAAGAACTTTTTACGTTTAACATCCTGGGCCTCTCTTGAGCTCCAAAGGTCCTCCTAGCCAGCTCGTGCCAGATAGTCCCTCAACTGCAAGGACCAATTGAATCTTAGGTGAGGGAAATCTCTTGAAATTGCCACAAGCCTCTCGAAGCAAATTCTTGGCAATCTTTCGGCATAGCTAATAGCTTTGCCCACCAACCGTACATCGCTTTGCCAATTGAGAAGTGGAGATGACTGAGGCCCAATTCTACCCTCACCACGTAGTCGGGCGTGTTGAAAGCAAGCCCCAAGAGAGACTTAAAAGCTCTGACCTGCACTCGCTCCAGCTCTTCCGTATATGAACGAGCCCATACTTCAGGGCCATAAAGCGCTGTACAGCCCACGCCGAGCCTCCACAGATGCCGATTGGGACTTGATTACAACTGGCCAGATATTTTTATAGGCGGCAGTGCGCTTATTAACTGCATGCCGGGCTTGCTGGTAGAATACACCAGATCTGGAAAAGAGAACGCCAAAGTAATTGTATGATGCCACTCTTTCCAGCTCTTCGCTGCCACACCAGAATCTATTAACCCCCAAAAGTAAGGATAGGAAGCTCATTCTAGTTCTATCTGATTGACCTGTGTCCACCAATTGATCATTATCGCTATGTTTCGCCGAATTTTTTTTCGTTTGTTCGTGATAAAAGGCAGGTTCTAGGAGTCTTCATGAGGCGAGAGTAGGTTACACATGGCACCGGTGCTTCATTTCTAGCTTGTTCGAAGGAAAAAACATGAACAATTTTGTCTAGAGAGCTCAACTCACCTGTATGGATTCGTATGTGGGTTCGTAGGTTGGCCAGTTCCGCGGCTCTGTAATCACACTCGCTGCATTCGTACGGTTTGATGCCTGAAAAACGTTAAAAACATATTGTAAACGGGGAAGTCTTCCATTTTCAGCGTTAAACACTCAAATTTTTAAGAATTCGTTGACGGAATTTTGGTGCGTATGAGTATTGCTATTAGAAGTTATAATCTGCACGGATCTTCAGTCCTGCAGGATTCCCACCTCAAACTCGCAAATTCTGCAGGATCTGCACCTCTAACTTGCCAATCCTGCAGGATCCACAAGGATTTCCAGTCCTGCAAGATCCTCACCTCTAACTCACTAATCCAGGGCTGCAGGATTCACATGGATCTCCGGGCCTGCAGGGGTTTCACCTCTAACTCGCCAATCCTGCAGGATCCACATGAATCTCTGGTCCTGCAGAGTCTTCAACTCTAACTCGCCAATCCTGCAGGATTCACGCGGATTTTCAGTCCTGCAGGATGCATTTGAATCTCCAGTCCTGCAGGGTCTTTACCTCTAACTCGCCAATCCTGCAGGATCCATGCGGATTTTCAATCCTACAGGATCCTCACTTCAAACTCACCAATCCAGCAGATTTTCAGTCCTGCAGGATTCACATGGACCTCTGGTCCTGCAGGGTCTTCACCTCTAACTCGCCAATCCAGCAGGATTCACGTGGATTTTCAGTCCTGCAGGATGCATTTGACTCTCCAGTCCTGCAGGGTCTTTACCTCTAACTCGCCAATCCTGCAGGATCCATGCGGATTTTCAATCCTACAGGATCCTCACTTCTAACTCACCAATCCAGCAGATTTTCAGTCCTGCAGGATTCACATGGACCTCTGGTCCTGCAGGGTCTTCACCTCTAACTCGCCAATCCGGCAGGATTCACGCGGATTTTCAGTCCTGCAGGATGCATTTGACTCTCCAGTCCTGCAGGGTCTTTACCTCTAACTCGCCAATCCTGCAGGATCCATGCGGATTTGCAATCCTGCAGGATCCTCACTTCTAACTCACCAGTCCAGCGGATTTTCAGTCCTGCAGGATTCACATGGATCTCCAGTCCTGCCGGGTCTTCACCTCTAACTCGCCACTGCCGGCTCTGTAGCAAAGAAGCGGAGATAGCTGTAAACATCCTCCGCAATTGTCCTGCTGTTGCATCGATAAGATTCAATCGAATCAAGGAAGAATCGTGCAAATTGGATGAAAATTCTGGCATATTTCGTGCTCCCCAACCCACAGCACCCTCTGAATCGATTTTAACAGGGTGTCCCTATGGACGAAGCGTGGTTTCATAGGGACGTCCCTAAAAACAAGTTACCTGTGTGGACTTTCATGTGAGTCTTCAGATGCCGCAACTCCGTCGCTCTGTAATCGCAAGAACTGCACGCGTACGGCTTCTCACCTGTAAAACCAAACCGTTTAGTTAAACTCCGTTTTTGCTTTTTGAAACTGATGAAACTTAAACGTTCAAAACAAGAAGATTCTCTGAATATCATTAAAAGACAGAATCACCAAGACCAGAGACAGCCGCTTCACCAGAATCAAATTGGAGATAAAAAATCAATAATTGAAAGTTATCTGTCTTCTAACTACTAATATATTCTGTTGTAATTTGAGTTCGTGTGCAGCATCTTTCGTTACTATTTACATTTGTGACATGTTACAAGTTACAAGAAGGTATGGTAAGGTTACAGCCAGGCAAGGTTTACAAAAAAAGGATCATTGGAATTTGCCTGCATTCCTATTTCCTTGTCGATCATTAAAGTTCAATATTTTAACAAAAATGGACCAACATTGCTCAAAACGTTAAAGCAGAGTTCACATCCATCTGGGAAGCTATGCGGAAAGTGCATATGAGAAGCTGATTGGTTGGACATCAGCTGGGGAGGGGGAATATTTTTTATGGAGAAGCACTTTCGAAGAAAACTGTGCGCATCAGGTTTGTCATATATTTTTGGCTCTGCGTCTGCGCAGTTCATTACCGTGCATATGGAATTTGAATTTGTTCCCTCCTGTGTATTCGTAAATCCCAAGGTTGATTTAAAGGGAGTATCCCAGCACACTGTGCTTACGTCTTCCCTAACCGCTTGCAAGCAAGGAGGAAAATCCCTGGTTACGCCCATAGTCAGGGGCCCTGCACGCACTAAGTCGTGTGAGTAACTGTTTGCATAATGCACTACAGGGTGGAGCGTTCTAGCTTGCCCTACCAACTGAGCGGGCACGCCATTAAAATATAAAAACGAAAAACTAAAAAAAAAAAAAGTGGGGAGGACTCCCAGGTTTACCCGACGCCGGCCCTTGGGATATGGGAAGTTGAGGATGATGGAGGAGGAAGAGAGGGATGAAAGGAAGTGCCCCTATAAAAAGACCACCAATTCAGGTAAGAGCCCCAGATGACACGGGTGGTGATACCACGAAGTACTCCTGATGAGATGCCCAGCTCAAGTAACTCCGTGGCGCTTTTCCCGCACCACACCCCGCACCATAACCTTGATGTTGTTGGGCGCCACTCCTTTTAGCTCAGATATCGCTTGCCGCAGGTCATTGCTATCATATTTGCTTATGTTAAGCCATCCAGGTCTGCTCCACGTCCATGCTGCCACTGACAACCTGGACATCCAGGATTATGGCAGACCCGTCGGGCTTAACGGTGACAATACCCGGCTTCTTGCCCTGGTCACTCGGCATGTGATACAGTCTCTCTCTCTCAACATCCCAGCCGCTGGATGACAATGCACCTGCTATCTGCTTGGAAACCGCATCATGGCGGAGTATGCAGCCACCATGAGTTCGTGGACACTGCTGCACCACATGATAAAGATTTTCATTTTTACCCCGACAGGCACGGCAAAGGGTATCTACAGTCTCACATGCCGGCACTGTCCTGGGAGACGAATCTACCAGGAGAGTGCCTACCCACCAGCTTTCAGACATGGCCTTCCAGAGTGAGTGGTCAACCACTGCCGCCACGAAGCCAACCACTTTCAGGAGGCAGGCAGGTGATGCTTTGCAGAAGCGGTGCATCTAATCCCGGATGGTTAGGGATTAACCAGTTGCCTGGGCATCTCAAACACCAGAGGCCAGACCGGTCGCAGGCCCGTTACAGAGACTGTGGCTGTGTAACTGCCGCTTTATCCTCAGCTCCAATCATTATGGAGGACTGAGGAAGGGTGCACATGGAACCTGGGAAACGGGAACTGTTCCAGACCACGTTCCAGACAGCCAAAATTACGGATGGTGATGAATGCCTTCCCTACTTCCACAATTCCCCTCCATCCCCTCCTCTGCTTTTCACTAGCTTCCCCTATCCAAATTCCAGGACGTTCCGGAAGGATCTGAACCCTTGCTTATGCGATTTTTGATGACATCAGCAGGCGATGGATTGGACCGTACCTGTGTGGGTCCTCATGTGCTTCTTGAGGCTGCTGAGCTCAGCTGCTTTGAACTGACAGATCTCGCAGGCGTACGGCTTGTCCCCTAAACAGCAAAAAAACAGTCCCACAGTGACAACACTTTACGACTAGAGCACAAAGAATGATTCTAATCACCAGTAAAATATTTTGATGATTTTGATCAATCATTTTAGCTGGTATACTCACCCTAGCTGCACAGCATTATTGTGAAAATGTGTCAAGATCAATCGATTTACATGATGTGCAATTGCTACCACACTTCTTTGTTACAATAAGCAAACTAAATCATTTACCTGAATGTATCCTCATGTGCTTCTTCAGCGTGCTGAGTTCAGCGCATCTGTAACCGCAAGTTTCGCACACGTGAGGTTTGACGCCTGAAACGAGAAAGGAACGAATCACATTTTCTTCCTTCGTAAGAATTGAAAACAGAACAGCAGAAGTAGGAATAACCAAATCAAAGAAAACTGGTTGCATTACATTTCACTTCATGAACCAAGTGCAGACTGTGAGTTTCCTGCTGTTCCAGCAGAAGAACAATCACAATCAAGAACTACACACCCAAGACGCATTTATCAGAGGGTTGTTCAACGCAGCTAAGAGGCAAGATTCTAGAAAACAGAACTCTGATGATGGAAGATGGTAAAGCTCTACCAGCGAACCTTCAATCCACATTGCAACAGTCCAATAGCAATGAATGCAGCCCTCAGACAACAGAAATATGAACTAATGCCCCCAAAGAAAGTGGTACTTTTGCAAGCTAAACCCATCAACCTAGGTCCAATTGTACTGCACAATCTGCCAAGTGGAGGATACAGCAAAAATTGGCATCTGTTTTACAGCATGTCGCTCTTCTAGAGGAACTGCTACAGGCAAAGCAGGAGTATGCTTCTGAGCATCTCTCAGATGGCTGGAAAACATCTGTTTCTAGCTCCTCGCCAAGGTAAATTTGTCAGTACTCAACAATCACTTATGGCCAATCTATCTATCTCTACAAGGACATTGCAAATTGTTCCACGTTTGCATGAAGCTAATGAAATTCCTAAATCATTTACCTGAATGTATCTTGTGCTTATTCAACGCTCACCAGCTCGCAAACATTTGGAAGCAAAAATCTGATAAAACTGCTTACCAATAGCGCTTCATGAACCAAGTCCAGACTGTGAGTTTCCTGCTGTTCCAGCAGAAGAACAATCACAATCAAGAACTACACACCCAAGATGCATTCTTCAGAGGGTTGTTCAACGCAGCTAAGAGGCAAGATTCTAGAAAACAGAACTCTGACAATGGAAGATCGTAAAGCTCTGGCAGTGAAAATTCAATCCACACTGCAACAGTCCAATAGCAATGAATGCAGCCCTCAGCCAACAGAAATATGAACTAATGCGACCCAAAGAAAGTGGTACTTTTGCAAGCTAAACCCATCAACCTAGTCCAATTGTCCTGCTCAATCTGCCAAGTGGAGGATACAGCAAAAATTGGCATCTGTTTTACAGCGTGTGGATCTTCTAGTGGAACTGCTACAGGCAAACGTGGAGTATGCTTTTGAGCATCTCTCAGATGGCTGGAAAACATCTGTTTCTAGCTCCTCGCCAAGGTAAATTTGTCAGTACTCAACAATCACTTATGGCCAAGCATCTACAAGGACATTGCAAATTGTTCCACGTTTGCTGAAGCTATTGAAATTCCTAAAAACCTGAAAGCGTCTTATTTGCTCTTCCCCAGCTCGCAATTTGGAAACTGTTAGCAGCTAACTAAGTCCAAACTGTGAGTTTCCTGCTGTTCCAGCAGAAGAACAATCACAATCAAGAACTACACACCCAAGAGCATTCATCAGAGGGTTGTTTAACGCAAAAAGGCAAGATTCTAGAAAACAGAACTCTGACTGAAATGAGAAAAAAGCTGTTCCCGTGGAGTGCTGAGGTGCAACAAACGTTGGTTTTTAAAAGAAAAAATCAGAAGAATTTCACAGAAAACAATTAATTAAACTGGAGGGAGTGAGAAACCTCTGCACGAAAGGACTGCAGGGTCCGTTCCTGGAAGAAGTCCAAGGCAGGATTGTACTGGGTTAGGTGGTTTGGTAGCGGAGGAATCCGGTTTAGTGGTTGGTTTTGCAGGTAGTTTGTTGTGAAGAACTGAACTTGGAAAGTTGGATGGTTACGGGAGTAAAAGGCGTGTACGTGTTGAGAGAGGAGTTCCGCGCAGTCTATCCGAAGAGGAATACCATGTCGGCGACACTGCAACGCGCTACAAGGGTCAGCAAGCCACAACGATGAGCAACAGCCCGCAAACTAACCTCCTTGTAAGGAATCCGCAACTTCCACCCGATGTATCTCAGGAATTGCCTCTGAACTCTCTCCAGTTGCTCCATGTAAATCTTGTAGAGCGGCGAATGTACAATTGAACAATATTCCATTATGGGTCTGACCAGTGTGGAATACAAGTTTACCAGAGCCGGAATGCTGTCAAAATCTGAGGTACTCCTTTTAAGATACCCCAGGGCATACATTGCACGGCAGACCATATTGTCAATGTGTGGAGAATGTTTGGGTAAAGTTAAGAAGCGCGCCAAAATCCCTAGCGAGCGTCCGTCAGCTGGTGATTGTTTGAATAGTAGCGGTGAGTGATGGGCTGATGAGAACGGTGGAAGGTCATCGCGTAGCATTTCGACGTATTCGAAGAAAAGTTACTTTGCCTGCACCACTCTGCCAAATTGTTGACATTTTCTTGAAGAAGAAGGCAATCCTTGGACGAGCGAACGATTCTGAAGACCTTGAGGTCGTAGGCAGGAGAAATATGAACCATACTATACTGACCTGGCAATGAATGCAGCCTTAAGCCAAGAAATATGAACGAATCCACCAAGGAAAGTGGTACTTTTGCAAGCTAAACCCATCAACCTAGTCCAATTGTCCTGCTCAATCTGCCAAGTGGAGGCTTCAGCAAAAATTGGCATCTATTTTACAGCGTGTCGCTCTTCTAGCGGAACTGCTACAGGCAAAGCAGGAGTATGCTTTTGAGCATCTCTCAGATGGCTGGAAAACATCTGTTTCTAGCTCCTCGCTAAAGTAAATTTGTCAGTACTCAACAATCACTTATGGCCAAGCCTCTAAATACACATCGCCAATTGTTCCACGTTTGCTGAAGCTATTGAAATTCCTAAAAACCTAAAAGCGTCTTATTTGCTCGTCACCAGCTCGCAATTTGGAAGCAAAAATGTTACCAAACTGTTGAACTAAGTCCAGACAGTGAGTTTCCTGCTGTTCCAGCAGAAGAACAATCACAATCAAGAACTACACACCCAAGACGCATTTATCAGAGGGTTGTTTAACGCAAAGAGGCAAGATTCTAGAAAACAAAACTCCGACTGAAATGAGAAAAATGTTGTTCCTGTGGAGTGCTGAGGTGCAATAAACGTTGGTTTTTAAAAGAAAAAATCAGAAGAATTTCACAGAAAACAATTAATTAAACTGGAGGGAGTGAGAAACCTCCGCACGAAAGGACTGCAGGGTCCGTTCCTGGAAGAAGTCCACGGCAGGATTGTACTGGGTTAGGTGGTTTGGTAGCGGAGGAATCCGGTTTAGTGGTTGGTTTTGCAGGTAGTTTGTTGTGAAGAACTGAACTTGGAAAGTTGGATGGTTACGGGAGTAAAAGGCGTGTACGTGTTGAGAGAGGAGTTCCGCGCAGTCTATCCGACCATTCAACAATCTGAAGAGGAATACCATGTCGGCGGCACTGCAACGCGCTACAAGGGTCAGCAAGCCACAACGATGAGCAACAGCCCGCAAACTAAACTCCTTGTAAGGAATCCGCAACTTCCACCCGATGTATCTCAGGAATGTCCTGTGAACTCTCTCCAGTTGCTCCTTGTAAATCTGGTAGAGCGGCGACCATACTATTGAACAATATTCCATTCTGGGTTTGACCAGTGTGGAATACAAGTTTACCAGAGCCGGAATGCTGTCAAAATCTGAGGTACTCCTTTTAAGATACCCCAGAGCATGCATTGCACGGCAGACCATATTGTCAATGTGTGGAGAATGTGTGGGTAAAGTTAAGAAGCGTGCCAAGGTCCCTAGCGAGTGTCTGTCAGCTGGTGATTGTTTAAATAGTAATGGTGAGCGATGGGCTGAGAGAACGGTGGAAGGTCATCGCGTAGCATTTCGACGTATTCGAAGAAAAGTTACTTTGCCTGCACCACTCTGCCAAATTGTTGACATTTTCTTGAAGAAGAAGGCAATCCTCGGACGAGCGAACGATTCTGAAGACCTTGAGGTCGTCGGCAGGAAGAAGGGCACCAGTCCAAGCCTTATGAGGTGCATGTTATAAATCCAAATACTGACCTGGCAATGAACGCAGCTCTAAGCCAAGAAATATGAACGAATGTCCCCAAAGAAAGTGGTACTTTTGCAAGCTAAACCCATCAACCTAAATCCAATTGTACTGCACAATCTGCCAAGTGGAGGCTTCAGCAAAAATTGGCATCTATTTTACAGCGCGTCGCTCTTCTAGTGGAACTGCTACAGGCAAAGCAGGAGTATGCTTTTGAGCATCTCTCAGATGGCTGGAAAACATCTGTTTCTAGCTCCTCGCCAAGGTAAATTTGTCTGTACTCAACAATCACTTATGGCCAAGCCTCTACAAGGACATTGCAAATTGTTCCACGTTTGCTGAAGCTATTGAAATTCCTAAAAACCTAAAAGCGTCTTATTTGCTCTTCCCCAGCTCGCAATTTGGAAACTGTTAGCAGCTAACTAAGTCCAGACTGTGAGGTTTGTGCTGTTCCAGCAGAAGAACAATCACAATCAAGGACGACGCATTCACCAGAATCCATGCTGCTGTGAAGCAAAGACTTCTGGAGAAGAGAACTCTAGACGATGGATTATGGTAAAGCTCTAGCAGGCAGTGGCAGACAATGATGCTGAGATTTGAGGGGTCCACAAGCATTGCCCCCCCCCCCCCCATTTATGGTTAGAACCTACAGCTAACATGCAAGAAACATGGAACATGCTGAGTATTGAGGAATGTCAAGCCAATACTTCACAATAAGTGTGGTAGGCAGTCTACTGTATAAGAAAATATATTCTTCCCAACTACCAAACAAGACAGTCCTTAACACATTTTTGAATTTTTGATCCCATCTAAGGTAACGGTACCGGTAGTGGCCACAGTTAAGAATTTTTTTCTTTAGTTTTGACAATTGTGGGCCAACAGTAGTACTGA
The DNA here is from genome assembly GCA_031894815.1 of Creontiades dilutus. Taxonomy (NCBI): domain Eukaryota; kingdom Metazoa; phylum Arthropoda; class Insecta; order Hemiptera; family Miridae; genus Creontiades; species Creontiades dilutus. Next base: position 350,880 of record JAVIWC010002356.1, on the reverse strand, counting down.
CTTTCTTCAGGACTCATTTAGAATATAGCCCGACTCTTCCCTAACATATCCATTGCCTAAAACTATCAAAAGAACAATTTTTTCTATTTTTTATTAATTTTTTCTCACACCTTTATTTTGATCTAGTAGTGGCCACATCAAATTACGAAATTTCCAGTAGTGGACCACGTGCATGTCTCAGTAGTGGCCACTTGACATTTTGCCCTCCTTACGTGTTTAATATCATTAAATTCAATACCAGATGAACAAAATTGATTCTATCCAGTAGAAGCTCTAGGATACAGCCCAACAAACGAGGAAACTAGGGACGGTCATATTGAGAAGTTTACCACAATTTCCAATGATGCTCTGCGCACTCCTAGTTCAACCTCTGACTACAAGATGACATGAGCTGTACCTCCTGCAAGTTTGAAGCCACTAGGAGACCGGGAATCCTTATTTCTCAAATATAAACTTTAAAATGGCCACTACTGGAGCAGTGGCCACTACCGGTGCCGTTACCTTAACTAGCCTATTAATTTTTTCTTCAAAAATTCACTAAAACAAACAAAAAATTTAACTCACCAGAGTGGCTTAGCATGTGACTTTTCAGCGTGATCATTTGCACCGCTCTGTAGTCACATTTGTCGCAAGCGTACGGCCGCTCCCCTACGGAACAAAACAAACAGGTTAGCAATTAAACTACTATTAAAAGTAATTGATCATATTTAATAATTAAATACAACCCCCGATCGACTATCAGCTCTGATCAACCCAAACTATAGTGTCACAAGAAGAACCATTATTACGGCAACTTCACAAACGCCCTGAAGAAGTTCTACAAAATAGAACGAAACGTTGGCAATGAAATTGTGGTTTTTACCAACCTCTGACTGACTCCCAAGAACTTGAACGCAGCGTTTAAATCATTGAGAAGGTTTTATCAACCCAAACTATAGTGTCACAAGAAGAACCATTATTACGGCAACTACACAAACGCCCTGAAGAAGTTCTACAAACTGGACGAAACGTTGGCAATGAAATTGTGGTTTTTACCAACCTCTGCCTGACTCACAAGAACTTGAATGCAGCGTTTAAATCATTGAGAAGGTTTTATCAACCCAAACTATAGTGTCACAAGAAGAACCATTATTACGGCAACTTCACAAACGCCCTGAAGAAGTTCTACAAACTGGACGAAACGTTGGCAATGAAATTGTGGTTTTTATCAACCTCTGACTGACTCTTAACAACTTGAATGCAGCGTTTAAATCATTGAGAAGGTTTTATCAACCCAAACTATAGTGTCACAAGAAGAACCATTATTACGGCAACTTCACAAACGCCCTGAAGATGTTCTACAAATTGGACGAAACGTTGGCAATGAAATTGTGGTTTTTACCAACCTCTGCTTGACTCACAAGACTTGAATGCAGCGTTTAAATCATTGAGAAGGTTTTATCAACCCAAACTACAGTTTCACAAGAAGAACCATTATTACGGCAACTTCACAAACGCCCTGAAGATGTTCTACAAATTGGACGAAACGTTGGCAATGAAATAGTGGTTTTTACCAACCTCTGCCTGACTCACAAGAACTTGAATGCAGCGTTTAAATCATTGAGAAGGTTTTGTCACAAGAAGAACAACAACTCTGAAGATGTTCTGCCTGACTCACTCAGTTGAATGCAATGAAAGGTTTTATCAACCCAAACTATAGTGTCACAAGAAGAACCATTTTACGGCAACTTCACTTGAATGCAGCGTTTAAATCATTGACAAGAAGAACCATTTTATCAACCTACAAATTGGACGAAACGTTGGCAATGAAATTGTGGTTTTTACCAACCTCTGCCTGACTCTCAAGAACTTGAATGCAGCGTTTAAATCATTGAGAAGGTTTTATCAACCCAAACTATAGTGTACACAAGAAGAACCATTATTACGGCAACTTCACAAACGCCCTGAAGATGTTCTACAAAATAGAACGAAACGTTGGCAATGAAATTGTGGTTTTTACCAACCTCTGCCTGACTCACAAGAACTTGAATGCAGCGTTTAAATCATTGAGAAGGTTTTATCAACCCAAACTATAGTGTCACAAGAAGAACCATTATTACGGCAACTTCACAAACGCCCTGAAGAAGTTCTACAAATTGGACGAAACGTTGGCAATGAAATTGTGGTTTTTACCAACCTCTGACTGACTCTCAAGAACTTGAATGCAGCGCTTAAATCATTGAGAAGGTTTTATCAACCCAAACTATAGTTTCACAAGAAGAACCATTATTACGGCAACTTCACAAACGCCCTGAAGAAGTTATACAAATAGAACGAAACGTTGGCAATGAAATTGTGGTTTTTACCAACCTCTGCTTGACTCACAAGAACTTGAATGCAGCGTTTAAATCATTGAGAAGGTTTTATCAACCCAAACTATAGTGTCACAAGAAGAACCATTATTACGGCAACTTCACAAACGCCCTGAAGAAGTTCTACAAACTGGACGAAACGTGGATAGCTGCAATGTTGGCCTCCTTGCTAAGTATGGGCAAAACCAGCATTGGGATGTTGATAGTGAGGTGAATTCAAGAATATTGCAAGAAGGATGCAGGACAGACCTTGCTGTTAGACCAACTTCAACCTGCTGGATCGTTGATGTCCAGGTTGTATCTGGATATGTATGGAAACTGCTGAACGATGTTCAGCAAAAGAAGACGAAGTGGAGCACTGCAGAGATTAGCAGTGTGGTTGCACGGGTCTTGGCATCACATCAGTCCAAATAGCGGTGGCAACTATCACATGAAAGGGAATCTTGTGCAATCTGCACAAGAATTGAAGAAAAAAGGTTTTCCTTGTCCAGTGAATCGTTTTCAACACCGTAAGGATGAAAAGTCACAGTTGAAATCCCTGGTCATGCGAATTTCCCTAAATTATCAAATTACGAGTACTTCTGCCAAATTCATTCCTCGCTGCGTGACATCCTTGCGACAAGCCTAATTTCTTCAGTTTTCAACCGATTTTCTGCCTTTGGAAGATCTGGGGACTTGAGACAGCCACTGCCAATACTCCATCGAAGAGGGTGGCAAACAAAGGGTAACTGCTATGCGTGCCATTCAAGTGTGCGGATCAGCCAATAGAACATGCTGAACAAGGAATAGCTGCAATGTTGGCCTGCTTGCTATGAGCAGGCAAAAGCAGCATTGGGATGTTGATAGTGAGGTGAATTCAAGAATATTGCAAGAAGGATGCAGGACAGACCTTGCTGTTAGACCAACTTCAACCTGCTGGATCGTTGATGTCCAGGTTGTATCTGGATATGTATGGAAACTGCTGAACGATGTACATCAGCAAAAGAAGATGAAGTGGAGCACTGCAGAGATTAGCAGTGTGGTTGCACGGGTCTTGGCATCACATCAGTCCAAATAGCGGTGGCAACTATCGCATGGAAGGGAATCTTATGCAATCTGCACAAGAATTGAAGAAAGCAGGTTTTCCTTGTCCAGTGAATCGTGTTCAACACCGTAAGGATGAAAAGTCACAGTTGAAATCCCAGGTCATGCAAATTTCCCTAAATCATCAAATTACGAGTACTTCTGCCAAATTCATTCCTCGCTGCGTGACATCCTTGCGACAAGCCTAATTTCTTCAGTTTTCAACCGATTTTCTGCCTTTGGAAGATCTGGGGACTTGAGACAGCCACTGCCAATACTCCATCGAAGAGGGTGGCAAACAAAGGGTAACTGCTATGCGTGCCATTCAAGTGTGCGGATCAGCCAATAGAACATGCTGAACAAGGAATAGCTGCAATGTTGGCCTGCTTGCTATGAGCAGGCAAAAGCAGCATCGGGATGTTGATAGTGAGGTGAATACAAGAATATTGCAAGAAGGATGCAGGACAGACCTTGCTGTTACACCAACTTCAACCTGCTGGATCGTTGATGTCCAGGTTGTATCTGGATATGTAAGGAAACTGCTGAACGATGTACATCAGCAAAAGAAGATGAAGTGGAGTGCTGCAGAGATTAGCAGTGTGGTTGCACAGGTCTTGGCACCACATCAGTCCAAGTAGCAGTGGCAACTATCGCATGGAAGGGAATCTTGTGCAATCTGTACAAGAATTGAAGAAAGCAGGTTTTCCTTGTCCAGTGAATCGTGTTCAACACCGTAAGGATGAAAAGTCACAGTTGAAATCCCTGGTCATGCAAATTTCCCTAAATTATCAAATTACGAGTACTTCTGCCAAATTCATTCCTCGCTGCGTGACATCCTTGCGGCAAGCCTAATTTCTTCAGTTTTCAACCGATTTTCTGCCTTTGGAAGATCTGGGGACTTGAGACAGCCACTGCCAATACTCCATCGAAGAGGGTGGCAAACAAAGGGTAACTGCTATGCGTGCCATTCAAGTGTGCGGATCAGCCAATAGAACATGCTGAACAAGGAATAGCTGCAATGTTGGCCTGCTTGCTATGAGCAGGCAAAAGCAGCATCGGGATGTTGATAGTGAGGTGAATTCAAGAATATTGCAAGAAGGATGCAGGACAGACCTTGCTGTTACACCAACTTCAACCTGCTGGATCGTTGATGTCCAGGTTGTATCTGGATATGTAAGGAAACTGCTGAATGATGTACATCAGCAAAAGAAGATGAAGTGGAGTGCTGCAGAGATTAGCAGTGTGGTTGCACAGGTCTTGGCATACCACATCAGTCCAAGTAGCGGTGGCAACTATCGCATGGAAGGGAATCTTGTGCAATCTGTACAAGAATTGAAGAAAGCAGGTTTTCCTTGTCCAGTGAATCGTGTTTAACACCGTAAGGATGAAAAGTCACAGTTGAAATCCCTGGTCATGCAAATTTCCCTACATCATCAAATTACGAGTACTTCTGCCAAATTCATTCCTCGCTGCGTGACATCCTTGCGGCAAGCCTAATTTCTTCAGTTTTCAACCTTGCTGAACAAGGAATAGCTGCAATGTTGGCCTGCTTGCTGCAGACAAAAGCAGCATCGGGATGTAGAAACCGATTTGAATACAAGAATAGGGGACGAAGATGCACGACTTTCCTGTTGGATAATGATGTCCAGGTGCTGTCTGGGTTTGAAAAGCACCCAGAACAGTGTGTTCTAGTGATGCAGAATGTTTGTATGATCGAAGTTTCCCAAACTGTCAGATTACTATAATCATAGCCTCAAACCAAAATCTGATTACAGGGTTAGCTCCCTGAGTGCTGCGATTCGTTCCGCATTAATTTTCCTATGAAATATCCAAGAGTTACCCTTTTCTTGAAGACAAAAACCTCCTAGATTTACTGCAGACCATGCGATTACTAAACATAGCATTTTCAAGTGAAATTCTATCTTTGCCAAGCCCAACCACACTGAATATTTTTCGTAATTTCCCTAATGATGGTTGACAGGTTGCATTTGACTTGGTTTGGAATTGTCACTTACCCGAGTGGGTCCACATGTGATTCTTCAGATGTACCAGCTGGGAGGCCCTGTAGTCGCAAATTTCACAGGCGAAAGGTTTCTCACCTGAAACAAACAGTCATAACCTTCACATTAAATAACAGTAACGGATACAAATAAATCAATAAAAAACGCTGCAAATTCTTTCACTGGGGTTTATTATTCAATTGGCTTGCGTTCATGATTTGAATTTCTACTAAGCTTTGGAGTGTGCGTGTTTCACAGGTGATAGAGCGATTATTGAATTTCAGGAGATATGCATAGAGCACGTAAATCTGTTCTCGACCAAAACACCTATTTGGATTGATCAGTTGATCATATTTGTGTGCCTCCTGAAATTCAATAATCGCTCTATCACCTGTGAAACACGCACACTCCAAAGCTTAGTAGAAATTCAAATCATGAACGCAAGCCAATTGAATAATAAACCCCAGTGAAAGAATTTGCAGCGTTTTTTCCCCACAATACCCCCCCCCCCCCCCCCCCAAATAAAAACATCTATAATTTATCAAGTCCTTTAGCACTCGTATTGCGTTAAAACTTCCCCAAATCCAAATTTAAACGATGTAGCCAAAGGTAGACAGATGTAGAGGAGGCACACAAATATCATCAACTGATCAATCCAAATAGGTGTTTTGGATGAGAACCGATTTACGTGGTCTATGCATATCTCCTGAAATTCAATAATCGCTCTATCACCTGTAAAACACGCACACTCCAAAGCTTAGTAGAAATTCAAATCACGACTCATTGAATAATAAACGCCAGTGAAAGAATACTTATTTACCCCAGTAACAATATTGAGTAATAATATTTACCTATATATTATCAGCGTTTCATGCATATCAGAATGCTTCAACCCGTGTATCGGCTACTAACTACGCTACAAGTATTCACATCGGCTATCACTCAAGTATCCACATTCACTACAACTCGACGCTATCGGACGGACATCACTACGTTACAAACAAACAATAATAAACCAAAAAAACGCAAATGTTGGCACCATAAATCGGGCCATACATCGGGAATGGTTTGACCTACGGACGTGGGGAGGGTCTCATTCGATTCCTCATGGTATGTTCTTCAAATAGGTAAATATTTAGGCCGATTCGACTTGTTTTGAGGTTTTTAGGGATTTTACAAAACTTTGACAGCCCTTAAAGGGCACTTTAAATTGAGTGAGAGAGCTGGCTCAAGAATTGGGGCGTCGTCGGACCAACATGGATTTTTCCTGAAAATTTCAGATTTGTGCTCCAGCCGTTTGGGAGAAATCGTGCGTACGGCGGACGGACGGATTTTTTATTGCAGATTCGGATTCTACACCCTTTGAAACGTAAACCATGAAATTTCAGGGGGGTTAGAATTTTATTTTTCCAGAGCGATTACAATGGTTTATTATTGAATAATAAACCAAAAAATGTTACTTGGTCACTTTTACCCGGAACCCCACGATATTATGTAAGCTATTGTTATTTTTGGTGTAAAACTACATCAAAAATAGATTAATAGGCCCTAAACTGCACTTTTCTAACTTAACTGGTTCCCGAAATACGAATTCTCGAAGATTTTATAAGTAAACGAAAGTTTTGTGCCATAAAAACTCGGTGCGATCGTGCTGGGCCCATAACCTCTTAGCTAGAGAATATTTGGAACAATAAACCAAAATTCGCCAATAATGTGTTAATTACCCGTATGTCGTTTCATATGCGTTTTCATGTTGCTAAGTTTCGAGGTTTTGTAGTCGCAAGTAGCGCAGACGTACGGGTGGTCACCTAAAAATGACAAAATCAAATTATTTATCGGATATTAAACAGCTAAGTTGATATAAGATAGTGGGAAATAACTCACCTTGGGAGGCGGTGCTTTGCTCTTTGGTTTCCAAATCGTCAACTCGAGCTGTCTTTGACGTCGAGGGGGATCCACAATCGTCGTTTGGATGGACGACGTCGCTGTTGTCAGCTACGGAACAACATTGAACACAAAGATCAAAAGTTACTCATTGATATATTTTAAAAAACGCTGCAAATTCTTTCACTGGGGTTTATTATTCAATTCTTTCACTGGGCGTTCATGATTTGAATTTCTACTAAGCTATGGAGTGTGCGTGTTTCGCAGGTAGATAGGGCGATTATTGAATTTCAGGAGATATGCATAGAGCACGTAGATCTGTTCTCAACCAAATACCCATTTGGATTGATCAGTTGATCATATTTGTGTGCCTCCTGAAATTCAATAATCGCCCTATCACCTGTGAAACACGCACACTCCAAAGCTTAGTAGAAATTCAGAGCATGAACGCAAGCCAATTGAATAATAATCCCCAGTGAAAGAATTTACAGCGTTTCATGCATATCAGAATGCTTCAACCCGTCTATCGGCTACAAGACCTTTTAGGAATTCACTCCAGTATCCACATTACTACATCACTACGTCACTAGGTTACTGATATCAAAACAAAACCAATAATAAACCAAAATAACGCAAATGTTGGCACCATAAATCGGGCCATACATCGGGAATGGTTTGACCTACGGACGTGGGGAGGGTCTCATTCGATTCCTCATGGTATGTTCTTGAAGAAGAGTACAAATTTAGGCTGCTTCGACTTGTTTTGAGGTTTTTAGGGATTTTACAAAACTTTGACAGCCCTTAAAGGGCACTGTAAATTGAGTGAGAGAGCTGGCTCAAGAATTGGGGCGTCGCCGGACCAAGATGGATTTTTCCTGAAAATTTCAGTTTTTCTGCTTCAAAAGTGGGGACTTAAGGACCGTCTGGAGGATCTGGACTATGCTGACGATGTATGCTTGCTGGCACAGAGAATGAGCGACATGAAGAACAAAGTTGCATAGCCTGAGTCACTACTCTGGCAGGTCTTAGATAAATGTGAGAGGACAGAAATGTAATTTTGGAGGTAGACGAGGAACCGGTCGAGCAGGTGAATTCCTGAGAAAGACAAAGGACCACGCGCATGAATGGATCTGATCATCTATAAAGGCCACGGGTATTTTTTGGAAATAGGCCTTCTGAAGTTTATAATTCTGTTTGGAAAAGCAGGTAATGGGGCCCATTACTGTGAGGAAAAATTCGATTCCAGTATAAGGACTGTGGGCAGCCATGTTCATGGACTTTAGATCAAACAGGATCCTCGGTGTTCTGGTCGAGCCCGATGTGATTTCTAATGAAACCGATCGAAAACCGATATCGGTGAAAATTGAAAAACGGAAATGGAAATGGATCGGTCACACACTGAGGAAAGATGGAGGGGCGATAGAGCGTCAGTCCTCAGGGTTTTCGACGAAGAGGTAGACCTCATAGGAGGACAGTGGAAGAGGAAATACGGACGGTTGGCAAGACATGGTGGGAGGCACAGGACATGATTGATTGATTTATAGTATCCACGTTCTAGCCAGGACCCAACACACCACGGCCGCCCCCCAAGATGGCGACTCACCCTTGCAAATCCGCCCTGCATAATACACACTCACCGCATCGAGAATCCGAATCATCGTCCACGTCTAAAAGGTGTTTCCCAAAAGTCACAGCGACGGAAGAAAGCGCCGCATCGTCTTCGGGGTCATTTTGTGGGGAGACGTCAGGATTTTGGTTGTCGTCAACTTTCACCGCACCACCACCTGCAAGAGAGAACATTTAATTATTTATAGATTCATTAAGCATTAAGGATATTGCATCAAAAGCGTAAATATAATAACTTGTGATAGCCGACACCATCTATCGGCTATCTGCAGAACGAATCGTGGGACGAGGAGTGACTGCAGCGGAAGGAGAGATAACGAAAACTTGCGACAAGCCCCTCTCCTTACCACTTTCTACCCAGCTCTCATCCGACCAGGTAATCCGTTCTTTCAATTTCTGTATTTGAATCAAATTGATATTAATATCCCAGATCCATCCTATTAACCTAACCATACACAATACCACCTGCCGTGCTATTTCATAAAAAACGCTGCAAATTCTTTCACTGGGGTTTATTATTCAATTGGCTTGCGTTCATGATTTGAATTTCCACTAAGCTTTGGAGTGTGCGTGTTTCACAGGTGATAGGGCGATTATTGAATTTCAGGAGGCACACAAATATGATCAACTGATCAATCCAAATAGGTATTTTGGTTGAGAACTGATTAACGTGCTCTATGCATATCTCCTGAAATTCAATAATCGCCCTATCCTGTGAAACACGCACACTCCAAAGCTTAGTAGAAATTCAAATCATGAACGCAAGCCAATTGAATAATAAACCCCAGTGAAAGAATTTGCAGCGTTTTTTTCAAAATGAGCTTTTTTTGTCATTCCGGTACTAAGGAACGTTGTCTACTGTGTGTTGTTGCTAAGAACGTTATCTTCAAACTGATGTGCAAGAAATACTTGAAAATAAATTTTACCTGCCTGACCCAAAGAGTTTTATGCGACCAAATGGCATTTGAACTCAACCACAAAACACGAGATGGATTATAAATGTACTCTCGCTGGTGCATGTAAATGTTATCAATTGCCATTTGATCACTTTTACTGTGTAAGATTTGTAAGATTGCATAGTGGGCAGGTGAAAATGACCAATTACAGCGATAGGTAATGGATAACCTTTTCTAACAGAAATAGGTATATCATTGTTATTAGATGCTTGGCAACACGATAAATTAACGAAAAAACTATTCAATCCCTCAATTTCATGTAACTACGCGACTGATTTTCGAAGAATTGAATTGACCAAATGAGTAAAGCTTGAAACTCCAGGCAGGTAAAAATGATCGGAGTTTTCCGAATAAACAGCTCTTATTTAAACTGAAGTGAATTTTGAAGCACGATATGAGAGGAGGGCACTAGCTAACTACCTACAGGATAAAGAAAAATCGAAACATAGTCGGATGAGACATCACACAACCAGTGTTCGTAAGAAGAAAATAGGTGAAACTTCAGATCGCTCCCCTGTAAAATTTTGCGAATGTTACTTGGTCACTTTTACTCGGGTATAAACAACCAGCCATTCTTTTATCACAATTCTACAAGCACCAAAAGTTATGCACAACGCATAACGTGCCACGAAAACCATACCAACAGATTCCTGTCGAAAAACAGACATTTTCGCTGTTGATTTCGTCGTTTTTAAAAGCATAATGAACAAAACTTACCATCCATTATTGACACCTTCCAACGTCAAACTTGTTATAAACTGTTCAGAAGATATATCACGTCAATAAAGTTAATAATCGAAAATGAATTGATCAGATTCGCAGCTGTAGGCAGTCAGGATGCGGTTTGCAAGAACACAAGATCGTGGGAGCACTTAAATCGAGTTAATTTGAACGAAATTTGTACTGGCTCATTTCAGATGTATTCGAGATGAGATATCGATGAAAATGTTGGTTGAAATTGCATTTAAAATAGTTAAAAACTTGAGAGTAAAATAGGAGGAGCAAGGAGTTTGTTATGGATGGATACTATAAAATGGGTGGATTTGGTTGTTGTTGTTGTGTTATCTGTCAAGAGTTGAAGGCTGTGTGGACACAAATTTTGTCGTTTAAGGCTTCTTTAGTTTGAAATCGGTGTTTTCGCTTGTAAAATCAACTAATATGCTCCGAAAAGATTATTCTACCTCTTATTCCTGTCTTAAGTCTTGAAATTAGCAATTTGTGAGGTTCGCTGTACGAATAGACGAAAATTGGGATCGAAACATTAACGCTGCAAATTCTTTCACTGGAATTTATTATTCATGATTCATGATTTGAATTTCTACTAAGCTTTCAGGAGGCACACAAATATGATCAACTGATCAATCCAAATAGGTATTTTGGTTGAGAACGGATTTACGTGCTCTATGCATATCTCCTGAAATTCAATAATCGCTCTATCACCTGTGAAACACGCACACTCCGAAGCTTAGTAGAAATTCCAATCATAAACGCAAGCCAATTGAATAATAAACCCCAGTGAAAGAATTTGCAGCGTTTTCCTGAAAATTTCAGATTTTCTGATTTTTCCTGAAATATATCAGAATGCTTCAACCCGTGTGTCGGCTACAAAGCCTTTTAGGAGTTCACTCCAGTATCCACATTACATTAGACTCTGACAACGAAGGAATTTATTTTCCTCGTTTATTTTCCCATTTTATAATGTTACTCACATTTTATAATACCAGTTATATTTTTCTAAAATGTTAAATAAATTTTTGTTCATGCTATTTCATCACTTTTTAACTTTTAAACCCTCTTGTTGGCATTTATGGTAACCTGGCAAGGTGTCCTACAGTACTCAGTACACTCTTACACTTTTATTACAAAGGGTCATAAAGGTAATAAAATTCACTCAGGTCATGTTCTTCGATGAATTTTTAGTGTCAGTGTTAGTTAAAGTTGGAAATTTTCAGGTTTTTTTTTTTTTAGGAATTTCACTTATTTCTGTTTTTGCCAGGAAAAGGGTTAATGGATTTTATGGCACTTGTGACAAGTACATCCAGCGTTTTGTTTTGTCTTGGGCCTAGGTGTGTCTGCAGGGCAAAAAGTTTCTCTTGTGTCTAAGTGTGTATACCATATTCATATGGGGCAAAAATTTTCCTGTCAAACGCGGGAAAAGAACTCAAGATTGGTGAGTCCCTGCACGAAACCCTTGCGTTACGGGTTAGTTTTACTTAGTTCATTTATAAAATTGAATAATAAACCCCAGTGAAAGAATTTGCAGCATTAGAGCATGCCATACATCGGGAATGGTTTGACCTACAGACCTGGGGAGGGGCTCATTCGATTCCTCATGGAAAGTTCTTCAAAAAAAGTCCACATTTAGGCCACCTTGGTTTTTTTGAGGTTTTTAGGGATTTTACAAAACTTTGACAACCCTTAAAGGGCACTTTTAATTAACTGAGAGAGCTGGCTCAAGAATTGTTGCGTTGTCGGACCAACATGGATTTTTCCAGAACATTTCAGCTTTTTTGCTCCAGCCGTTTGGGTAAAAACATGCGTATAGCGTACGGACGGAAAAATATTTATTGCAGATTTGGATTCTACACCCATTGAAACGTAAACCATGCAATTTTCAGGAGGGGTTAGCAATTTGTTTTCTTCAAGAGCGATTACAATGGCTTAGTATTCAATAATAAACCAAAATGCCAAGTGGGTGTGGCACATAGCTTCCTCGTATCCATAACATGACTGTATAGATCATCGAAAATTATTATTGACTAAAGAACTTCATTCAATTAGGCGAAGTAAATATTGAATTAGGTAAATTTATTGTTATGCAGGAGCATAACTTGAGAAAATAAAGGTAGGCATGTTCAACTATTGAACAAACTATAAAATATACCTAATAAGTCCAAACAATCCCTGAAAATTTCATCGAAATTGGTCAAGAACTCCCGGAGTTATGCGCGTAACAAGGATTTCACGTTTGCCCATGCGCAGAGGCTACTATTGATCCGGGGGTCATGAAACTCATAGGGGACCATCTACACATCAAACCGAACAATCCCTGAAAATTTCATCAAAATCGGACTATAACTTCGTGTAGTTTTGCCCGTAACAAGACAGACAGACACGGAACCAAAATTGTTCAGAAAGGTCTAAAACGCAAAATGCGATTGGAATTTTTGATTTTGGAGACAAAAAATTTTCACATTCTGAAAGTGAAAACAATGCTTCCGCTACTTTAGTAGACTCGGAAGCAAAATTGGACGAACGCTATTCTTCATATTTTTTTGCGTAGAGTTCAAAAATGACAAAATCGCGCAGGGCGCAACCAAGATCAATTTTGTTTTTTCAAATGGAAAAACCCCCATTTTATATTGCAAATTCGGATTCTACGGAAAATTTCATGAAAATTTGGCTCCTCAATCGATTTTTTTTGACCGCGCGCAACCCGCTTAGCGAGCGCTCAAAGATGCGCAACCCAGGGATTGCGCCAAAATTGAGATGAAGGTAGCCCTCAAGTGTGGCACATGATTGAGCACTGTTTTTCAACGCTGAATCGCGTGTTGATATCGTTTTCTTAATTTGATTTCATTTTACGGCATTTACAGCCAAAAAACTCACTTTATTAGGAGGAAATCATTCATTTTCGTGGAGTCTTTTCCGAGTATTGTTCCCTTCACGAATTACTTCTCCTTTGTGCAACTAGACAGGGCTGTTTACATAATTTTATGATGTGTACAAGTTACCTGTTATTTTACCATTTTTTTTCAACACTTTATCGGGATTGATTCATTACCCTCCATAGGAAAATCGGATAATTCCTATTCAAAAAGGGATAGCACAAAATGGATAGCACCACGCGAATCAGCGTTGAAAAACAATTAAAATTCGTGTGCCACACTTGAGGACAACCTTCATCTCATTGGCACATCTCATATTTTTGCGCTCGCTGAGCGGGTTGCGCGCAGTCAAAAAAACCGATTGAGGAGCCAAATGTTCATGAAATTGTCCGTAGAATTCGAATCTGCAATGAAAAATGGGGGTTTCTATTTGAAAAAACAAAGTTCATCTTTTTTGCGTGCTGCACAATTTTGTATTTTTGAGCTCTACGCAAAAAATTATGAAGAACAGCGTTGGTCCGATTTTTTTTCCGTCCGCAATTAGATAAAACGCTGCAAATTCTTTCACTGGGGTTTATTATTCAATGATTCATGATTTGAATTTCCACTAAGCTTTGGAGTGTGCGTGTTTCACAGGTGATAGAGAGATTATTGAATTTCAGGAGATATGCGTAGAGCACGTAAATCGGTTCTTAACCAAAATACCTATTTGGATTGATCAGTTGATCATATTTGTGTGCCTCCTGAAAGTCAATAATCGCTCTACCAACTGTGAAACACGCACACTCCGAGGCTTAGTACAGATTCAAATCATGAACGCAAGACAATTGAATAATAAACAGTGAAAGAATTTGCAGCGTTTCATGCGTATCAGAATGCTTCAACCCGTGTATCGGCTACAAAGCCTTTTAGGAGTTCACCCCAGTATCCACATTACTACATTTTAGGTTACTTTCAAAACAAAAACAATAATAAACCAACAAAAAAAAACGCAAAATCGGTTCTTAACCGAAATCATTTAGAATATCAGTTGATCATATTTCCATTGCCTAAAACATCAAAAGAACAATTTTTTCTATTTTTTATTAAGGGGACTCAGCAGTCTGTGTGTTTTTGTATCTTACATATGACCCATTGTCTCAGGAACTAATATAGATACTTGTATGATTTTTTTTGCAGCATGTACATCAACATCTAATCTACCAATGGACATTTTTTTATAATGTTTGCTCAAAAATTCAAATTTTGGGGGCTTGTGCAAAAAAAGCATTTTTTCAAGTGCCCTTTTTCTTGTCACTATGGTTGAGCAAATCTGGATGAAAAAATGTCAAAATGTTCAGCAAGAGCTGGTGGTTCTAATAAAAAAAAATAAAGTTGATTGGATCAATAGTCGAAGAGGGGAGGGTCATTTGCACGTGAAAATGTTGTTCAGAAAATCACAAAAACGTTTGGATGAAGCGCCCCGAGCGCCCTACGTCTTTTGGGTCAACTATTTCATTCGACGAGATGATATTCGACTTTTAGACTTCTTATCTATGAACACCTGAAAGGTTTGATAAACGAAAATAAGAGATACATAATACATCTTTGATCGCCGTTACTTCTGGTATCTCCATATGCTCTCTTAAATACTCCCAAGTGCCAGGCATTTCATCAGGACTACTTCGTGGCGTCACCACCCCCGTCATTTAAGGGCTCATACTTAAACTGGTGGTCTTGTATGTCTGATTTTGTCAAAATCTTTGTGAAAATCCGAAATAATAGAATTTTAATTACGATATTATTGATTAAATTAATTTTCCCTGGTCCACAGCTGTCTGTATCCCACTGGATATACATTTCATTCTCACTTATCTTTGTTTAAATATTTTCAAATTTCGTCTCTGTGTATTTGATTTGCTTTGCTCAATTCAAATCGAAAGATTTGCTTGTTATTTTATTTGACTGTGCATAAATTTGCAATTTGTGAATTTGCCTTCTGCCACAGTTGTCAACTGATTGTCCAAATAATTTTTTACACGAAAAATTGGATTCTGTAAGGTAACGGTACCGGTAGTGGCCAACAGTAGTAGTACTGACTTTCTTCAGGACTCATTTAGAATATAGCCCGACTCTTCCCTAATATATCCATTGCCTAAAACTATCAAAAGAACAATTTTTTTATTTTTTATTAATTTTTTCTCACACCTTTATTTTGATCTAGTAGTGGCCACATCAAATTACGAAATTTCCAGTAGTGGACCACGTGCATGTCTCAGTAGTGGCCACTTGACATTTTGCCCTCCTTACGTGTTTAATATCATTAAATTCAATACCGGATGAACAAAATTGATTCTATCCAGTAGAAGCTCTAGGATACAGCCCAACAAACGAGGAAACTAGGGACGGTCATATTGAGAAGTTTACCACAATTTCCAATGATGCTCTGCGCACTCCTAGTTCAACCTCTGACTACAAGATGACATGAGCTGTACCTCCTGCAAGTTTGAAGCCACTAGGAGACCGGGAATCCTTATTTCTCAAATATAAACTTTAAAATGGCCACTACTGGAGCAGTGGCCACTACCGGCTCTCCTTGAAAATTGCATTTTTTGACGCGTCTGACCCATTATCTCGAGAACCACTGAACCGATTTTTATTTTCTTTGTTTTATAAAGATTTGTCTATTCAAGATGCAAAAATATGCGGAAACAGTTTTTTGAAATTATGAGTCAGATAGTTCGGGCATGCGCCAAACCGCAAACGCCAAAAAAACGTAAAGTTTTGATAATTTATTGTGGTTCGCCTAATTCATATTTTGGAAATCCGTTTCTGCAGATTTGAAGACCTTAACTAGGCCTAAATTATTTTTTAAAAATTATCAAAATCGGACAGCGTGTTGCTGAGATAATGGGTCACGAAATTCGCCATTTTCCGGGGGGTTACAATAAATTTTCCATAAAAAAATTGGAAAATTCAAAAACTGTACCAACTTGCCCAGGTTTCTTCCCTACAAAATGGTAGTTTGGGTGGTCGATTTTTGGATTTCATAGTAGAAAATAGGATGCGAACATAAAAGAACAAAATATATGTGTTCATCTCTATTTACTTTTATATTACATAGATAGACGTCTCATTATTTCTAATATTCTGTTCTTCTCTCGATACACTATATCATCATTTTTTTTTTTTTTTTTTTGTTTCATATTTTCTCGTACATCAGTCAATTTTTATTCCCCTTTCGTCGACATTCCTGAAAATTCGTCTGAATTCAACGTGAAAATGACGATAAAAACGTCCTCAGCGATACACATGTGGTGTACACCCTTCTCCTCCCAAAAACAGTCCAAAAAAGTCCAAAAAAAAGTGGTACAGTCGTGGAAAATCACCATATTAACTCGTGCAAGTTGTAAAAATGACAGATTTATGTTCAGAGAGAAACTGCGATATCACGAGATGAGTTGAAAGGCGTATTTTAGAAGAAAATAGCCGTAGCCAAAATAATTTTGTGCTTTTTTAAAATCGTAGTGCAACGTGAAGAACGCATCAAGTGCAGAACATGATGGCTCAATTCTCCAAATATGAAAATCCTGAGCATAGATGCTGCTATTTGCAGAAAGGCAAAATGCTCATCTGGATTGGAAGCAAGCGCAGCAGAAACTGGTCTTCTTGAATGTGGAAATGCATCATATTGGCAGGTTGTGGGAGTCAACAGTTGTCCAAAGATCAGCATCGAACCTCATCCATGATGGAACCTCGAATATGATTAGTTTTTGGCAATTCTAATGATCGGTTAAGAAGATGCAGCATGTATAATGCATCAAGTGCAGAAAATGATGGCTCAATTGTCCAAATAACTGGAAATCCTGACGTAGATGCTGCCATTTGGACTTGCAGAAAGACATTTAGGTCAGAGATGCTCGAATCTGATTGGTTATGCAGCATGTAGAATGCATCAAGTGCAGAAAATGGTGGATGCATTGTCAAAATTACTGAAACCTGGTGCTTCTTGAGAAAGACGAGATGTCATCTGGATTGGAAGCAAGCGCAGCAGAAACTGGTCTTCTTGAATGTGGAGTGGCATCATATTGGCAGGTTGTGAGAGTCAACAGTTGTCGAAAGATGTCATGATCATTTAGGTCAGCATACAATCTCTTCCATGATGGAACCTCAAATATGATTAGTTTTTGGCAATTCCAATGATTGGTTAAGAAATGCAGCATAAAGAATGCATCAAGTGCAGAATAAGATGGCTCAATTGTCTGAATAACTGGAAATCCTGAGCGTAGATGCTGCCATTTTAGAAGAAAATAGCCGTAGCCAAAATAATTTTGTGCTTTTTTAAAATCGTAGTGCAACGTGGAATTGATCCAGAATGGAGCTATTTTCTTCTCACATTCCACAAATAAACAATTCTCGTTTTTAGCTCATTTTGGGCGAATTTTTAAGCGAAAACTTGAGATTTTTTTGCGTGTGAATTGATTGTGTTACCCCGATTCCACTTCTCCCGGGTTCTGCTCTTCAAGTGAGGAACCAACCACCTTGTTAAAATTTAGTGTTTCTGTCCAGAATTTAGATTTTCGTTCATTTTTGCGTGACAAGTGGGTTGTAGGTGAAAAATTTGGCGTAGCGAACTCAAAATGGTTATGCAAACACAAAAACCTACATATTTTTGTGTTCATCTCTCGAATTCAGCTGCAAGCAACTGTTTTGTTCTCTGTTTTATCACATTCTGGGCGATATTCTCTCATTTTGGGCGAATTTTTAAGCGAAAACTTGAGATTTTTGCGTGTGAATTGATTGTGTTACCCCGATTCCACTTCTCCCAGGTTCTGCTCTTCAAGTGAAGAAACCAACCACCTTGTTAAAATTTGTGTTTCTGTCCAGAATTTAGATTTTCGTTCATTTTTGCGTGACAAGTGGATCGTAGGTGAAAAATTTGGCGTAGCGAACTCAAAATTTATGCAAACAGACAAAAACCTACACATTTTTGTGTTCATCTCTCGAATTCAGCTACAAGCAACTGTTTCGTTCTCTGTTTTATCACTTAAAACATTCCACGACTGTTTTTAGCTTATTCCAATGAACTATAATTCACCGGCCACAAGCATAATATTTTGAAACCGAGAAATACGTCGTTTTTTTCGAAAAAAAAAACCCGCCTTAATATTTCGAAATTCATTCACATCGTCAAACCTAACGATTCATCGTCCAAAATATCATAAAACCCTCCAAATTTGAGTTGACGTCGGAGGAGAAGGTTGTACCCACACCGAAAAACCACCCATTTTCAAAACCACTGAGCGACGCACGGCCATTTTTCGAAAAATCGAAAAAACGGCTCTTTTTCCATCGTTCGTCATTTAAAAAAAAACAAAAATTTCATTAAAAGAAAAACGAAAAATTTTAAAAATAACCAAAATTTTTCGAAAATTAGTACACAAGAAATTTTTACCTAAAATAGAAAAAAAGACAAGAAAAATAGATATTTTTTTTTTAATTTTCGGGTTTTTAATGTTTTTTTTTTGGTTGTGGTTGTTTTTTTTAAAACATTTTTGTCGATTTTACTCATTTTTTAATAATATCGTTAAAGATATCGGATGTGAAGAGGGTTTGAGGAGGTGTTTTTGGGAGAAAAATAGGTTTAAAAAAATAAAGAAAATCGATAAAAATGAAAGGGAAACATTTTTTTTTGGTTTTTCTAGTAGAGAAAGTTTAAATTAAATAAGCCCCACGGATTTTGTCGTTAAGGTAATAAAATACGGTTGTTTGGGCAAGACGTAAAAACACGACCTACCTCAAGTCAATTGTGATTGGTGGATAATTAATTGGGATTTTAATGAGGGTTGAAGTGGAATTTGATAGAATTTAATGGAATTGAAGCGATTGTGCTTGATGATATTGTGTTGATGTTGTTCAAATTTACAGGGGATTGATGGAATGATGTCAGGATGTAGATCAATTAAAATTGATCTAATGACAGATCAATATTTAGGAAGATGAGTATTGAATCTCCATAATTATGAAGGTATCTGCAATAATAATCTATGATGGACTGAATTTGCACCTCAGCTGTGTGGAAATACGATGTGGTATTGAATGAAATGAAAATGCAGCATATTGTACAATATTGATGAGTGTACAAGCACATCACGATCATATTTGCAGCATCAGTGTCAGCAGCTGCATCCAACTTGGTTAAGAAAATGCAGCATGAAGAATGCATCAAGTGCAGAAAATGCTGGCTCAATTGTCCAAATAACTGGAAATCCTGAGCGTAGATGCTGCCATTTGGACTTGCAGAAAGGCAAGATGCTCATCTGGATTGGAAGCAAGCGCAGCAGAAACTGGTCTTCTTGAATGTGGAATTGCATCATATTGGCAGGTTGTGGGAGTCAACAGTTGTCCAAAAATGTTATGATCATTTAGGTCAGCATACAACTTCATCCATGATGGAACCTCGAATATGATTAGTTTTTGGCAATTCTAATACTTGGTTAAGAAAATGCAGCATGAAGAATGCATCAAGTGCAGAAAATGATGGCTCAATTGTCTGAATAACTGGAAATCCTGAGCGTAGATGCTGCCATTTGGACTTGCAGAAAGGCAAGATGCTCATCTGGATTGGAAGCAAGCGCAGCAGAAACTGGTCTTCTTGAATGTGGAATTGCATCATATTGGCAGGTTGTGGGAATCAACAGTTGTCCAAAAATCTAATGATAATTTAGGTCGGCATACCACCTCATCCATGATGGAACCTCGAATATGATTAGTTTTTGGCAATTCTAATGATTGGTTAAGAAAATGCAGCATGAAGAATGCATCAAGTGCAGAAAATGATGGCTCAATTGTCCAAATAACTGGAAATCCTGAGCGTAGATGCTGCCATTTGGACTTGCAGAAAGGCAAGATGCTCATCTGGATTGGAAGCAAGCGCAGCAGAAACTGGTCTTCTTGAATGTGGAATTGCACCATATTGGCAGGTTCTGGGAATCAACAGTTGTCCAAAGATGTGATGATCATTTAGGTCAGCATACCTCATCCATGATGGAACCTCGAATATGATTAGTTTTTGGCAATTCTAATGATTGGTTAAGAAAATGCAGCATAAAGAATGCATCAAGTGCAGAAAATGATGGCTCAATTGTCCAAATAACTGGAAATCCTGAGCGTAGATGCTGCCATTTGGACTTGCAGAAAGGCAAGATGCTCATCTGGATTGGAAGCAAGCGCAGCAGAAACTGGTCTTCTTGAATGTGGAATTGCATCATATTGGCAGGTTTTGGGAGGCAACAGTTGTCCAAAGATGTGATGATCATTTAGGTCAGCGTATGCTGCCATTTGGTTAAGAAAAGATGCTCATCTGGATTGGAAGCAAGCGCAATGCATCCATGATGGAGGACTGGATTTCAACGCTTGGGATGCCAGCAGAGAAAGACAAGACGCTAATCTGGAGTGTAAGCAGAAACTGGATTTTCTGATTGTGGAATCACGGCATAATGGCCATTAGCAGAATTCAACAAGTGTCCAAAAATTTAATGATTTTGCTGCAATTTGAACTCATTTGCTACTCAATCCACCAGCATTTGGTTCTGTGAGCCAATTGTCCACAAATAGCAGCAGGATTAGGGTTTCCAAGCCATTAATGATCAAACCAGGGCAGCACAGTCAAGACAGCATCAAGTCCACAGAACTTTCAATGACAATCATGAGTAGATTATGCTGCTCAGATGTCCAAATAATCAAAACTCTTGAGTGGATGCTGCAATGTCTGATGTGTGTTCATCTATATTTTAGATAATAACACGCTAAAAATTACGCTGAAGCAAAAACTGCGCCACTTTGCTAAATTGTGGGTATTTTTACTCAGATTGATATGAATGTAAATTAAGAAAAGAAAAGATTACATTTCAATTTTTATGGATTAAAAAGGAATTGCACTATTAGGGGAGGAATTTATGCGATATCAGCTTATTGCATTATTGTATCGCAAATTTTGTGGTCATAATTTGAAAAAATGGACAGAAACCACGTATTTCTTTACAGTTTCATACCACAACACAGAAATCATGTTTTAAAGCATGGAACATGTCATATTGGAGATGTCGAAACATCATTCCATCAATCGCTCTACGTCAATCAATAAAATATCATCAATTAAATAGCCCCATTGATTCGAGTTCCATCAATATTCACTTCACGGCAAAAAATGGAGATTAAAAAATCAGATTGTGATGGCATTGGTTACAAGTAGTTGACTTGAGGGTGGTTTTTTTAAGCTTGTTCCTTATAAGATGCAGATATATATATATGTTTTTGTGATTTGAATTATTTTGACGGGACGAATGATGGCTAGGAGTGGGGGGAGGGAAGGAAGGGCAATGAAGGTTACATTTGAGGTTATAAAGGAAGAGGGTTATGGGGGGAGAGTTAGGTTTCACGTTTGATCCCGTGCGGTGCCTCCGCAAGACCTTTGACCTTGAGACGGTCGGCTGTCTTCAGGAATGTGGGCAGTTGATCTTGGGAAACGTTCACCTGCGGAAAGAAAAAAACAGAAAAAAAATTGAAACCTTCGAAACAAAACACGGCCCAAAGGGCTTTTTTTCATCCTAATCATTCTTGAAAGCTGACATCTTTTTAAAAGCTTTTATTTTAACTTGCAATGTATGTAAGGATGTTCGTTTAGATTGGACGAATATACGAAATTAGTTGTGTGACGTCATTTTGAATTCAACATGGCGGTCAATCCAAGATGGCGGAACAGTTATTTTCAATGCATTTCTACAATATGGGTATCAATTGAAAGGGCTTGTTGACAGGAAGTTAAAATTGAGAAAAAATGTTAAAAAAAGAAGAAGCTCTTTTTGGAATCCCCCTGAAATTTGCTGTGTAAACCAAAAAACGTCTGCCAAGTGGGTGTGGCACATAGCTTCCTCGTATCCATAACATGACTGTATAGATCAATTAGGCGAAGTAAATATTGAATTAGGGTAAATTTATTGTTATGCAGGAGCATAACTTGAGAAAATAAAGGTAGGCATGTTCAACTATTGAACAAACTATAAAATATACCTAAGTTCGAACAATCCCTGAAAATTTCATCGAAATCGGTCAAGAACTCCCGGAGTTATGCGCGTAACAAGGATTTCACGTTTGATCGGATGCGCATCTACACATCAAACCGGCTGCTATTGATCCGGAGGGTAACATGAAGGCTGCTATTGATCCGGGGGTCATGAAACTTATAGGGGACCATCTACACATCAAACCGAACAATCCCTGAAAATTTCATCGAAATTGGTCAAGAACTCCCGGAGTTATGCGCGTAACAAGGATTTCACGTTTGCGCATACGCAGAGGCTACTATTGATCCGGGGGTTATGAAACTCATAGGGGACCATCTACACATCAAACCGAACAATCCCTGAAAATGTCATCGAAATTGGTCAAGAACTCCCAGAGTTATGCGCGTAATAAGGATTTCACGTTTGCGCATGCACAGAGGCTACTATTGATCCGGGGGTCATGAAACTCATAGGGGGCCATCTACACCCCAACCCGCACAATCCTTGAAAATTTCATCAAAATCGGACTATAACTTCGTGTAGTTTTGCTCGTAACAAGGATTTGCTGACAGACAGACAAACACAGAACCAAAATTGTTCAGAAAGGTCTAAAACGCAAAACGCGAGTGGAATTTTTGATTTTGGAGACAAAAAAATTGTCACATTCCGAAAGTGAAAACAACAACAAACAAACAAAACTAGTAGGTATGCCCACGATTATTTTTTTCGATTATCGAAAAAGAGTTTCAGTTCTCCTAATTCTCACAATACTTTTCTTTTCTTAAATAGCTTATTTTTTCTTCGCTAATTCGCTAAAATCAGTAGTGAACTACGTTCAACAATATCCTTTCCTATAAGTTGTCGGTTAAGATAACACAGCAAATTAATCATTCAAAAATAATAGTACCTACTTGTGATCACATAAAATTGGAACCGAAAGTACTTACTAATTTAAAACCAAGAAGTTAAAATATGGAAACATTTGATTTCAAATCTTATTTGTATTAATCTAAAAATGTAATTTTCCATGAAAATATTGTCTATTTTATTGTGTAATATGCAGATTTTTTTCAGGTTTTATTATGAAAAGTCAATTTTTATTAATTAAATTCAGGCAGAAGACCGTCACAGAAACATCAAAAATATTAACGGCAAGGACCGTTGTAATTGGCAAAAGTATTTGAAAAAGTAATCGCAACGCGCAAATATGACAATAATTGATTACTCTCGTTATTTGATTACTTTTACGAATAGGTACTTTAAGAAAATCATCTTTAGCTATGAGTTGTATCTTAATTTTTGGGCCAAATCTACTAGCTACTCACCAAATCTACTAGCTACTCACCAAATCTACTAGCTACCCACCAAATCTACTAGCTACTCACCAAATCTACTAGCTACTCACCAAATCTACTAGCTACTCACCAAATCTACTAGCTACTCACCAAATCTACTAGCTACTCACCAAATCTACTAGCTACTCACCAAATCTACTAGCTACTCACCAAATCTACTAGCTACTCACCAAATCTACTAGCTACTCACCAAATCTACTAGCTACTCACCAAATCTACTAGCTACTCACCAAATCTACTAGCTACTCACCAAATCTACTAGCTACTCACCAAATCTACTAGCTACTCACCAAAACTACTAGCTACTCACCAAATCTACTAGCTACTCACCAAATCTACTAGCTACTCACCAAATCTACTAGCTACTCACCAAATCTACTAGCTACCCACCAAATCTACTAGCTACTCACCAAATCTACTAGCTACTCACCAAATCTACTAGCTACTCACCAAATCTACTAGCTACTCACCAAATCTACTAGCTACTCACCAAATCTACTAGCTACTCACCAAATCTACTAGCTACTCACCAAATCTACTAGCTACTCACCAAAACTACTAGCTACTCACCAAATCTACTAGCTACTCACCAAATCTACTAGCTACTCACCAAATCTACTAGCTACTCACCAAATCTACTAGCTACTCACCAAATCTACTAGCTACTCACCAAATCTACTAGCTACTCACCAAATCTACTAGCTACTCACCAAATCTACTAGCTACTCACCAAATCTACTAGCTACTCACCAAATCTACTAGCTACTCACCAAATCTACTAGCTACTCACCAAATCTACTAGCTACTCACCAAATCTACTAGCTACTCACCAAATCTACTAGCTACTCACCAAATCTACTAGCTACTCACCAAATCTACTAGCTACTCACCAAATCTACTAGCTACCCACCAAATCTACTAGCTACTCACCAAATCTACTAGCTACTCACCAAATCTACTAGCTACTCACCAAATCTACTAGCTACTCACCAAATCTACTAGCTACTCACCAAATCTACTAGCTACTCACCAAATCTACTAGCTACTCACCAAATCTACTAGCTACTCACCAAATCTACTAGCTACTCACCAAATCTACTAGCTACCCACCAAATCTACTAGCTACTCACCAAATCTACTAGCTACTCACCAAATCTACTAGCTACTCACCAAATCTACTAGCTACTCACCTCTCCGGCGTACATGAACTCGAGGATGGCCTGTAGGTGATCGAACGGTACGTCTTTCAAAATGATTATCGGGTGCTTCGAGGGATTTTCCTGTAGACGAAACAAGAAGAAATTCAATTGATATCTATTGATCTCACAAGCTAATTTATTAATATTTCATTATTTCTCAATTTCTAACATTTTATGAACGAGCGATCTTCGCTTTACAGGGTGTTTGGTATAAGAACGACAAAACTTCAGGGATATTTCATTATTTTCTGAAAAACGCTGCAAATTCTTTCACTGGGGTTTATTATTACATTCTATTCATTTGGGTTGCATTCATGATTTGAATTTCTACTAAGCTTTGGAGTGTGCATGTTTCACAGGTGATAGAGCGATTATTGAATTTCAGGAGGCACACAAATATGATCAACTGATCAATCCAAATAGGTATTTTGGTTGAGAACAGATTTACGTGCTCTATGCATACCTCCTGAAATTCAATAATCGCTCTATCACCTGTGGAACAGGGCGTTCCAAAGCTTAGTAGAAATTCAAATCATGAACGCAAGCCAATTGAATAATAAACCCCAGTGAAAGAATTTGCAGCGTTCTTCTCTTGCTGTTAATTTCATCGTTAATTCCATTGTTCCTGTTATTTTTATTGTTGTTAACACAATTGTTGTTGTTATCAAGTTGTTAATGTTGCAGCAATATTTTAACAAATAGTAAAAATAATAATTAAATGTAAATTAAAATCTAGATATATGGCCACTCCGGCAGACGGTAAAACATACCATGCCATCCATGCTGCTATCATTAAAATAGATATATCTTGAATTCCTAGTTGAAATCATGTAAAACAATATTATTATTAAATTTTAAGAATATGAATTTCTCTTATGTCATCCGGTTACTGAGAATTGTCTAATAAAGCATATCTCTCTCTCTCTCTCTCCCTCTCTCTGTCTTGCTCTCATTCTTTCTTTCTCTCCACCGAGGTTGCGAGAATTTGCAATGAATTTGAGAAGGTTCCCAACTAACCTTATCCGTCGCAGTATCCCGCGCAATTTATTTCTAAAACGGTTCTAATTACCTTTAAATAATAATTGAATATGACTAACTAACAAAAAAGGGTATTTTACCTCCAAAAGTGACTTGAAATAAGGTGAACACGCGGATAGGACCATTTTGTGTGCTTTGCAAGTTTGGCCGTCGCAGGCGAGAGTCACGTCTGTGAAGCTTTTCTCGTCTCGAAGATGTCTGAAGGAGGAGACCTGAAAACGTTGTAAACGTGAAAATACAATGCGGATTACGATTGGTAGCAAAAACTGGTAGCAAATACAATGATTCTGAGCAGTACAGAAAATTAGCTACGTGACTTGAAAAAGGCAATCGTACTCATAAGTCAGCTTATTGGATTGTACAAAGACTGCCAAGGGGGATGGGCAGTAAAATGCCTCCAAAGAGCAGAAATGGGATTGTACAAAGGAATGTTTGAAGGAGGGGACCTGAAACATTGTAGGATTGAAGTACAATGGAGATTACAAATTGGTAGCAAGAACTGGTAGCAAATACAATGATTCTGAGCAGTAAAGAAAATTAGCTACACGACTTGAAAAAGGCAATCGTACTCATAAGTCAGCTTATTGGATTGTACAAAGACTGCCAAGGGGGATGGGCAGTAAAATGCCTCCAAAGAGCAGAAATGGGATTGTACAAAGGAAATGTTTGAAGGAGGGGACCTGATAACATTGTAGGATTGAAGTACAATGGAGATTACAAATTGGTAGCAAGAACTGGTAGCAAATACAATGATTCTGAGCAGTAAAGAAAATTAGCTACGTGACTTGAAAAAGGCAATCGTACTCATAAGTCAGCTTATTGGATTGTACAAAGACTGCCAAGGGGGATGGGCAGTAAAATGCCTCCAAAGATTAGAAATGGGATTGTACAAAGAAGTTTGAAGGAGGGGACCTGATAACATTGTAGGATTGAAGTACAATGGAGATTACAAATTGGTAGCAAGAACTGGTAGCAAATACAATGATTCTGAGCAGTAAAGAAATTGAGCTACGTGACTTGAAAAAGGCAATCGTACTCATAAGTCAGCTTATTGGATTGTACAAAGACTGCCAAGGGGGATGGGCAGTAAAATGCCTCCAAAGATTAGAAATGGGATTGTACAAAGGAGATGTTTGAAGGAGGGGACCTGATAAAATTGTAGGATTAAGTACAATGACGATTACAAATTGGTAGCATATACGACGATATGCTATTAAAAACTGGTAGCAAATACAATGATTCTGAGCAGTACAGAAAATTAGCTACGGACTTGAAAAAGGCAATCGTACTCATAAGTCAGCTTATTGGATTGTACAAAGACTGCCAAGGGGGATGGGCAGTAAAATGCCTATTAGAAATGGGATTGTACAAAGGAGTTTGAAGGAGGGGACTAGATAACGTTGTAGGATTGAAGTACAATGGAGATTACAAATTGGTAGGAAGAACTGGTAGCAAATACAATGATTCTGAGCAGTAAAGAAATTTAGCTACGTGACTTGAAAAAGGCAATCGTACTCATAAGTCAGCTTATTGGATTGTACAAAGACTGCCAAGGGGGATGGGCAGTAAAATGCCTCCAAAGAGCAGAAATGGGATTGTACAAAGGAGATGTTGAAGGAGGGGACCTGATAACATTGTAGGATTGAAGTACAATGGAGATAACAAATTGGTAGCCAAAACTGGTAGCAAATACAATGATTCTGAGCAGTAAAGAAATTTAGCTACATGACTTGAAAAAGGCAATCGTACTCATAAGTCAGCTTATTGGATTGTACAAAGACTGCCAAGGGGGATGGGCAGTAAAATGCCTCCAAAGATTAGAAAAGAGATTGTACAAAGAAGTTTGAAGGAGGGGAACTGAAAACATTGTAGGATTGAAGTACAATGGAGATTACAAATTGGTAGCAAGAACTGGTAGCAAATACAATGATTCTGAGCAGTACAGAAAATTAGCTACGTGACTTGAAAAAGGCAATCGTACTCATAAGTCAGCTTATTGGATTGTACAAAGACTGCCAAGGGGGATGGGCAGTAAAATGCCTCCAAAGATTAGAAATGGGATTGACAAAGAAGTTTGAAGGAGGGGACCTGAAAACGTTGTAAAAGTACAATGGAGATTACGAATTGGTAGCAAAACTGGTAGCAAATACAATGATTCTGAGCAGTAAAGAAATTTAGCTACATGACTTGAAAAAGGCAATCGTACTCATAAGTCAGCTTATTGGATTGTACAAAGACTGCCAAGGGGGATGGGCAGTAAAATGCCTCCAAAGATTAGAAATGGGATTGTACAAAGAAGTTTGAAGGAGGGGACCTGATAACATTGTAGGATTGAAGTACAATGGAGATTACAAATTGGTAGCAAAAACTGGTAGCAAATACAATGATTCTGAGCTGTAAAGAAAATTAGCTACACGACTTGGAAAAGGCAATCGTACTCATAAGTCATCTTATTGGATTGTACAAAGACTGCCAAGGGGGATGGGCAGTAAAATGCCTCCAAAGATTAGAAATGGGATTGTACAAAGAAGTTTGAAGGAGGGGACCTGATAACATTGTAGGATTGAAGTACAATGGAGATTACAAATTGGTAGCAAGAACTGGTAGCAAATACAATGATTCTGAGCAGTACAGAAAATTAGCTACGTGACTTGAAAAAGGCAATCGTACTCATAAGTCAGCTTATTGGATTGTACAAAGACTGCCAAGGGGGATGGGCAGTAAAATGCCTCCAAAGATTAGAAATGGGATTGTACAAAGGAGATGTTTGAAGGAGGGGACTGGATAACGTTGTAGGATTGAAGTACAATGGAGATTACAAATTGGTAGCAAGAACTGGTAGCAAATACAATGATTCTGAGCAGTAAAGAAATTTAGCTACACGACTTGAAAAAGGCAATCGTACTCATAAGTCAGCTTATTGGATTGTACAAAGACTGCCAAGGGGGATGGGCAGTAAAATGCCTCCAAAGAGCAGAAATGGGATTGTACAAAGGAGATGTTTGAAGGAGGGGACCTGATAACATTGTAGGATTGAAGTACAATGGAGATTACAAATTGGTAGCAAGAACTGGTAGCAAATACAATGATTCTGAGCAGTAAAGAAATTTAGCTACGTGACTTGAAAAAGGCAATCGTACTCATAAGTCAGCTTATTGGATTGTACAAAGACTGCCAAGGGGGATGGGCAGTAAAATGCCTCCAAAGATTAGAAATGGGATTGTACAAAGAAGTTTGAAGGAGGGGACCTGATAACATTGTAGGATTGAAGTACAATGGAGATTACAAATTGGTAGGAAGAACTGGTAGCAAATACAATGATTCTGAGCAGTAAAGAAATTTAGCTACGTGACTTGAAAAAGGCAATCGTACTCATAAGTCAGCTTATTGGATTGTACAAAGACTGCCAAGGGGGATGGGCAGTAAAATGCCTCCAAAGATTAGAAATGGGATTGTACAAAAGGAGATGTTTGAAGGAGGGGACCTGAAACATGTAGGAAAATACAATGCAGATTACGAATTGAGCAAGCTGGTAGCAAATACAATGATTCTGAGCAGTAAAGAAATTTAGTTACACAATCGTACTATAAGTCAGCTTATTGGATTGTACAAAGACTGCCAAGGGGGATGGAAAATGCCTCCAAAGATTAGAAATGGGATTGTACAAAGGAGATGTTTGAAGGAGGGGACCTGGAAACGTTGTAAACATGAAAATACTACGCAGATTACGATTGATAGCAAATACAATGATTCTGAGCAGTAAAGAAATTTAGCTACACGACTTGAAAAAGGCAATCGTACTCATAAGTCAGCTTATTGGATTGTACAAAGACTGCCAGGGGGGATGGGCAGTAAAATGCCTCCAAAGAGCAGAAATGGGATTGTACAAAGGAGATGTTTGAAGGAGGGGACCTGATAACATTGTAGGATTGAAGTACAATGGAGATTACAAATTGGTAGCCAGAACTGGTAGCAAATACAATGATTCTGAGCAGTACAGAAAATTAGCTACGTGACTTGAAAAAGGCAATCGTACTCATAAGTCAGCTTATTGGATTGTACAAAGACTGCCACGGGGGATGGGCAGTAAAATGCCTCCAAAGAGCAGAAATGGGATTGTACAAAGAAGTTTGAAGGAGGGGACTGGATAACGTTGTAGGATTGAAGTACAATGGAGATTACGAATTGGTAGCAAGAACTGGTAGATAATACAATGATTCTGAGCAGTACAGAAAATTAGCTACGTGACTTGAAAAAGGCAATCGTACTCATAAGTCAGCTTATTGGATTGTACAAAGACTGCCAAGGGGGATGGGCAGTAAAATGCCACCAAAGAGCAGGAATGGGATTGTACAAAAGGAGATGTTTGAAGGAGGGGACCTGAAAACATTGTAGGATTGAAGTACAATGGAGATTACAAATTGGTAGCAAGAACTGGTAGCAAATACAATGATTCTGAGCAGTAAAGAAATTTAGTTACGTGACTTGAAAAAGGCAATCGTACTCATAAGTCATCTTATTGGATTGTACAAAGACTGCCAAGGGGGATGGGCAGTAAAATGCCTCCAAAGAGCAGAAATGGGATTGTACAAAAGGAGATGTTTGAAGGAGGGGACCTGGAAACGTTGTAAACGTGAAAATACAATAAAGATTACGATTGGTAGCAAAAAGTGGTAGTAAATACAATGATTCTGAGCTGTAAAGAAACTTAGCTACGCGACTTGAAAAAGGCAATTGTACTCATAAGTCAGCTTATTGGATTGTACAAAGACTGCCAAGAGGGATGGGCAGTAAAATGCCTACGAAGAGCAGAAATGGGATTGTACAAAGGAGATGTCTGAAGGAGGAGACCTGAAAACGTTGTAAACGTGAAAATACAATGAAGATTACAAATTGGTAGGAAGAACTGGTAGTAAATACAATGATTCTGAGCAGTAAAGAAATTTAGCTACGTGACTTGAAAAAGGCAATCGTACTCATAAGTCAGCTTACTGGATTGTACAAAGACTGCCAAGGATGATGGGCAGCAAAATGCCTCCAAAGATTAGAAATGGGATTGTACAAAGGAGATATTTGAAGGAGGGGACCTGATAACGTTGTAGGATTGATACAATGGAGATTTTAAATTGGTAGCAAGAACTGGTAGCAAATACAATGATTCTGAGCAGTACAGAAAATTAGCTACGTGACTTGAAAAAGGCAATCGTACTCATAAGTCAGCTTATTGGATTGTACAAAGACTGCCAAGGGGGATGGGCAGTAAAATGCCTACGAAGAGCAGAAATGGGATTGTACAAAGGAGATGTTTGAAGGAGGGGAATTTCAGCATTCCACTAGGGGAGCCAACGTCTGCATTCTGAGCAGAAATTGGAGCAATTGATGCTGCAGCTGTGATGAGCCTTTTATTTTAAACAAGAACTTGTGAACAAAATGACAGCCAAACACTATCAGCTGCATGCAAACCCTCAACAACCTAGCCAAATACAATCAGGTTCTTCTGGACTGGATGATGGCGCAAAAAGGTTCTAAATGGTTTGGAAAGGCTGATGAGCTAGCTAGAAGGAGCTCCAAACCCTGATGAAGTATCGAACTAGTTTCAGGGATGCATGGGCTTAACCCAGGGTCAGCACTCCACTAGGAGAACACCGTTTGCATTCTGAGCAGAAATAGCAGCAATTGATGCTGCAGCTGTGGAGAGAATTAGGGGAGGTAGAAAGAAGCCCATGTCCACATTTTCTGATAGCCAAGCACTTAGTTCTGGATTTGTTAGTTTGCCCTCATTGTTCATGAATTTATATACCAGACATTCCAGCAAGTAGTATGGAGATGCACGCAAACAATCAACAATCAAGCCAAACATAATCGGGTTTGCCTGAAGTGGACACCACAGCATAGAAATACAACTGGTAATGAAAAGGCTGACGAGCGAGCTAGAAGGAGCTCCCAAACCCTGATGAAGTATGAACTAGCGCAGGGATGCATGGGCTAAACCCAGGGCCAGCATTCCACTACGAGAACACAGTTTGCATTCCAAGCAGAAATTACAGCAATTGATGCTGCAGCTGTGGAGAGCCTTGGGAAGGGGCAGAAACAAGCTCTCTGAAAACCTAGCATTGATAGCTGCTTGCAAACCCTCAAAACCTAGCAAAACACCCACTTGGAGAACACACATGTCTGCATTCCAAGGAGAAATTTTGGCAATCGATGCTGCAGAAGCAGAGAGCCGCCATTCTCTCTAACAACCAAGCATCGATAAAAGCGCTAATGTCTCCAACCAGTTCATCACAGGTGGTGCATGCTAACCCTCAAAACCTAACCAAATACAATCAGGGGAGGACTGGGTGACTGGGCAAAAAGGTTCTAAAGCGGTTTTGGAAAGGCTGATGAGATAGCTAAAAGGTGCTCCCAAACCCTGATGTAGTTGAACTAGTGCAGGGATGCATAAAACCCAGGGAACACTCCACTTGGAAAACACACGTTTGCATTCCGAGCAGAAATTGCAGCAATTGATGCTGCAGCTGTGGAGAGCCTTGGGAAGGGGCAGAAACAAGCTCTCTGACAACCTAGCATTGATAGCTGCTTGCAAACCCTCAAAACCTAGCAAAACACCCACTTGGAGAACACACGTCTGCATTCCAAGCAGAAATTTTGGCAATTGACGCTGCAGAAGCAGAGAGCCGCCATTCTCTCTAACAACCAAGCATCGATAAAAGCGTCTCCAACCAGTTCATCACAGGTGGTAAGGAGCTGCATACTAACCCTCAAAAACTTAACCAAATACAATACTGGGTGATGGCGCACTAGAAGCATTCCACTAGGAAAACACACGTTTGCATTCCAAGCGGAAATTGCAGCGATTGATGCTGCAGCTGTGGAGAGCCTTGCGAGGGCAGAAACAAGCCCTTGCCCGCATCCTCTCTGACAGCCAAGCATTGATAGTTGCATCCAAACCCTCAAAAACCTAGCAGAACATCTGCTTGGAGAACACCAAGGTATTCCAAGGACCAAACTTCTGAGCTTCCATGATATAGCATCAGCAAACTGAGTTAAACATTTCGCAAACTGGATTAACCCTTTCGCAATTAGAATTAAACTTTACCTCCACATCTGTATTTTGTCACAGGAGAACTCTGTCCAGGCAATTATTTTCTGCAGCGTTCAAGATGCGTGGGCTGTACCTTTTACGGCTATTACCTGTTTCTCTAATCACCAGCATGTTTTATTATTATGACTATCAGTTCGACGGTCCATCTTCCTCGCGAGTTTTTCCATTTTTCTTCCGAAAGTTATTTGTTTAAATTTGACAGGCGAGTTTTTGTATTTGGTCAAGTAGGAAGTGCATCTGAAGTTTCAGCAGTTGGTGAGCCAAGAAATCTTTCTTATTTTCACGTACGGGCCCGAACCGTAAGAGGTCACTCGTTGCTTTTGAGTAGGAAATAGTTAGGGGCATTTTTAATAAATAAAATCTCAGTCTTTCGAAACTATTCTTCGGTTACTTCTTCCCTTAAAGCTCACTGAGCCCTTGTTCTTGCAAGAAGCCAGTGGCCTAAGTTTTAACGTACGAGGTCTGATCAAAAAGTTCCGGAACTTTTGATTTTGCGCGCGAACGGAGAGTGTTAAAAACTTCCCGATGGTCTCAGCTGTTAGCGTTACTCTTCGTGAGTCACGCAAATTTTGAATTATCGCGATAACCTTCTTAGTTAGGAAGTTATCGCATTTCTAGTGGAGCGCAATTTTGTACAGCGGCGAATTTGACGATGGACGCGAAGCAGGAGCAGCGAGTTTGTGTCAAATTCTGTGTTAAACTCGGGAAATCATTCACGGAAACTTTCAAAATGTTAACTGAGGCTTACGAGGAAGAAACCATGGGTCGTTCAAGGTGCTACGAGTGGTACCAGCGTTTCAAACAAGGGAGGATGTCCGTCGAAGATGACCCTCGTTCAGGGAGACCCTCGACGTCAACTGAGGACGCTCATGTGGCCAATTAACCGATTTCGTTATTTAGAAACCCTTAGAAAATTGCGCGAAGCTGTGAGGAGGAAGAGGCCAGAAATGTGGGCGAGCGGCGAGTGGGTGCTTCACCACGACAATGCGCCCTGTCACACTGCCCTCCTGATTCGCCAGTTTTTGACCAAAAACGCGATGTCCGTCATTCCCCAGCCCCTCTATTCACCTGACCTGGCCCCCGCAGACTTCTTCTTGTTCCCCAAGCTCAAGTACCCGATGAAAGGACAGCGTTTTGCCTCCATAGACGTCCTGAAGCAAAAATCGCTGGAGCAACTTAACAGCATCCCATCTGAGGCTTATTCCGACTGCATGGATCAATGGAAAAAACGCTGGGAGAAGTGTATACGTAGCCAAGGGGAGTACTTTGAAGGGGACAAATTTGAAAATATTTGAAAATTAATTAATAAAGAGTTATTAAGAAAGTTCTGGAACTTTTTGATCAGACCTCGTGAATACCTTATAATTTGCGAAACTTTGGTTTAAATTGCAAAAGGTTAATTCAGTTTTTTGTTTACAGTCTGAACCCATTAAGTTGTTCAAACACGCAACTAAATTAACACTTGTCTGCTGGTGAGTTCCACAGGAGGAGATGGCCCCAAAACTGGATGATTCATAAAAACCAAGTGGTGGTACCACAAAGTACTCCTAACGAAATGCCTAGAGTAATTCCGTGGCACTTTTCCCTCACCACACTCCACGCCATGTTGCAGCCACAACCCTGATCTTATTATTAAGCCTTATATGAGTTTCTATAAATTAACCAAATCCAACTAACCATGTTCGATTGAAAGTCATTCCACTTGAGGAAAAACTGTTGCTGCTCGCCTCCCGCCATTTTGTTATCGTCGCAATTTCTAATTGTTCGCTGTCTCGGAGTATCTGATGGGCCACCGTCGTCCACGATGGCTGATTCCGCTAGAAAATAAAAACGTCAACATGAAAGTGAAAATACTAAAATGCGAACAGTAAACTGTACAGATGAAATCAAGTCTATATAATTCTATAGCATTTATAACTGAAATTCAATTAATCCCAAGTCAATTCATTTGATCGTTGGTTTGATGAAGCAAGTTCCATTCATTCTTACTCCATTACTTGCGATTTGCTAACAATTTTGACACCAAATGCTCCAATATTGGCCCTCACAAGTGTGAAAATGGGTGTAGCACGTCCTTCTAGGGACATATCACGAAGATTCTGTACTTTTTATGGTTGAAAACGCTCATTTTCAAGCTATAAAGTCCCATTTAGGTGGAAATGATGTGATTTTGGCAACACAAGACCCAAAAATGGCAAATTTAGCAAGATAAACGGGCATTTTTGGTATTTTAAGGCACCTATCGACGATTCTGTACTTTTTATGGTTGAAAAAGCTCATTTTCAAGCTATAAAGGCCCATTTTAGGTGGAAATGATGTGATTTTGGCAACACAAGACCCAAAAATGGCAAATTTAGCAAGATAAATGAGCTTTTCGGGTACTTGAAGGCTGCTTTTGGAGGGTTCTGAACTTTTTATGATTGAAAAAGCTCATTTTCAAGCTATAAAGGCCCATTATAGGTGGAAATGATGTGATTTTGGCAACCCAAGACCCAAAAAATGGCAAATTTAGCAAGATAAACGGGCATTTTCGGTATTTCAGAGCACATATGGACGATTCTGTACTTTATATAGTTGAAAAAGCTCATTTTCAAGCTATAGAGTCCATTTCAGGTTGAAATTAAGTGATTTTGGCAACACAAGACCAAAAAATGGTAAATTTGGTAAGATAGATGGGCATTTTTGGTATTTTAAGGCAGCTTTCGGAGATTCTGTACTTTTTATGATTGAAAAAGCTCATTTTCAAGCTATAAAGGCCCATTTTAGGTGGAAATGTTGTGATTTTGGCAACACAAGACCCAAAAATGGCAAATTTGGCGAGATAAATGGGCATTTTTAGTATTTGAAGGCAGCTTTTGGAGATTCTGTACTTTTATTAATTGAAAAACCTCATTTTCAATGTATATTGTAGATTTTCCATGAATGTGAACTGATTTTGGGAAAACAAGACCCAAAAATGGCGAATCTAGCAAGAAAAATGAACATTTTGGGTATTTCAAGGCAGCTTTTGAGCGAGTAACATCCTGATTTTGAAGATAACGAACTTACAAATCCTAATTAACTTAACTTTTGGTTTGATGAAGCAAGTTTCATTCATTCTCACTCCATTACTTGCGATTTGCTTCCAATTTTGACACCAAATGCTCCAATATTGGATGTAGCACGTCCTTCTAGGGACATATCACGGAGATTCTGTACTTTTTATGGTTGAAAACGCTCATTTTCAAGCTATAAAGTCCATTTAGGTGGAAATGAAGTGATTTTGGACACCCAAGACCCAAAAATGGCAAATTTGGCGAGATAAATGGGCATTTTTGGTATTTGAAGGCACGGAGATTCTGTACTTTTTATGGTTGAAAAAGCTCATTTTCAAGCTATAAGTCCATTTAGGTGGAAATGATGTGATTTTGGCAACACAAGACCCAAAAATTGTCAAATTTAGCAAGATAAATGGGCATTTTTGGTATTTGAAGGCAGCTTTTGAGAGAAGATTCTGTAACTTTTTTTGAAAAAAAGCTCATTTTCAAGCTATAAAGGCCCATTTTAGGTGGAAATGATGTGATTTTGGCAACCCAAGACCCAAAAATGGCATTTGGCAAGATAAATGGGCTTTTTGGTATTTTAAGGCAGCTTTTGGAGATTCTGTACTTTTTATAGTTGAAAAAGCTCATTTTCAAGCTATAAAGGCCCATTTTAGGTGGAAATGAAGTGATTTTGGCAACACAAGACCCAAAAATGGCAAATTTAGCAAGATAAATGGGCATTTTTAGTATTTGAATGCAGCTTTTGGAGATTCTGTACTTTTTATTTTGAAAAAGCTCATTTTCAAGCTATAAAGGCCCATTTAGGTGGAAATGAACTGATTTTGGCAACACAAGACCCAAAAATGCTAAATTCAGCAAGATAAATGGGCTTTTCGGGTACTTGAAGGCACCTTTTGGAGATTCTGTACTTTTTACAGTTAAAAAAGCTCATTTTCAAGCTATAAAGGCCCATTATAGGTGAAAATGATGTGATTTTGGCAACACAAGACCCAAAAAATGGCAAATTTAGCAAGATAAACGGGCATTTTCGGTATTTCAGAGCACATATGGACGATTCTGTACTTTATATAGTTGAAAAAGCTCATTTTCAAGCTATAAAGGCCATTATAGGTGAAATGAAGTGATTTTGGCAATACAGGACCCAAAAATGGCAAATTTAGCAAGATAAATGGGCATTTTTGGTATTTGAAGGTAGCTTTTCCAGATTCTATACTCTTAATGGTTGAAAAAGCTCATTTTCAAGCTATAAAGTCCATTTTAGGTGGAAGTGGTATGCTTTTGGCAAAACAAGACCCAAAAATGGCAAATCTAGCAAGAAAAATGAAGATTTTGGGTATTTAAATGCAGCTTTCGAAGATTCTGAACTTTTTATGGTTGAAAACGCAAATGTTTAAGCTTAATAGTCCATTTTCGGTGGAAATGAGGAGATTTTGGCAACAAGAGACCAAAAATGGCAAATTTAGCAAGATAAACGGGCATTTTTGGTATTTTAAGGCACCTATCGACGATTCTGTACTTTATATAGTTGAAAAAGCTCATTTTCAAGCTATAGAGTCCATTTCAGGTGGTAATTAAGTGATTTTGGCAACACAAGACCAAAAAATGGCAAATTTAGCAAGAAAAATGAACATTTTCTTTCATTTTCAAGCTATAGTGTCCATTTCAGGTGGAAATTAAGTGATTTTGGCAACGCAAGACCAAAAAATGGCAAATTTAGCAAGAAAAATGAACATTTTCGGCATTTCAAGGCAGCTTTTGAGCGAGTAACATCCTGATTTTGAAAATAACGAACTTACAAAACCAAAATGACTTGATTTTTGTTTTGATGAAGCAAGTTCCATTCATTCTCACTCCATTACTTGCGATTTGCTTCCGATTTTGACACCAAATGCCCCAATTTTGGATGTAGCACGTCCTACAAGGGACATATCACGAAGATTCTGTACTTTTTATGGTTGAAAACGCTCATTTTCAAGCTATAAAGTCCCATTTAGGTGGAAATGATGTGATTTTGGCAACCCAAGACCCAAAAATGGCAAATTTGGCGAGATAAATGGGCATTTTTAGTATTTGAATGCAGCTTTTGGAGATTCTGTACTTTTATTAATTGAAAAACCTAATTTTCAATGTATATTGTAGATTTTCCATGAATGTGAACTGATTTTGGGAAAACAAGACCCAAAAATGGCAAATCTAGCAAGAAAAATGAACATTTTGGGTATTTCAAGGCAGCTTTTGAGCGAGTAACATCCTGATTTTGAAAATAACGAGCTTACAAAACCTAATTAACTTAACTTTTGGTTTGATGAAGCAAGTTCCATTCATTCTCACTCCATTACTTGCGATTTGCTTCCAATTTTGACACCAAATGCTCCAATATTGGATGTAGCACGTCCTTCTATGGACATATCACGAAGATTCTGTACTTTTTATGGTTGGAAACGCGTATTTTCAAGCTATTAAGTCCAATTTAGGTGGAAATGAAGTGATTTTGGCAACACAAGACCCAAAAATGGCAAATTTAGCAAGATAAATGGGCTTTTTCGGTATTTGAAGGCACTTTTGGAGATTCTGTACTTTTTATGTTGAAAAAAGCTCATTTTCAAGCTATAAAGTCCCATTTTAGGTGGAAATGAAGTGATTTTGGCAACACAAGACCAAAAAATGGCAAATTTAGCAAGAAAAATGAACATTTTCGGTATTTCAAGGCAGCTTTTGAGCGAGTAACATCCTGATTTTGAAGATAACGAACTTACAAAACCTAATTGATTTGATTTTAGGTTTGATGAAGCAAGTTCCATTCATTCTCACTCCATTACTTGCGATTTGCTTCCAATTTTGACACCAAATGCTCCAATTTTGGGTGTACCACGTCCTTCTAAGGACATATCACGAAGATTCTGTACTTTTTATGGTTGGAAACGCGTATTTTCAAGCTATTAAGTCCAATTTAGGTGGAAATGAAGTGATTTTGGCAAAACAAGACCCAAAAATGGCAAATTTAGCAAGAAAAATGAACATTTTCGGTATTTGAAGGCATCTTTTGAGATTCATCCTGATTTTGAAAATAACGAACTTAAAAAACCTAAATGATTTGATTTTTGGTTTGATAAAGCAAGTTCATTAAACGGGCATTTCAACGCATTACTTGCCATTAGCTAAAAAATTTTGACACCAAGGTTTTCAAGACCAAAAAATGACCCTTCAATTTAACAAGAAATTTAATCATTTTGTAGTATTTCCTTCTAGGGACATATCACGAAGATTCTGTACTTTTTATGGTTGAAAAAGCTCATTTTTAAGCTATCAAGTCCAATTTAGGTGGGAATGATGTGATTTTGGCAACACAAGACCCAAAACTGGTAAATTTGGCGAGATAAATGGGCATTTTTGGTATTTTAAGGCAGCTTTGGAGATTCTGTACTTTTTATGGTTGAAAAAGCTCATTTTCAAGCTATAAAGGCCCATTATAGGTGGAAATGAAGTGATTTTGGCAACCCAAGACCCAAAAATGGCAAATTTGGCAAGATAAATGGGCATTTTTGGTATTTGAAGGCTGCTTTTGGGGGTTCAGAACTTTTTATTTGTTCAAAAAGCTCATTTTCAAGCTATAAAGGCCCATTATAGGTGGAAATGTTGTGATTTTGGCAACACAAGACCAAAAAATGGTAAATTTGGTAAGATAGATGGGCATTTTTGGTACATGAAGGCAGCTTTTGGAGATTCTGAACTTTTGATGGTTGAAAAAGCTCATTCGCAAGCTATATGGTCCATTTTAGATCGAAATTAAGTTATTTTGGTAAAACAAGACCCAAAAATGACCAATTTAGCAAGAAATTGAACATTTTGGGTATTTCAAGCCACCTTTCGACTACTCTGTACTGTTAATGGTTGAAAAAGCTCATTTTCAAGCTATACAGTCGATTTTTGAACGAAATAGTGTGATTTTAGCAAAACAACCCCCAAAACTGCAAATTCAGCAAGAAAAATGAACATTTTTGATGTTTTAAGGCATCTTTTGAGCGGATAACGTCTTGATTTTGAAAATAACGAACTTGGAAAACCTAATCACGTCTGTTTTCCACATTTCTCATCAAAACGAACGTACCAAAACAACCGTTAGCCTTTAAAAAAAGTACATGCACCACCTAAAACGGGTGTTAATCTTTAAAAAAACACCCTTCGAAGATGAAATGTGTCTTTTAATTGTTAAAATAGTGCAATCTTAGAGATATAATAGATAAATATCCGTTTTGTGAAGTCACTTACGGTTGATGAGATGAAATCCTTAAAACTGGCAGTGTTCCGCACCTTGTTAAGTGTCACAAACACCGAATCGTTGACAATTTAGTTGATTCTAACGTTCTTCGTACTGGAACACGATGCTTTCTGTTGTCAGAATAACGTTTTTCACAGGGAATGAACTCAAATTTGAAGATGACGGTTTTAATCCCCGTTGAAGCGCAGGAGACCACGACGAGAAAACACAAATTTCACAAAACCTAAACAATTTCGTAAAAAAAAAGAAAAGTCCGCGAATCAAAACACTCGAATTTGGTGTAGTTGTCAGTGGGGACGAGCCGAGTTGGTTTGCATCGAAATAAGCGACGAACTCCGAGGTGATTTTGGTTGTTTTGATGTCCGAAATATTTTGTTAATCGAACGAAAAAAAGGGACAAAACTTAAAACGGAAGAAAATGCTTTATTTTACGAGAATATGGCGTCTTCCTAGGTGGAGAAGGGGGGTTGGAAAAAGATGGAAGTTATTAGCAGGTTGGCCAACATAACGAAGATATAAGTACTGGAGGTGGCGTCGAAGGGATCATGGATGCTATAAACTGTATAGAATCCACGACCACGTAGAGTTAGGTAGCTTAACGTTCATTTTGTCCTAAATTCCAATGCTTGATGCATTCTGGGCTTAAATCTTGTATAAAAGATGCATCTACGGTAATTTTTACCGTTTTGGGTGCATATTTCTGAGATTTCCACAATAAGACACAAGGAAGAGAAGAACTACGGTTTTTTGTACCCTCAACCTACCGACTTTTTCCCTACCTATTCCACCCTATTGTGTTGGAAAAAGATGGAAGTTATTAGCAGGTTGGCCAACATAACGAAGATATAAGTACTGGAGGTGGCGTCTAAGGGATCATGGATGCTATAAACTGTATAGAATCCACGACCACGTAGAGTTAGGTAGCTTAACGTTCATTATTTCCGAAATATCCGTAAATTTTGGTCCTAAATTTCAATAATCGATGCATTCTGGGCTTAAATCTTGAACAAAAAGATGCATTCACGGTAATTTTTACCGTTTTGGGTCCAGTATTTCTGAGATTTCCACAATAAGACACAAGGAAGAGAAGAACTACGGTTTTTTGTACCCTCAACCTACCGACTTTTTCCCTACCTATTCCACCCTATTGTGTTGGAAAAAGATGGAAGTTATTAGCAGGTTGGCCAACATAACGAAGATATAAGTACTGGAGGTGGCGTCTAAGGGATCATGGATGCTATAAACTGTATAGAATCCACGACCACGTAGAGTTAGGTAGCACAACGTTCATTATTTCCGAAATATTCGTGAATGTTGGTCCTAAATTTCAATGCTCGATGCATTCTGAACTTAAATCTTGTATAAAAGACGCATCTACGGTAATTTTTACCGTTTTGGGTCCATATTTCTGAGATTTCCACAATAAGACACAAGGAAGAGAAGAACTACGGTTTTTTGTACCCTCAACCTACCGACTTTTTCCCTACCTATTCCACCCTATTGTGTTGGAAAAAAAGATGGAAGTTATTAGCAGGTTGGCCAACATAACGAAGATATAAGTACTAAAAGTGGCGTCTAAGGGATCATGGACGCTATAAACTGTATAGATTCTATGACCACGTAGAGTTAGGTAGCACAACGTTCATTATTTCCGAAATATCCGTAAAGGTTGGTCCTAAATTTCAATGCTCGATGCATTCTGAACTTAAATCTTGTATAAAAGATGCATCTACGGTAATTTTTACCGTTTTGGGTCCAATATTTCTCCACTGAGATTTCCACAATAAGACACAAGGAAGAGAAGAACTACGGTTTTTTGTACCCTCAACCTACCGACTTTTTCCCTACCTATTCCACCCTAGCAACAACCCTGCATCCGGCATTCTTTCCCCTGAAGTCACAATAAATCAATTTTTTCTTCAGATATCTTCTTTTTTCATAATTTACAACTATTTTATCCTCACAGAAAACAGAGATTTGAATAAAATATGCATTTACGGAAATTTTTACCATTTTGGGTGCAGTATTTTCGAGATTGTATGTCAATCAAGCTTCTTACATCAACAGGATAGAATACAGAGGAGAATAATGATTTTTTTTACCCCAACCTACCGACTTTTTCCTGGATATTCCACCCTAGTGGCAGCCTTGAATGCCTATTCACTCCCCATTGTTTCTGATAAATCACAACGTGCGATCACCAAAAATTACCAAATAAAATTACAACGTGCGATTTGAAATCTACACTCCAATTTAATGACCAAATAATGGACTTATTTCATCTTTACACAACGGCAAGAAGAAAAACGTTTTATCCCCAACCTACCGACTTTTTCCACCCTAGTCCACCCTAGCGACAACCCTGCACCCGGCATAATTCCTATATACGCCCCTTCACTTGAACGCAACCTCTAAAATATCATAATAATCAATTTTTATCGAATTTTTCTTTGGATTCTTTCTGTGTTCGTCGTAATTTATAACTCAGGAAG
The DNA here is from genome assembly GCA_031894815.1 of Creontiades dilutus. Lineage (NCBI taxonomy): Eukaryota > Metazoa > Arthropoda > Insecta > Hemiptera > Miridae > Creontiades > Creontiades dilutus. The sequence goes on along the minus strand of JAVIWC010002356.1, from coordinate 307,837 downwards.
GACATAAATCAAATGCAAGACCCATCTACGGTAATTTTCACCGTATCACGTACAGTATTTTGACGTTCGCACGTTGGTCACACTGATCGCAATTATTAACCCCTGAAAAGTCAGTTCTTTTTTCATAATTTACAACTATTTTACCCTATCAGATAACAGAGATTGAATAAAATATGCATTTACGGAAATTTTTATCGTTTTGGGTGCAGTATTTTTGAGATTGTATGTCAGTCAAGCTTCTTACATCAATAGGAAAGAATAAGGAAAACAATGATTTTTTTTACCCCAACCTACCGACTTTTTCTACCTATTCCACCCTAGTGGCAGCCTTGAATGCCTCTTCACTTCTCATCGTTTCTGATAAATCACAACGTGCGATTACCAAAAATTACCAAATAAAATTACAACGGACGATTTGAAATCTACTCCGCAATTTAATGACCAAATAATGGACTTCTTTTCTTTACACAACGGCAAGAAGAAAAATGTTTTATCCCCAACCTACCGACTTTTTTTTACCCTATTCCACCCTAGCGACAACCCTGCACCCGGCATAATTCCTATATACGCCCCTTCACTTGAACGCAACCTCCAAAATATCATAATAATAAATTTTTATTAATTTTTCTTTGGATTCTTTCTGTTTTTGTCATAATTTATAACTCAGGAAGGACGTAAATCAAATGAAAGACCCATCTACGGTAATTTTCACCGTATCACGTACAGTATTTTTACGTTCGCACGTTGGTCACACTGATCGCAATTATTAACCCCTGAAAAGTCAGTTCTTTTTTCATAATTTACAACTATTTTATCCTATCAGATAACAGAGATTGAATAAAATATGCATTTACGGAAATTTTTATCATTTTGGGTGCAGTATTGTCGAGATTGTATGTCAATCAAGCTTCTTACATCAACAGGATAGAAAAAAATACGGAAAACAACGATTGTTTTTACCCCAACCTACCGACTTTTTCTACCTATTCCACCCTAGTGGCAGCCTTGAATGCCTCATCACTTCTCATCGTTCCTGATAAATCACAACGTGCGATCACCAAAAATACGACAACCTACTGACCAAATAATGGACTTATTTTCTTTACACAACGGCAAGAAGAAAAATGTTTTATCCCCAACCTACCGACTTTTTTTTACCCTATTCCACCCTAGCGACAACCCTGCACCCGGCATAATTCCTATATACGCCCCTTCACATGAACGCAACCTCCAAAATATCATAATAATAAATTTTTATCGAATTTTCTTTGGATTCTTTCTGTGTTCGTCGTAATTTATAACTCAGGAAGCCGAGAAATCAAATAAAAGGCCCATCTACGGTAATTTTCACAGTATTTTTACGTTCTTACGTTGGTCACACTGATCGCCCTGACAAGATGGCCGTTCCGACTCCCAACTGAACGACGCTTTTCATTCGCTCCACGCAAAGTTTTATCAACTTCGTCACCCGTTTAACCGTTTTATATTCATAATTTATCGTTCTTTCCGTAATTTCAACGTTGTTCTATAAAATTGACCGTTTTTCGGAGTTGAAATGCTGCGATTTGACGTGTTTCGAGTGAGTTTTACGTGAAAAGGTGCCCCAGCTCTTGGGGGAGAAATATCATCGGAACTGTTACTACGAGGAGCGTTCACAGGTAGAAATTATGTTTTGTGTGTCACTAGTTGATAATAATTCGACATTATCTACTTTATAGTTGTTTAATAGGCGAAATAGTCGCGTAGTAACGGAATATTGTGGGTATTTCGTGGATTTGCACGCTAATGAAGGGTTTAGGAGTTGATTTCAGTCACCTATGGGCTTAGATTCGGGTGGAAAACCAATTTTTTCGTTTTAAAATCCACCAGTTATGATGTTGTTAAGATAAACACACAATATACACTCATTCATCAGTCATTTTATGCATTAAAAATTGAAGTAAATATCGGAAAACTCGCTTTTTCAGTAATTGAAGGACCAAACTTGCTTGTAAACCGTCAAGAACCGAGGAAAGTTCATATCCCTAGAAAGGTACAGTGGTTTTTACCAACGTAAATGACACTGTGGGGTTACTAGGACCCCTAAAGTTAATTTTTCAATTCCTATGCAATTCTTAAGTGTCAAGAATTCCACTACATACTTGGTGCAATTCAAAATAATCTTTACTTGAACTTGAAAAGTACATTATCTACTTTTAAGGTTGTTAAATAAGCAAAATAGTCGCTTACTAACGGAATATTGTGGATATTTCGTGTGTTTGCACGTTAATGAAGGGTTTAGGAGTTGATTTAAGTCACCTATGAGCTTAGATTCGGGTGGAAAACCAATTTTTTCGTTTTAAAATCCACCAGTTACGACGTTGTTAAGATAAACACACAATATACACTCATTCATCAGTCATTTTATGCATTAAAAATTGAAGTAAATATCGGAAAACTCGCTTTTTCAGTAATTGAAGGACCAAACTTGCTTGTAAACCGTCAAGAACCGAGGAAAGTTCATATCCCTAGAAAGGTACAGTGGTTTTTACCAACGTAAACGACACTGTGGGGTTACTAGGACCCCTAAAGTTAATTTTCCGATTCCTATGCAATTCTTTAGTGTCAAGAATTCCACTACATACTTGGTGTAATTCAAAATAATCTTTACTTGAACTTGAAAAAGACATTATCTAGTTTTAAGGTTGTTAAATAAGCAAAATAGTCGCTTATTAACGGAATATTGTGGATATTTCGTGTGTTTGCACGCTAATGAAGGGTTGTGGAGTTGATTTAAGTCACCTATGAGCTTAGATTTGGGTGCAAAACCAATTTTTTCGTTTTAAAATCCACCAGTTATGATGTTGTTAAGATAAACACACAATATACACTCATTCATCAGTCATTTTATGCATTAAAAATTGAAGTAAATATCGGAAAACTCGCTTTTTCTGTAATTGAAGGACCAAACTTGCTTGTAAACCGTCAAGAACCGAGGAAAGTTCATATCCCTAGAAAGGTACAGTGGTTTTTACCAACGTAAACGACACTGTGGGGTTACTAGGACCCCTAAAGTTAATTTTCCAATTCCTATGCAATTCTTCGGTGTCAAGAATTCCACTACATACTTGGTGCAATTCAAAATAATCTTTACTTGAACTTGAAAAGTACATTATCTACTTTTAAGGTTGTTAAATAAGCAAAATAGTCGCTTACTAACGGAATATTGTGGGTATTTCGTTTGTTTGCACGATAATGAAGGGTTTAGGAGTTGATATAAGTCACCTATGAGCTTAGATTTGGGTGGAAAACCAATTTTTTCGTTTTAAAATCCACCAGTTATGATGTTGTTAAGGTAAATACACAATATACACTCATTCATCAGTCATTTTATGCATTGAAAATTGAAGTAAATATCGGAAAACTCGCTTTTTCAGTAATTGAAGGACCAAACTTGCTTGTAAACCGTCAAGAACCGAGGAAAGTTCATATCCCTAGAAAGGTACAGTGGTTTTTACCAACGTAAACGACACTGTGGGATTAATAGGACCCCTAAAGTTAATTTTCCAAACGGAAAATCCAAAATGGAAGTAAATATCGGAAAACTCGCTTTTGGTTTATTATTCAATAATAAACCATTGTAATCGCTCTTGAAAAAAAATTTTCTAACCCCCCCCCCCCCCCCCCCCCTCTGAAAATTTCATGGTTTTCGTTTCAAAGGGTGTAGAATCCGAATCTGCAATAAAAAATTTTCCGTCCGTACGCCGTACGCACGATTTCTCCCAAACGGCTGGAGCAAAAAATCTGAAATTATCAGGAAAAATCCATGTTGGTCCGACGACGCCCCAATTCTTGAGCCAGCTCTCTCACTCAATTTAAAGTGCCCTTTAAGGGCTGTCAAAGTTTTGTAAAATCCCTGAAAACCTCAAAACAAGTCGAAGCGGCCTAAATTTATACCTATTTGAAGAACATACCTCTAGGAATCGAATGAGTCCCTCCCCAGGTCCGTAGGTCAAACCATTCCCGATGTATGGCCCGATTTATGGTGCCAACATTTGCGTTTTTTCGTTTATTATTGTTTGTTTGTAACCTAGTGATGCCGATAGCGTCGAGTTGTAGTGAATGTGGATACTGGAGTGATAGCCGATGTGGATACTTGTAGGTTATAGCCGATACACGGGTTGAAGCATTCTGATATGCATGTAACGCTGATAATATATAGGTGAATATTATTCAATATTATTACTGGGGTAAATAAGTATTCTTTCACTGGGGTTTATTATTCAATTGGCTTGCGTTCATGATTTGAATCTTACTAAGCTTGGGAGTGTGCGTGTTTTACAGGTGATAGAGCGATTATTGAATTTCAGGAGATATGCATAGAGCACGTAAATCTGTTCTCAACCAAAATACCTATTTGGATTGATCAGTTGATCATATTTGTGTGCCTTCTGAAATTCAATAATCGCTCCATCACCTGTGAAACACGCACACTGCAAATTCTTTCAGCGGGGATTATTATACAATTTTATTCATTTGAGTTGCATTCATGACTTGAATTTCTACTAAGCTTTGGAGTGTGAATGAAAAAATGTCAAATTTATTTTGTTATTTGCGGTTTAGTAAATAGGAAACTACCCGCTCGCAAACTGCCACATGTGGAAAGAACCCTCCCATCTGATGGCGAGTTAGTATTAAAATCCTTCTCCAAGTTTCTAGCAAAAATTTTTGTTTTATATTTGGTATTTGGTATTGATAAAAACACGGAAAAGTTTTGGTAAATATTGCTTGAAAGGTTGGAAAATGCAATTGCAAAAAATTGCAATAACCATGGATTTTATAAACCCATGGTAATAGCCCAATTTCAGACATGGTAATTGAAAAACATTGTTTGAGATCGATTTTCAACTCATTACATAACTTCATTAAAAAAAAACTTGGACGTATTTTTAAAGAGGATGGAGGAAGAATGGAGAAAAAAAAATTCAAAAAATTCCCTACGAATTTTGCACTCATGGTAATAAAAAAAAGGTCGATGCACTCATTCGGACGTGGGGAAAGAATCAAAAAATCGATTTTTCAAAAAATCGAGACCAAAAAATCGATTTTTTTAAAAAATCGATTTTTTTAAATCTATGAGATATACCAGTATAACACGGTATAAAACAATATATGGGGCCTGTAACTTAAAAGTTCAAGTTTACAAATACGGACTAATCCGGTAAAATTGTAATTTACAATCTACATCTACAATTTTACAATTCTGCAAGGGTACTAGTACTGGTACTGAGTAGAGTAGAGTTACAATTTTGTAACTAGTGTTGACTGACATGGTTAATCAGCTGATTTGAACTGATGATTGTTTTTGTTCTTCTGCTGAGTGGTATGATCAGTATAATTTGTCTAAAATAGTAGTTTATAATTTTTTAATTTTGTTGTTGTTGTTGTTTAACAAAGGAATACTGTCTAGGCAGGGCGATGACTTCCACTTCTCTGTATCTCTCTTCTCGATTCTCTGAAGCCGGAGGAAGTGAAGGAGGTAGAGAGTGGAGAGACCTCGACGATTCGATTCGAACGAGATCGAGTTGTTGTGAAGGTAGTGCCGTCTATTTCGATCTGTGGTAAAATGGTGACTGTGTAGAATCAGTAGAACTCACATCGTTACTGAATACTGACCACCGGAGTAAATACGGATCGTTATTTTAGATTCTCCACACTGGATAATATTTTAATGTATTATTTTCATTGTAATATAACAAAAACGCATTTTAAAAAATCGATTTTTTAAAGGATAAAAATCGATTTTTTTCGGTTAAAAAATCGATTTTAAATAAAAATTTTCAGTTCCTTTAAAAAATCGATCTTAAAAAAATCGATTTTTTAAACTGTAAAAATCGATTTTTCAAAAAAATCGATTTTTTGTTGCCATTTTTGGGCCTTTTATTTATGGCACTAGAATTACTTTTTTCCTACACACGGGTCTGCAAAGGAATCCCTGGGAAAAGACATTTTCTGGAAAAAGTTATAGTAGGTGAGGAAGGCCTGTGGGACCCAATATTTGCCCCTAGTTTGAGAACTACGCATATAATAAGTAGAGTAGGGCTCCTAGCACGTAATGATTTGTTTGACGTTTCTGTAGGTGTTTTCGTTTATGTCCTGCGACGTTAAAAGTAAATTTGCCGTTAAAATGAGCGAAACCAAAGGGCCGAAAAAGCGCTCGGTGATGTGGCACTTTTTCGAGAGGCTCGACGCTTTCTATGCCGTTTGCAACATATGCGGAGCGAAAGTCGCTTTCCGATCGACGACGTCCAACCTCAAAAGGCACATGCTCCTGAAACATCCGAACGTCAGTTTGACGTTCGACGTCGAGGTAAGTTAAGGTTTTTTTGAAGAAACGGTGGAAAACAAACAGCTGTGGACAGTTCCGCTCAGAGAGAATCCAGAGATTCCGACACCCCTAAAAACAAATCGTCTGCAAATTGAGAATAATTGAGTTTTACAGCAATGTATTTGGGTCATTAAACAATTTCTGCGACATTTATGTCACTGATCAGTACTGCCGTGAAATCTCAACTAAATACAGAAATTTTTCTCTTATGTGGATGTACATGGTCCGTGGAAAAGTATGTAAAAATTAGAAAAGTAGCCCCCCAACAGGCAGCAAAGGGTGTTTACGAAGTTGCTTCTGTTTTGTTGGCATCCCTTATTCAAGATGGTCCCAACGCTGGTGGTTGGATTTTGCCTAGACCTTCCCAGTCAGTTCTACCGGGAAAAACCATCCCTGGAGGCAGCAGTGTGGGTTTTTTAACTCTCACTCCCTACTCCAGTAACATTCTGACTGTGGCAAGTGAAACTTGATTTGCACTCATTGACAATTAGTGTAGTTGTTGGAAGTTCGTTGATTTTGGTTCGACCAGTTTCTATAGATTTGTGGCCTGTAAAGGCGGTGAAAGGCTATAACCTCACTCCCTACAGCTGTCACTAACCAGAGGTGTACAACTTCCATCGTCACTACTCAGCAAAATATTTATTGGGGCTGTTATATCCACTTACACTATGAAAGAACACACCATCTACAAAATTGGACCAAATCAAGTAGCCTTATCAGCCCATTATTTCAGTGTCACGCGGTTTTTCCTCACTCCCTACAATGTTTTGAAAAGTAGCCCCCAACAGGCAGGAAAGGGTGTTTACGAAGTTGCTTCTGTTTTGTTGGCATCCCTTATTCAAGATGGTCCCAACGCTGGTGGTTGGATTTTGCCTAGACCTTCCCAGTCAGTTCTACCGGGAAAAACCATCCCTGGAGGCAGCAGTGTGGGTTTTTTTAACTCTCACTCCCTACTCCAGTAACATTCTGACTGTGGCAAGTGAAACTTGATCGCACTCGTTGACAATTAGTGTAGTTGTTGGAAGTTCGTTGATTTTGGTTCGACCAGTTTCTATAGATTTGTGGCCTGTAAAGGCGGTGAAAGGCTATAACCTCACTCCCTACAGCTGTCACTAACCAGAGGTGTACAACTTCCATCGTCACTACTCAGCGAAATATTTATTGGGGCTGTTATATCCACTTACACTATGAAAGAACACACCATCTACAAAATTGGATCAAATCAAGTAGCCTTATCAGCCCATTATTTCAGTGTCACGCGGTTTTTCCTCACTCCCTACAATGTTTTGAAAAGTAGCCCCCCAACAGGCAGGAAAGGGTGTTTATGAAGTTGCTTCTGTTTTGTTGGCATCCCTTATTCAAGATGGTCCCAACGCTGGTGGTTGGATTTTGCCTAGACCTTCCCAGTCAGTTCTACCGGGAAAAACCATCCCTGGAGGCAGCAGTGTGGGTTTTTTAACTCTCACTCCCTACTCCAGTAACATTCTGACTGTGGCAAGTGAAACTTGATCGCACTCGTTGACAATTAGTGTAGTTGTTGGAAGTTCGTTGATTTTGGTTCGACCAGTTTCTATAGATTTGTGGCCTGTAAAGGCGGTGAAAGGCTATAACCTCACTCCCTACAGCTGTCACTAACCAGAGGTGTACAACTTCCATCGTCACTACTCAGCGAAATATTAACTATTTATCGGGGCTGTTATATCCACTTACACTATGAAAGAACACACCACCTACAAAATTGGACCAAATCAAGTAGCCTTATCAGCCCATTATTTCCTCCTCTCCCTACAATGTTTTGAAAAGTAGCCCCCAACAGGCAGGAAAGGGTGTTTATGAAGTTGCTTCTGTTTTGTTGGCATCCCTTATTCAAGATGGTCCCAACGCTGGTGGTTGGATTTTGCCTAGACCTTCCCAGTCAGTTCTACCGGGAAAAACCATCCCTGGAGGCAGCAGTGTGGGTTTTTTAACTCTCACTCCCTACTCCAGTAACATTCTGACTGTGGCAAGTGAAACTTGATCGCACTTGTTGACAATTAGTGTAGTTGTTGGAAGTTCGTTGACATTTTGGTTCCAGTTTCTATAGATTTGTGGCCTGTAAAGGCGGTGAAAGGCTATAACCTCACTCCCTACAGCTGTCACTAACCAGAGGTGTACAACTTCCATCGTCACTAAGCGAAATATTTATTGGGGCTGTTATATCCACTTACACTATGAAAGAACACACCATCTACAAAATTGGACCAAATCAAGTAGCCTTATCAGCCCATTATTTCAGTGTCACACGGTTTTTCCTCACTCCCTACAATGTTTTGAAAAGTAGCCCCCAACAGGCAGGAAAGGGTGTTTATGAAGTTGCTTCTGTTTTGTTGGCATCCCTTATTCAAGATGGCCCCAACGCTGGTGGTTGGATTTTGCCTAGACCTTCCCAGTCAGTTCTACCGGGAAAAACCATCCCTGGAGGCAGCAGTGTGGGTTTTTTAACTCTCACTCCCTACTCCAGTAACATTCTGACTGTGGCAAGTGAAACTTGATCGCACTCGTTGACAATTAGTGTAGTTGTTGGAAGTTCGTTGATTTTGGTCCGACCAGTTTCTATAGATTTGTGGCCTGTAAAGGCGGTGAAAGGCTATAACCTCACTCCCTACAGCTGTCACTAACCAGAGGTGTACAACTTCCATCGTCACTAAGCGAAATATTTATTGGGGCTGTTATATCCACTTACACTATGAAAGAACACACCATCTACAAAATTGGATCAAATCAAGTAGCCTTATCAGCCCATTATTTCAGGTTTTTCCTCACTCCCTACAATGTTTTGAAAAGTAGCCCCCCAACAGGCAGGAAAGGGTGTTTACGAAGTTGCTTCTGTTTTGTTGGCATCCCTTATTCAAGATGGTCCCAACGCTGGTGGTTGGATTTTGCCTAGACCTTCCCAGTCAGTTCTACCGGGAAAAACCATCCCTGGAGGCAGCAGTTATGGGTTTTTTAACTCTCACTCCCTACTCCAGTAACATTCTGACTGTGGCAAGTGAAACTTGATCGCACTCGTTGACAATGTAGTGTAGTTGTTGGAAGTTCGTTGACAACATTTTGGTTCGGTTTCAATTGATTTGTGGCCTGTAAAGGCGGTGAAAGGCTATAACCTCACTCCCTACAATATCCAGCCAATAGCCCCTTAAATTGTAGGGAGTGAGATCTGCTCGTAGCAAGTGCAATTTTGGCAAGGAAACCTTAGTATTTACTGTAGCTAAAATAGAGCTAATTTATGCTGTTCCACGCGCAAAACTAGTAGTATATACCTCTCTCCCTACAAGAGTTTGTTTCTGAAGTACTAGTTTAAATAATTTGTGTGTTTGAACCTATTATGGCGATAGCCCAGAAGTTAAGTCCCATCTGCCGCAAAGTTCCCCGACGTTAGATGGTAGCAGACAACCTTCAAAGCTCTCTCACATCCACCAAGTTTCACGAGTTGAAATCCGTCTGATTTCTTCAAATCGGTTCTACTTAGCGTGGCCTCAATTTTTGTATTCCATTGGATTTGAGATGGCATACATTCCATTTGCTCGGTGTACGGGAAACTTAGGTTTTTATGCGATGCAAATAATGGAATCGGCGGTATCTTTGATCCCAATATCCAGAACTATCAATGCCAGTTAATTCTGTGAACTGAAGAAAAAAAAACAATCCTTAATTCACGCTTTATTTTTTTTTCTTTTGTTCGTAGGTTTTCTGGTCGGCAAGTAGAATTTCGGGGGCCCTGGCGCAAGGACAAGCCGAGAGATGAAGGACGAGGTGAAAGATCGAAGATCGTCCAAAGTTTGGCAGCTTTTCACTAAAACTGGGACGGACGGCCACGCGAAATGCGAATTGTGCGGTCACATATTATCGTACAGATCGTCGACGACGAATCTTGCGAAGCACGTTGAGCGTAAACACCAGGGAGCCTTCCAAGCGGTAAATGCTATGTCGATGATATATTTTAGCTACAAAATAACGGAAAGATCTCGCTAGAAAAGTGTCACCCTATTCTATAGTCCCCTGCCAGATATGGTTGCTGTTAAGTCTGACGAGTCCACCGTAATCCTTGATGTCTACAATGTCAATAGCAGTTTAGACATGGAACAAGGTTATGGCTGCAACTGTGTCATGGCGTGGAGTGTGGTGCGGGAAAAGTGCCGCAGATAAAAACGGAGTAGGATAGAACGTTGTCTATATTCCCACGAAAGTAAAGAGTTACACTGTTACACTGTTAGAAATGTTTAAATGATGTCATTCCTCAAAATATTTCTCCATTATTGGGTTCTTTCTTGTTTGGTTCCGCCTCTCTATAATGATACTGTTTGTGCCCCTTTCACTTTGTAAGCCTTGAGTGGCATTGGTTGGTCCTCCCCGCCCCCTTTCACCAGGGAGCCTTCCAAGCGGTAAATGCTATGTCGATGATATATTTTAGCTACAAATAACGGAAAGATCTCGCTAGAAAAGTGTCACCCTATTCTATAGTCCCCAGCCCTTTAAATATTGTCCTCCAACCGTGGCGTAGTAAGTGGAATTGATTTTCGACTAGAAAACTCCCCGTGTTTGCGGTTTTGTCTTTGTCCAGTGGCACATGTTTTGGCAACTAAGCATATCTATCTGAGTATTCATTGCCCCCTTCCCCCCAATTGCCCGTCACTAATTTATCGCCCCCTGAGCAATGGCCCACTTGGGGGGCATCGCCGCTCTTAAGCGGGCCTTTGTCGGTAGAGCAATAATAGTCCCAATTTGGATCGATCTGTCCCCAAGCCCCTGTTTTGAAATGTCATCGCCGTAAATCAATTTAGATGTAGCCCCAAGGGGAAATCAGCTGATCAGTACGGTTGCCAAGCGGATAACAGATCGGCTGGGATGTGGGCAAAAAGCCAGATATGGTTGCTGTTAAGTCTGACGAGTCCACTGTAATCCTGGATGTCCACAATGTCAGTGGCAGCATGGACATGGAACAAGGTTATGGCTGCAACTGTGACAAATGTGTCATGGCGTGGAGTGTGGTGCGGGAAAAGTGCCGCAGAGTTACCGGAGCTGGCCATCTCGTCAGGAGTACTATGTGGTACCACCCGTATCATACAGCCCTTTTACTTAAACTGATGGTCATTCTATGGAGGCAATTCCTTCCATTCGTTATTCCACTTCGTACTTTTCTTACAGTACAAAATCCCCATTGGGGCGAGGCTTCATAGGTCTTTCCGAACAGTGCAAAAATCACAATCGTATAGGGGATGCATAAGGCATTTTTGATCATCGTTTACTTTTGGTATCTCCATCCTGAATCCCCTTTTCCTAACAAAACTCTCTTAAATGCTCCTAAGTGCTGGGAATTTCGTCAGGACTACTTTGTGTTGTCACCACCCTAGTCATTCAGGGGTTCATACTTAAACTGGTGGTCATTCTATAGGGACACTTCCATCCATTCCACTTTGTACTTTTCTTACAGTACAAAATCCCCATTGGGGCGAGGCTTCACACATTTTTCCTTACAGTACAACACCCCAGTTGGTGCGAGGCTTCATACCTCTTTCCGAACAGTGCAAAAATCACAATCGTATAGGGAATACATAATGCATCTTTGATCATCGTTTACTTTTGGTATCTCCAAATGCTCTCTTAAATACTCCCAAGTGCCGGGCATCTCGTCAGCACTACTCCGTGGCGTCACCACCCCCGTCATTTAAGGGCTCATACTTAAACTAGTGGTCTTGTATGTCTGATTTTGTCAAAATCTTTCATGAAAATCCGAAATAATAGAATTTTAATTACGATATTAATTAAATTAATTTCCCCTGGTCCACAGCTGTCTGTATCCCACTGGATATACATTTCATTCTCACTTATCTTTGTTTAAATATTTTCAAATTTCGTCTTTGTGTATTTGATTTGCTTTGCTCAATTCAAATTGAAAGATTTGCTTGTTATTTTATTTGACTGTGCATAAATTTGCAATTTGTGAATTTGCCTTCTGCCACAGTTGTCAACTGATTGTCCAAATAATTTTTTACACGAAAAATTGGATTCTGTAAGGTAACGGTACCGGTAGTGGCCACAGTTAAGAATTTTTTTCTTTAGTTTTGACAATTGTGGGGCAACAGTAGTACTGACTTTCTTCAGGACTCATTTAGAATATAGCCCGACTCTTCCCTAACATATCCATTGCCTAAAACTATCAAAAGAACAATTTTTTCTATTTTTTTATTAATTTTTTCTCACACCTTTATTTTGATCTAGTAGTGGCCACATCAAATTACGAAATTTCCAGTAGTGGCCACGTGCATGTCTCAGTAGTGGCCACTTGACATTTTGCCCTCCTTACGTGTTTAATATCATTAAATTCAATACCAGATGAACAAAATTGATTCTATCCAGTAGAAGCTCTAGGATACAGCCCAACAAACGAGGAAACTAGGGACGGTCATATTGAGAAGTTTACCACAATTTCCAATGATGCTCTGCGCACTCCTAGTTCAACCTCTGACTACAAGATGACATGAGCTGTACCTCCTGCAAGTTTGAAGCCACTAGGAGACCGGGAATCCTTATTTCTCAAATATAAACTTTAAAATGGCCACTACTGGAGCAGTGGCCACTACCGGTGCCGTTACCTTAATTAAAATCTTGCAGCATGATTAAATGAGAGAATTTTCGAAAATTATCGTACACATTTATGTTGAATTGAGTTGAAATGTATTCAAATTGTAAATTTACAATTTATGAATATTGTTCATATTGACACATATTTTTTTAATATTCTATGGTTTCGTATAGTATTAAACCGTTGTCACTATTGTATAATTGTAATTGTATATCGTCATTTCTTCATCGTCAGATTGCCGCTACGGACGATGACCCTAGAGAAGGGTTGAAAGAGTTTATCACCCTGGAAAATCAAGAAGGAGTCGAAGAGGAAGGTAAATACATTTTATTCGCTCGTTTAATCGTTCAAAAAGTGCTAAAATTTTGTTCCTCATTTTATAGAAAACTTGTAAAATTTGTTGAAAATGTGCCAGGGTCTTGTATGACTCCTTGCCCTGAAATGGCTTGAAACGTTGAAATGGTTTTCATTCTTGTGAAAATGGACCACGTGTGTTTTTCTTGGTCAAAACGCTGCAAATTCTTTCACTGGGGTTTATTATTCAATTTTATTGAAATTCAGGAGGCACTCAAATATGATCAACTGATCAATCCAAATAGGTGTTTTGGTTGAGAACAGATTTACGTGCTCTATGCAGATCTCCTGAAATTCAATAATCGCTCCATCACCTGTGAAAAACGCACACTCCGAAGCTTAGTAGAAATTCAAATCATGAATCATTGAATAATAAACCCCAGTGAAAGAATTTGCAGCGGTTCATGCATATCAGAATGCTTCGACCCGTGTATCGGCTATAAACCCTTTTAGGAGTTCACTCCAGTATCCACATTCACTACATCACTAGGTTACTTCAATCAAAACAAAAACAAAAAACGCTGCAAATTCTTTCACTGGGGTTTATTATTCAATCGGCTTGCGTTCATGATTTGAATTTCTACTAATGTTTGAGTGTGCGTTTTCACAGGTGATAGAGCGATTATTGAATTTCAGGAGATATGCATAGAGCACGTAAATCTGTTCTCAACCAAAATACCTATTTGGATTGATCAGTTGATCATATTCGTGTGCCTCTTGAAATTCAATAATCGCTCTATCACCTGTGAAACACGCACACTCTAAACATTAGTAGAAATTCAAATCATGAACACAAGCCGATTGAATAATAAACCCCAGTGAAAGAATTTGCAGCGTTTCATGCATATCAGAATGCTTCAACCCGTGTATTGGCTATAAACCCTTTTAGGAGTTCACTCCAGTATCCATAAATCGGGCCATACATCGGGATTGGTTTGAGCTACAGACCTGGGGAGGGGCTCATTCGATTCCTCATGGAAAGTTCTTACAATTAGCGATTACAATGGTTTATTATTGAATAATAAATAATGAAATAATGTTTCATTTTCTAGGTGGAAGCGATGAAGCTCTGAGAGATGGGGACACCGAGTGGACGCCGCCCAAGAAAATGTTGAGGAAATCGACTTCCTCGGCTGTTACGCAGAAGAAAATGAAGCCCGTAAGTTATTTGTTTGCTCATTCCAGCAAGATTTGGTGTTATTAGGAATGTTGACAGATTTCAAATTGTGGATTTTTAAGAAATTTTGCGTTCATATTATTATTTGGGATTAAAATCACGATTTCATGTTCGTCCTTCTCTTGTGATTGTATTGTAAATGCTTTAATAGAACTCTCCATCTTTATTTCAACTTGATACTTCGAGTAGCAAGCATCTTCGATAATTCACTCGTGTGGTCTCGCTTTATGATTTATTTATTTTTTTCATTTTTAGGAGCTGATATCTTCGAATGGAGTCGATTACCTCATCTACACCCACGAACAAGCGTCACAAAGGCAGCCTACCACTCAAGTAAGTCCGAGGAACAACTAGGGGTTACTAACTAGGGGGTTATACAGGGTGTCCCGCACTTAGTGTAAAAAAAAAAAAAAAAAAAAAAAAAATTGGGTGAAACTACATGGAAAATGGAGTAAATCGCCGCCAACCGCGATTTTTTTTTCTCAACCCGTTGCTGAGATATGCTATTTTTAAGAGTTTTTTCAAAAAAATCGCGTTTTTCGCCATTAAAACGCTTTTTTCTCGGCAATTTCCCAACATTTTTGCACATTTGACCACATTTTCGGAATCTGCGTTAAATTTCCTATAAGATGAAGTTACTTTGATTTCCAAAACGCATCTTCCAAACACCGAAATTTTCAATCAAAGATGAACATTTTTTTTCGTTGTCAAATTTGATAAAAACTTCTTTTTCGGCGTCTCAAATTTACTGATTGGAACGGAGAAATTAAAGTTCTTGGCGTGACCACAAAAATAATTTTTTTCCTTGTCAAGTTTCATTTTGTTTCCAAATTTTTTTTTACACATTTATCACAATTCTCAATTTTTAATTTTTTACAGTACCTGGAAAAAACATTTTGGAAACAAAATGAACCTCTTCTTACAGGAAATTTAACGCCCAATTCGAACCTGTGGTTGAATGCCGGAAAACATTAATTGAAATCGAGAAAAATCAGTTTCTGTGGCCCATATCGTACGTCACCTACCAACTTACGTTAAAACGAACTACACGTTTTCTGGCATTCGAACTTTAATTTCTCCGTCAATTCCAATCAGAATTAAATGGTTGAGACGCCGTTGGAAAGCTTAGAAGTGGGAGAAGTTTTTATCAAATTTGACAACGAAAAAAAATTATTTTTGTGGTCACGCCAAGCGTTCCAAGTTTTTGAAAAATTTCACTTTGCGAAAAATGTTCATCTTTGATTGAAAATTTCGGTGTTTGGAAGATGCGTTTTGGAAATCAAAGTAACTTCATCTTATAGGAAATTTAACGCAGATTCCGAAAATGTGGTCAAATGTGCAAAAATGTTGGGAAATTGCCGAGAAAAAAGCGTTTTAATGGCGAAAAACGCGATTTTTTGAAAAAACTCTTGAAAATAGCATATCTCAGCAACGGGTTGAGAAAAAAAATCGCGGTTGGCGGCGATTTACTCCATTTTCCATGTAGTTTCACCCAATTTTTTTTTTTTACACCAAGTGCGGGACACCCTGTATAAATCAACAGGTTCAGAAATTTGAGGACAAAACACGTACAGAAATCTAGCATAACACTCCTAAGGAGAGGCAAGTCAAGGGGTTCCTTTTTATTTCAAGGAAATGCGCAAAAGACCTTCTATCATTGAGGCGTATAGACCTTCGCAAACTTGTGGGTCTTCTTACTGGCTATTGCTCTTAAGGTACCATCTGAACGAAATGGGTAAGGTCAGGACAGTAGAATGTTAGCTCTGTTGCGAAGAGGTGGAAACAGCAGAACACATCCTCTGTAAGGCTGGGTCTTAAGCCACGTTCTCACGGGACGTGGCACGCTAGCGTGGTCCTCGAATTCGTGGAATTTCCTCCGTCTGAACGAGCGGTCGTGAGTTCGCCTCTGACGTCATCCGAATCGTGGAAAGTTCACGACCGCTCACGCTCAGAATCAAACGTGTTTGATTTTCAGGCGAAGGCACGCCTTCCGGAAGCGGGAAGTGGGGACAGACTCTCCCACTCTCTCCCATCTCTTGTCATTCTGTTGTTTGTGTTTACGTCGATATAATGACGGCTTTGCAAGTTTCTGGCACAAAGTTGCTGATAGTATTTTTCGGCACGCGAAACATGTACTCCAAGGTTTTGAAGGAGTCTCCACTAGCTAAAAAGCGAAGTGTTATCTGTAGTTTCAATTTAGCTGTAATTGCCTGCCTCATGATGGTGTCTGACTTCGTGATGTGTGGTGAAATGCGTGTCAGGAGGAAGTCGAACTGATCTTCGGACAATCTTAACATATTTTTGAAATCTGCTGGGTACATATTTCTCAGCTCAGCATCTGCTAAATGGTGTGCTCCCGAATTCCTCCTTTCGCATATCCACTTCCTGACCCAATAACGCTTCTTCTTCCGTTTTTTTATCTGTCCACGTGACTCTCTCGTACTTTCTGCTAACATTCCACTGACAACCGAACTTATGACGGCACAACTTTCAACCAGCAGCTCTTCCATGGTCGGCTTCAAGGGATAAACTGAATCGTGAACGTGTGAACGGCCCACGACCCACGGCTGATTCAATTTCTACCCCCCACTCCAGAAAAGGTTCACGAAAGAGAGATGGAAAGCGTGCCACGCTTTCGTTATTTGCTCCGTGAGAACCCGGCTTTACTTGGAGAACAAACGCGGGCGACGCAAGCGAGCGTACGTGTGAAGGAGGCTATTATTCCATTAGATTTGACAAAACACATAAAAATTACGTCGTTACCCCAAACGTCAATTCACGTTTTCAGGTTCTCACCAAAGTGCAAGCGATGCCCCAACGGCCGCCGCTCATCTCTACGCACGCTTCCCCGAAAACTGCCCCCGCTCCGGCGGAAGAAGACGAATTTTCGTGTTTCGCTCGATTTCTATCGAAGAGAATCCGAGCCCTGAAGGACCCCTACTGGCAGAGGTACCTCCCTACTCATTATTATTATTATTATATATCTATGTTATAACTGTAGTGTTGTGAACCTAACACTGTACATATTACAACCAAGCCCACCAAGCGTGCCCAAACGACCGTTGCGGTCAGGCGACATGACGTCAATCCCCCGGGCTGTATATAAGCCCTTCTGCCGCAGGCTTGGTTCCCTAGTCTTTCACACTCATTCAACGTCTTCACGTCTCTCTTCAACCCTACAAACTCCCCCAACAACTCCCTCACTTTCCTTACCCAAAATATTCAAAAGTCACGGTTGTTTCATTACTTACCGGGTTAATATTATTCCTGCTACTGTTGCTACGGGTTTCTTTGTATAAAGTTTTCCGGCTCCAGTAGCACAACCTTCTCCTTCACTTTCATCTCACGCCAACCTTTTCCTATATCTAAATTCAAAATTCTTATTGTTTATGAACTCAGTTCATAACATGTAGTAATGCTGATTAAGCGAGAATCGCGCTTGCTCAGCACGCTCACCCTATACAGGGTGTCCCAGGAATTATGCACGATCCGGCTCCTTCGTATTCTACAACTCATTTCCGAACAAAATTGCCTCTTAGCAATTTTTCTTTAGAAACGTTTCCGAGTTATTCGCAATTTAAGATTTTTTTTCGTGTTTTCGATCCTATGTCGTTAAAACTGCCATAACTCCCTCAATTGTGACGATATCTCAAATTTAATGACACCGTTGGAAAGAGCGTTGAATTATCTATCTATATAATGTCAGAAAACAGTTTTTTAGTTACATTAAAGATGTGCAATTGCCAAAATTGCAGTTTTGTCAAAATCTTGAAATCGCCTGTTTTTTTCATCTCGCCTAGCAACCCCGTTAATGCTTGACGCAGAACCGTGCAGACCTGGTAAAACGTGCGCCAAAATGTTAGCTTTCCAACGGTATAGTTCTTTTGGTTATAAAAAATTTTGTTAGTTAAGGAAATGGTGTTTAACTGCAGAAAAACGAGCGTTTTCTGTTAAAATTGAGGTGTTTTCGACCTTACGTCACTAAAGCGGCCGTAACGCCGGCGTTTCCGAAGTATTTGCAAATCTAAGGATACCGTTGGAAAAAGCGTTGAATTTCCATTCGTGTCAGTCTTTAACAGTGATTTTTCAAAGGGAATTAAAAGGTTAAAAGCTAGCCTAAAAAATAAATTTTGTCAAATTTTGAAAAAAAAAAACACTTTTTTAATTGCTTATTAGTCTTTTTTGATTTTCATGATACGTTTGAATCTGTAAGCCTAAAAAATGCGCAAAAACCTCAGCTTTCCAATGGTATAATTAGTTTTTATTTTGTAGAGGGAACTTTTTCAGAAAATTGAGATTTTTATGCAGAAGAACGTGCGTTTTGAAGCACATTTGGGATTTAAAAAAAAAAAAAAAAACTCGTGTTTTATGAAACGTGTATTAGCGTTTAAGTAACGTACACTGACGATGTTATTGATATGGCGGGCGAATATGGAATCAATGCACGATCCACCACGATAATCCGCATTCTTGTATGTGACAATCAATACAAACGTGCGCAAATCAATAGAAAAACGACGGTTTATTTTATTGAAAAATGAAACATTCTTACGTTCAGCAGCATTTTTGGTCGTTTAAGGTTCAGGTAATTCGTTATTTTCGCTTGAGGGTTTTTTTCATGTTTTACGCAACCTTGCATTCTTTTTTGCCGTTCTGCTGCAGTTTTTGGTTGTTTGGGTTCGCAAAATTTTTTTTTAAGGACTCTCTCGATCGTTTAGCAGCAGTTTTTGGTCGTTTAGGATGAAGAAGACATGTACCTGAAGAGCTCGAAGGAGGACAATCTGGACCGGGGCAGGAGACCATCCCAAAGGACGATTTTTTAACGACTGAAACTCTGATTTACATAAAAAAAATTTCACTTCAAATTTCAAAGAAAGACTTGTCGCAACTACTACACACGGATTTTCAATACGCAATCTTGTTGCCTGGTGATCGCCTTTAGTTACCCAATGTGCTTATAAACATCAATTATCGGTGTTTTATGATCATATGATCTGTTTCTAAAGCAGCCAAGAACGTTCTAGACTTTTCCCTATCTAGACTTTCGTATTCTACGCTAAAAAAAAAAAAAAAAAAACTGCATAACTAAAACTTTTTTTTCTATTTCTTGGAGTAGAATGTCATTTCAACAACATTATTTAAGGAAACTCCAAGGAAGCGCTGCTTGAGTCAGTCTTGTTGCGTTACCCGTGTAAGGCGTTACTCTGCCCGTCGTAGCACTGATCATTCCTTAATTGCTTATAGTTCGGCCCATTTACATAGTTCTGTCTGTGTTTAATGGAATAAAGTGTTTTTTAAAAACTTATTCTTCGGAGCTCCCGATATAACTTATATATACTTCGCTATTGGAGAGGTTAAACGTCAGACGTTAGAGGGTCTTTGGGTCATCTCATACCCAGACAGATTCAACAGACAGACAGACCCCCTGAAATTCTGTTCATACTTGGTGTAGTTTAGAGGTGTGTAACCCCAGGTCACCTGAGGGAGTAGACTCCCTGCAGGTCACTCAGTCGAGAGACAAGGTCAGTGGGAGAAGTTCACCAGTTCACTCCGTGAATGTATAGGACCTCTATTATCTTCGTGTACAGTCAGGGTTCGTTAGATGACAGACGTCTAATGTACTCCTTACATGAAAACAATGATAGGTACCAAAACGAGGTCATTTTCCGAGTCCTCATGAATAAATTTTATTTGAATACTAGAATCTGCTGTAAAGGAACGGCGACCTGCCTAGGTTGTTAGGTGGGGAGAGTGAACTATAGCAGTATGATTTTGGTTTATTATTCAATAATAAACCATTGTAATCGCTCTTGAAACAAAAAATTCTAACCCCCCCTTGAAAATTTCATGGTTTACGTGTCAAAGAGTGTAGAATCCAAATCTGCAATGAAAATTTTTCCGTCCGTCCACTGTACGCACGATTTTTTTTTTTTTTTGGCTGGAGCAAAATATCTGACATTTTCAAGAAAAATCAATATTGGCTTGAGCCAGCTATCTCACTTAATTTAAAGTGCCCTTTAAGGGTTGTCAAAGTTTTGTAAAATCCCTTAAAACCTCAAAAAAAGTCGAAGCGGCCTTTTGGACTCTTTTTGAAGAACTTTCCACGAAGAATCGAATGAGCCCCTCCCCAGGTCCGTAGCTCAAACCATTCCCGATGTATGGCTCGATTTATGGATACTGGAGTGAACTCCTAAAAGGCTTTGTAGCCGATACACGGGTTGAAGGATTCTGAAAACCATTAAAAAAACGCTGCAAATTCTTTCACTAGGGTTTATTATTCATTTGGCTCGCGTTCATGATTTGAATTTCTACTAAGCTTTGGAGTGTGCGTGTTTCACGGGTGATAGAGCGATTATCGAATTTCAGGAGGCACACAAATATGATCAACTGATCAATCCAAATAGGTATTTTGGTAGAGAACAGATTTACGTGCTCTATGCATATCTCCTGAAATTCAATAATCGCCTATCACCTGTGAAACACGCACACTCCGAAGCTTAGTAGAAATTCAAATCGTGAATCATTGAATAATAAACCCCAGTGAAAGAATTTGCAGCGTTTTTTTACTATATCTTCGGTTTCAATCGATCAAATTAAGCGTTTGGTCTGATTTCTTCATAATAAAATAAAGAACGCAACGGACGCTGCAGAAAGCCGGTATGAGCGTCCGTTTTGTTTGTCTGGCGGATAACGTTCGCAAATCTTAAAAACGCGATTTCTCCCGAGTCGCTCAGTATAATTAGGCGTTCGAGGTCTTAAAATGTTCGTAATTACTTGTTTTACAACGCCCCTCAACTGGTTTTGTGTGTAAATTTCATTTGACGGAGTTATAGGTAACGATTTAAGGGCCATGCACCGCCATTATTTCACTTTATTTCGCCTTTTATCGATGTAAAGCTGAATTATCTCGAAAACCGTTCGAGATATCGAAAATTGTCATAGAAGAAAAGTTGTAGCTCTTGAAATTTCCATTCGGATCCTCCCATTTTCATGAATCATTGAATAATAAACTCCAGTGAAAGAATTCGCTGCGTTTTTGCGCACAAAATTAAATTTTATCCTTCCGTATCATGAAGATCATGGGACAGACTTTTCGATTTTTCCCTTTCATCTGGTTATATTGAGATCCTTGGGTTATTCCTCTTCTTGAATGGCGAGCTACCTGGCTGACCCACTATGAGGGTTTTTGAGAGACATAATTTCGTCACCATTCCCCATTTGCTACATCTGGAGTTCCCCAGGGTTCCCATCTTGGGCCACTGCTCTTCCTACTCGTGATAAATGATGTCTGCTCCGTCCTTGGTGGAGCTCAGTACCTTTTGTTTGCCGACAACCTCAAAATTTATCGTTCGATTGAAGGCCCATCCGACTGTATCGCTTTACATTGTTGCCTCAACGCTCTTCTCCAGAATGGTGCCCACAAAATGGCCTGGCTCTCAAAAAATAAATGCTCCGTAATGACCTTTCATCAGTCCCGTGCTCCTTTTCATAGCTATATGCTCGGAGGGGGGCTCTAGGGCGAGTTATCATCCATGAACTTGGGAGTTTTCGATTGATGTCTCGTTTTCTGGCCAGGTGGCTGCAGTCTCCAGCCAATGCAATGCGTGCCCTGGGGTTCATTAAGCGGAAAAACGCGTGAGTTCAGCTTGTGCCAGCAATTGTGTCAAAAAATACAGGGTTCATGGAATGTTCCATTTGGATTATTCAGTCGTCTGGACCCCCCACTACAAAAACCAGATGGAACAGCTGCAAAAATGCACCGCCGATTCTTGCGCTATGTGGCTTACAAATCCCAATTCCTCAAGAGAGGACTTTGAGCGCTCTGGAGAGGAATTGCAAGCGTGCGGAAAATTATCCGTTTTTGGCCGATGTCACCTATTTTGCAACTTGTTTCGACTGGACTGTTGGACTCTTTTTGAATTGGCCAGGGTTTTTGGCCTAGTTAAGTCCCTCGACTCAGTTCCCAATCAATTCCCTCTTCCTGGTTCCCTTTTCGCCGACTAACTTTTCTACAAAGGCCTTTATGCAGAATGCCTTCAACGTGTGAACTATGTTGTCGATGAATGCCCTAGTTTTAACATCTTTTTAAGTTCACCATGTTAGTTAGGAAACATTGAATTGGTAAAATGAGTTGTCTTGTGTGGTTCGTTGCTCAGTCGTTTTCCATTGGTTTTGTCTGACTCGATAAAATTTGAATTTTTGTAATTTTATAAAAAACTTATATTTTCTCTGAAATTTGATAATTTTTTTCAAGATTTCTGGTAAATTTCACTAAAAACCAAAAAATCAATAAATAAATTTGCATCCTCCGTTTCATTTCATTCGATTTTTCCTTTCAGTTGCGCCATCAACGAAATCAATTCGGCCCTTCACAAAGTCGAAATGCGACGCTACGAACCTCCCAGGATCCCGATCGGTAGCGATTTCTCCGTTCAAACCGAGCCGCTGGCCGACCACGTGATCGCCCACGTGGGCTCTCACGTGTCCCCGCACGTGTCCTCCCACGTGGAACAGCGGATCGTCGAAGAAATCGTCGAGGACGTCGTAGTGTAATGTAAATAATATAAACAATGCAATTTAAAAAAAAAAAAAAACCAAAAACCTGACAAATTCACAATTTTTGAGAGTTTTTTGGTATTTTTAATTTAATCCAAAAAATGTTTATTTTTATTTATTTATTTATTTTTAATCTCTTGAATTTTGAATGAAGAGGTGCAAAGCTTGAAATAATGCAGTTTTGGGCCTATAAATTATCAAAATCTACCAATAGAATGATTCATTTTTAATTACGACATCCCATTAAAACGTTGTAATTTAAAATTTGGAACATTTTCCCTCAGATTCTGAGCTAATTCAAGGAGCATATGAGCAAAATATGAATATACGTGAAAACAAAGGAATAATCAGTTTTTCTTTCAAGAATTTCTTGTAAATTGGCATTGTTTTGTGTATCGCACTGAAAATTACACCTTTGTTTCGTGAAAATCTCCCAAAAATAAATTTTGTGGAAAATGTTTCTAAAATGTCCCCATTTTACTGAATTTCAAGTTTTTTTAAAATCTTAGTTGGTAACAGAACACAGAAAATGTGATTTCCAGTGTAAATTCTTGGGAAAAAAAAACTTGAATATTAAAAAAAAAAAACGTTTTGAAGAAGAAATCAGTTTTTTCAAGAATTTCTGGTAAATTTCAATAAAAACCACACCTTTGTTTTGCAAAAATCTCAAAATTTTAATACATTTTGGGGTAATGTTTGTACAATTTCCATATTTCAGCGATTTAAGAGTTTTGTTTTTAAACCTAAATCACATTAAATGGTTTTTTAAACCATAAAAATGAAGAAATAATCAATTTTTTTCAAGAATTTTGGCTAGGTTTGCATCGTTTTCCAAGAGTCACTGAAAATTGCACATTTTCTTGTGAATTTTCCCCGAATTTGCTACATTTTGGGAAAATGTTTTTAAGATGTCGCTATTTTACTGAATTTCAAGGATTTTTGTTAACTTAAGTTGGTAACACTGGCCCTTAGTCGTAATTATTTCAGCCGATTTTACCTTATCAGTGTTATCACCCATATTTTGCCAGCAAATGCCTCCTTGATATCGTATAAAATCAACGTGTAACTGGTAATAACATTAGTGATATCTGTTTGATTCTAATCGACTTTTAAACCTGAGTTTCCATAGAACAATGGTGTTTTTCAAACTTTGATTATGGATCGTTGGTAACACTGACCCTGTGTTGTAATTATTTCATTTTTCCAACAAAAATGTGAATTTCAAGACGAATTCATTCATAAAATATGAATTTTAGTGTAATTCAGGGGAAACAAAACTTGAATATAAATAAAAATGAAGAAAAAATCAGTTTTTTCAAGAATTTCTGGCAAATTTCACTAAAAACCACACCTTTGTTTTGTAAAAATCTCCAAATTTTCCTAAATTTCGGGAAAATCTTTGTACAATTTCCATATTTCAGTGATTTAAGAGTTTTTCTAACAATAAAAATGAAGAAATAATCAATTTTTTCAAGAATTTTGGCTAGGTTTCCATTGTTTTATGAGGGTCACTAAAAGTCGCATATTTTCTTGTGAATTTTCCCAGAATTTCCTCAATTTTGCAATAACGTTTCTAAAATGTCGCTATTTTACTGGATTTCAAGGTTTTTTTTTGTAAAATTAAGTTGGTAACACTGGAAGAAATGGGTGTTGGTTTCCTTATCACTGTTATCACCCATATTTTGCGGGCAAATGCCTCCTTGATATCAATTTTTTTAAAAACCGAGTTTTATAGGAAAATTTATAAGCGTTATTTGAGAATTCACACACAAAAAATGCGAAATTTTGGGGGCAAATTCACACGAAAAAATATGAATTTCAGTGTAGTTCATTGTGAAAATCTTCGCAATGCAAATTTTGTAACCTAAATTATTGTCAACTACGTATTTTTGCACAAATTTCTCTAAATTTGTCGAAACCGCTGCTGAAATATCCCTATTTTAGTGAATTCCAAGTTTTCTTTAAACCCAAATCTCATTAAATTGTTTTTTTGAGAATAAAAATGAGGAAATAATTAGTTTTTTTTTTACAAGAATTTCTGGTAAATTCACATTACTCTGAAAAAATACACTTTTTCTCGTCAATTTTCCCCAGAATTTCCTCAATTTTGGCGAAAATGTTTCTAAAATGTCGCTATTTTACTGAATTTCAAGGATTTTTGTTAACTTAAGTTGGTAACACTGGCCCTTAGTCGTAATTATTTCAGCCCATTTTACCTTATCACTGTTATCACCCATATTTTGCCAGCAAATGCCTCCTTGATCGTATACAATCAACGTGTAACTGGTAATTTCATCAGGGATATCTGTTTGATTTAAATCGACTTTTAAACGTGAGTTTCCATAAAACAATGCTGTTTTTCAAACATTGATTAATTATCGTTGTAATTATTATATTTTTCCAACAAAAAATGTGAATTTCGGGGCAAAATCACACAGAAAATATGATTTTTAGTGTAATTCACGGGGAAAAACTTTAAATTGGTAACACTCTAACTTTTTAAACTTCAAATTGGTAACACTGACCCTCAATTGTTATTATTTCAGCTCGTTTCTTCATTTTCTGAAAACCCCTCTCGCTCACATCTCCACTTTCATAGGCGTCCAATGTAAAACACCTTTTAAATTATACAAAAACCAAAAAAATGTTAATCATATCGTAACATGTAAAAACAAGTAACAGAGAACATGTAAAGAGAAACAAGTAACGGCACATGTGGTGCTCTGTGAAAGACCATTATGTAGATATTCAACATCATGTAGAGATAAGGCATCTTAGTTTCTTGAATGATAAAAAAAGTTTTATTGATCATATTACATTTAAAATCTCATAGATTTAAAAAGATACGTTTAACAAAAAAAATCTTGTAAATATATATTTGTTTTTTTTTTTAAAGGTGTGTTCATATTTTTCCAGCTGTCAAAATTTACCTACAATTGTTTCTCTTCGTTGCTAATGAAAAGTAGAAATTTAAATGCCAAGAGCTCAAATTGGTAAGCCAAAAGTTTAGATTGTCGCTAAAAGTTTAAATTGAGATGCAAAAAATGTTGAAATTAATTTGTGCCAAAGGTTCAAATTAATTTGCCAAAATTTTCAATTCGATGATATGCCAAAAATTCATTGGTTTTGCGAAAGTGTGTGTGAGATTTCATTCTTCTGGTAGCCAAATTGCTGCTCCGTCCTCCAGTCCAAGTTCTCGTACGTGTTTCCTCGGGGCCCGTTAGCCTCGTGGAAACTGCTCGATGAACTGATAATAGAGTTTTCACTCGTGCCCGCATCATCACCTGGGAATAGAGACTTCCATTACTTTATAACGAGGCGTTGAAGGAATGGGGAAAGGTCTCTCACCTAACCATGGATTCGTGCATCAAACTGTCAAACGCTTGGGATCATGCAAGGCTCAATCCAACGTGTGTTAGAGTCCCTTTGAAATAAGGCCTCCCTTTCTCGATAGGATTCATGCTGAAACTCCAATCTCAACACGAAGGTGAACAATATATATTGCTTTGAAATAAAACCTCCTAACCATCCGATAACTATTTTAACCAACGAATTTAAAACCGTACAACCATCCCTAGGACCCCAAAGCTGGAATTTTGTTCAACACTTAATCCGAAATGTGTCCTGCTTAAAGGCGATGTAACGTAGGAACCTTCTCTGGACTCTTTCCAGGACATATTTATGGGCTAAGTACCTCGGAGATCAAATCGGAGAAGCGACTCTGTCGTATTTTGCGTGTTTGGCTTGGGCTGCATGCCGGGAGATTTGGTAGGCCAGTCCGTGGAGGAGTATGTCCCTGGTGAAAAATAATGCCTCGTCTCTTCACAGTCCCACATGTACTCCTGATTCCTAAATATTTCAACCCACCTGTGAATGTCAAAACTGGTCAGAAATCTTTTTGCAGCAACAAACCGTTCCATGCAATGGCTCGCTATTTTTGCTCCCTTCATCAACGCTCATGTCCCTGTTTGATCAGGTTCCAGTATTCTTTACACAGGATTCATGTCCAGGCAAACCCGCATCCGTTGCACCACACTGGCAAACCCTTTCAGTTTATATACCACCAAATGGACTCGTGATGAGATGGTCGGTGCCATTAATGCTATTGAGGATTGTTTGAGGGTTTGGACGTGGGTCTCCTATGTCCCTGGTGCTGCCTCGATTGCCATGATTCTTTGCTTTATATACAGAGGTGTGTTCCCCTAGTGGAATTGAGGCATTCCAACAGGGCTTTATGTTCTCCGTTCTGCGTACAGATGGTTTTTGGTATACACACTGCCGACTCAGGGCCTACAAATAGGGTTTGGGTCCCTTCTTGCAAGCTCGTCAGCCTTCTGGTTACCAGATATTCCTTTACACGGCACCCACTTCAGGCAAACCCAGTAATATTTGGATAGGTTGTGAGGGTTTGCATGCAGCACCAAACCGCTCGCGATGAGATGGTCGGTGCCATTAATGCTATTAGCAACGCTTGCCTGTTTGAGAGGTTGCGGACGTGGGTCTTCCTATGTCCCTGGTGCTGCCTCGATTGCCATGATTTCTGCTTTATATACAGAGGTGTGTTCCCCTAGTGGAATTGAGGCATTCCAACAGGGTTTAGCCCCATGTACTCCCGCACCAGTTCCTACTTCCATTTCAGACCCACCTGTGAATTGGATGATGTCATCGGAGCAGCCTGTTCTCCGTTCTGCGTACAGATGGTTTTTGGTATACACACTGCCGACTCAGGGCCTACAAATAGGGTTTGGGTCCCTTCTTGCAAGCTCGTCAGCCTTATCGTTACCAGATATTCCTTTACACAGCACCCACTTCAGGCAAACCCAGTAATATTTGGCTGGGTTGTGAGGGTTTGCATGCACCACCAAACTGCTCGTTATGAGATGGTCGGTGCCATTAACGCTTTCACCGAATCTAAACTGTCTGATAGGATTCTCACACCAATCAGACTCTTGCCCTAGTATTCATCCCCATTATTCGCGTAAGGTAAAAAAATCAACTACCCTCCTCCATAAATTGTTGGAATTCGTTTATTCGTATACTGTTCATTAGGAAAAAAAAAATACGATACCTCGAAATAAAAGCTAACCTATCAAAAGATATTACAGAACATAAGTCTTTCTAACTCGACAAGATGCTTTCGAATAAAACATCCACGCTTAAAACACTAAACGCCACACATTTCTATTTTATATACACACACAAAAATTGAACGACAAATCTAACGATAATATAGTTGTAATTTAAACGTTTTTTTTTTTTTTTTTAATTAATTCAAAATTAAATACGTGACATTTTCGGAAATTTTGTGTGAGATGCGGAGAATCTTGTGTTTTACAGTTTGCGAGTTAACGCGGTGCTCGATGAGTCGGTGGCGGTTTTATTTTTCATTTTCGATGACGAGGTTTTTCGTTTTGAAAAGCGTGTAAACGGCCGCCTGAAAAATGAAAATGCAACGATTAGCTTCATTTTTATAGATAGACTAGTTTAATGGCCCTGCTACGCAGGTTAAAAAGAAATAGGTGAATAACACAATTTTTTTTCGTGATTTATTAATTGCGACTGAAAAATCAAATACATTTCATCTAGCATTTTACATATCAATAAAGGTTGAACTAAGAGGGTAGGTCATTGGAAATTGTGGTAAACTTCTCATTATGACCGTCCCTTAGTTTCCTCGTTTGTTGGGTTGTATCCTAGAGCTTCTACTGGATAGAATCAATTTTGTTCGTCTGGTATTGAATTTAATGATATTAAACACGTAAGAGGGCAAAATGTCAAGTGGCCACTACTTGAGACATGCACGTTCCACTACTGGAAATTTGTAATTTGATGTGGCCACTACTAGATCAAAATAAAGGTGTGAGAAAAAATTAATAAAAAATAGAAAAAATTGTTCTTTTGATAGTTTTAGGCAATGGATATGTTAGGGAAGAGTCGGGATATATTCTAAATGAGTCCTGAAGAAAGTCAGTACTACTGTTGGCCCACAATTGTCAAAACTAAAGAAAAAATTCTTAACTGTGGCCAACTATATAAAGTCAGTTTGTTTTGTGGAGAGATGGAAATCCAAGTACTGAAATTGAAGATGCTTCTGGAGGAAGAAGAAGACGATGATTTTCTTTTCTATATTATTATTACAAATACAGAACTGAAAGACGATTTCAAGAATTTATATGCTAGAGGTCAAGAAGGATCATTTTTGCTATTTGTGAAGAAGCACCTTGATTTTGATGATAATATATTCAGGGTATTTGATTACGTATTACAGTATGATTCTCACAGTTTGATTACGTATTAAATTTAATGAAAAAAAAAAAAAAACAATGCAAGAAAAGGGAAGAATATCAGTGAAAGAAAAATTCTGTAATTTTATGGTAAGTTTCTATATCATCGAAATTATCTGTATCATCCATAATTGGCTTAAAAATGGTTCCTTCTTGTTGGGGTAATAGTATATAGGTAATCCCAACACATTATTCGTCAGAAAAACTCATTTTAACAATAAATACGTCTGCATTCAGGAGCGCGACACGAGACACTACTCGTCCTGGGCAGCGGCTGTCTCGCGTTCGCCAGGAGACCACTCTTAAGACAACAACTAGCACGGCGCATATCTCAGCTCGAGAGTGTTAAACCTCACCACGTCATCGTGCTACTCATTACATCTAATTTTAACATCATTAAATCGTGCCCGTTCATCCGTCGGGGTTTCACATTCTAAAAAACCTCTGCCAAGTGGGTGTGGCACATAGCTTCCTCGTATCCATAACATGACTGTATAGATCATTGAAAATTATTATTGACTAAAGAACTTCGTTCAATTAGGCGAAGTAAATGTTGAATTAGGGTAAATTTATTGTTATGCAGGAGCATAACTTGAGAAAATAAAGGTAGGCATGTTCAACTATTGAACAAACTATGAAATATACCTAATAAGCCCGAACAATCCCTGAAAATTTCATCAAAATCGGTCAAAAACTCCTGGTGTTATGCTTGTGGCAAGGATTTCACGTTTGCGCATGCGCAGAGGCTACTATTGATCCGGGGGTCATGAAACTCATAGGGGACCATCTACACATCAAACCAAACAATCCCTGAAAATTTCATCGAAATTGGTCAAAAACTCCTGGAATTATACGCGTAACAAGGATTTCACGTTTGCGCATGCGCAGAGGCTACTATTGATCCGGGGGTCATGAAACCTATAGGGGACCATCTACACCCCAACCCGAACAATCCCTGAAAATTTCATCGAAATTGGTCAAGAACTTCCGGAGTTATACCCGTAAACGTTTCACGTTTGCGCATGTTTTTGAGACTACTATTGATCCGGGGGTCATGAAACCTATAGGGGACCATCTACATAACCCGAACAATCCCTGAAAATTTCATCGACATTTGTCAAAAACTCCCGTAGTTATGCCCGTTACAACGATTTCACGTTTGCTCATGCGCAGAGGCTACCATTGATCCGGGGGTCATGAAACCTATAGGGGACCATCTACACCCCAACCCGCACAATCCCTGAAAATTTCATCAAAATCGGACAATAACTTCGTGTAGTTTTGCCCGTAACAAGGATTCGCTGACAGACAGACAGACATGGAACCAAAATTGTTCAGAAAGGTCTAAAACGCAAAATGCGAGTGGAATTTTTGATTTTGGAGACAAAAAAAATTTTCACATTCCGAAAGTGAAAACAATGCTTCCGCTACTTTAGTAGACTCGGAAGCAATATACACATTATCTTAAATTAAAATTAAAACTAAATCGAATAGGATCACACCTGTCTTTTGATGACGTCCAAGAATTTCTGAGCTTCGCTGTACACCTTCCCAACTTCGGACGGGTCCGTTAAATTCTTGTTCATTCGAAATCCGTCGCGCGTTCGCCTCAGGCAGTACATTCTGCAACAAGATAAAACCGAAATTTTAAATTTGATCAAATAAAACGCAGATGAAATGGCCCACCCTGTAGAGAGCTTCGAAGATTGTCTGCTACCATATAACAGTTCCTGGAGCTGATACTCCATCGCCTCCGCCTCCGCAGGAGCTCCCCCAGGAGGCTCGTTGTGACGTTGTCAGATTGGTATTTTTTCTTTTCTCTCTTTGAAAATAGTTTTCCTAGACTAATTCTAGCCAATTTCTACCGAAAAACGCTGCAAATTCTTTCACTGGGGTTTATTATTCAATTGGCTTGCGTTCATAATTGAATTTCTACTAAGCTTTGGATTGCACGTTTTCACAGGATAGAGCGATTATTGAATTTCAGGAGATATGCATGGAGCACGTAAATCTGTTCTCAACCAAAATACCCATTTGGATTGATCAGTTGATCATATTTGTGTGCCTCCTGAAATTCAATAATCGCTCTATCACCTGTGAAACGCGCACACTCCAAAGCTTAGTAGAAATTCAAATTATGAACGCAAGCCAATTGAATAATAAACCCCAGTGAAAGAATTTGCAGCGTTTTTTTTATTGAACTTGGATCAAATCAAGTAGCCTTATCAGCCCATTATTTCAGTGTCACACGGTTTTTCCACACTCCCTACAATGTTTTGAAAAGTAGCCCCCCAACAGGCAGGAAAGGGTGTTTATGAAGTTGCTTCTGTTTCGTTGACATCCCTTATTCAAGATGGTCCCAACGCTGGTGGTTGGATTTTGCCTAGACCTTCCCAGTCAGTTCTACCGGGAAAACCATCCCTGGAGGCAGCAGTGTGGGTTTTTTAACTCTCACTCCCTACTCCAGTAACATTCTGACTGTGGCAAACGAAACTTGATCGCACTTGTTGACAATTAGTGTAGTTGTTGGAAGTTCGTTGACAACATTTTGGTTCAACCAGTTTCAATTGATTTGTGGCCTGTAAGGGTAGTGAAAGGCTATAACCTCACTCCCTACTCTTTCAGTCCCTACAATATCCAGCCAATAGCCCCTTAAATTGTAGGGAGTGAGATCTGCTTGTAGGAAGTGAGATTTTGGCAATGAAACCATAGTATTTACTGTAGCTTAAAATAAGCTAATTTGTGCTGTTCACAAGGCAGCAGTGTGGGTTTTTTAACTCTCACTCCCTACTCCAGTAACATTCTGACTGTGGCAAGTGAAACTTGATCGCACTTGTTGACAATTAGTGTAGTTGTTGGAAGTTCGTTGACAACATTTTGGTTCAACCAGTTTCAATTGATTTGTGGCCTACAAAGGTGGTGAAAGGCTATAACCTCACTCCCTACTCTTTCACTCACTTCAATATTCATAGCCCCTTAAATTGTAGGGAGTGAGATCTGCTTGTAGGAAGTGAGATTTTGGCAATGAAACCATAGTATTTACTGTAGCTTAAAATAAGCTAATTTGTGCTGTTCACAAGGCAGCAGTGTGGGTTTTTTAACTCTCACTCCCTACTCCAGTAACATTCTGACTGTAGCAAGTGAAACTTGATCGCACTTGTTGACAATTAGTGTAGTTGTTGGAAGTTCGTTGACAACATTTTGGTTCAACCAGTTTCAATTGATTTGTAGCCTGTAAGGGCGATGAAAGGCTATTGAAGGCCCTAAAATATCCAGCCAATAGCCCCTTAAATTGTAGGGAGTGAGATCTGCTTGTAGCAAGTGAGATTTTGGCAATGAAACCATAGTATTTACTGTAGCTTAAAATAAGCTAATTTGTGCTGTTCACAAGGCAGCAGTGTGGGTTTTTTAACTCTCACTCCCTACTCCAGTAACATTCTGACTGTGGCAAGTGAAACTTGATCGCACTTGTTGACAATTAGTGTAGTTGTTGGAAGTTCGTTGACAACATTTTGGTTCAACCAGTTTCAATTGATTTGTGGCCTGTAAAGGCAGTGAAAGGCTATCCCTACACTCTCACTCCCTACAATATCCAGCCAATAGCCCCTTAAATTGTAGGGAGTGAGATCTGCTTGTAGGAAGTGAGATTTTGGCAATGAAACCATAGTATTTACTGTAGCTTAAAATAAGCTAATTTGTGCTGTTCACGAGGCAGCAGTGTGGGTTTTTTAACTCTCACTCCCTACTCCAGTAACATTCTGACTGTAGCAAACGAAACTTGATCGCACTTGTTGACAATTAGTGTAGTTGTTGGAAGTTCGTTGACAACATTTTGGTTCAACCAGTTTCAATTGATTTGTGGCCTGTAAGGGTAGTGAAAGGCTATAACCTCACTCCCTACTCTTTCAGTCCCTACAATATCCAGCCAATAGCCCCTTAAATTGCAGGGAGTGAGATCTGCTTGTAGCAAGTGAGATTTTGGCAATGAAACCATAGTATTTACTGTAGCTTAAAATAAGCTAATTTGTGCTGTTCACGAGGCAACAGTGTGGGTTTTTTAACTCTCACTCCCTACTCCAGTAACATTCTGACTGTGGCAAACGAATTGTGTAGTTGTTGGAAGTTCGTTGACAACATTTTGTTGACAATTTGTTATTTACAAATTTATTATTTCAAAATGGCGTATCACCAGTTAGGTTCAAGATTATGTGTGCTCCCTTGGGTAATATGCGAGAGAACCGCAGTGATTGATTAGGAACAAGAAAATTGATCAAATTTCAAATTTTTTAGAAAAGTCAATACCCAAATGTAACTGAAATTCCCAATGAATTTCTCATCTTAAACCTGAATGACTGATGCAAAATCTCATCGTGTTTATCTTATTCTAAGCCCGGATTTCGAAGCAGGACCTCCCATCATGAGCTACAGTAACGTAAATCCCATTATCTGTACAGTGAGGGTTTTTCGTGCAAACTTGGTCTATCCCTACCAATTTTTAAACTACATCTCACAACTTCTCTCCCCTCACGATCTTTCCTAAAATTAAGAGACACCTCCTGCAACCAATTCTGAAAATTAAGTCTTAACATTGCAAATTCCGTTCACATTATAGGATTCTTCACGTAATTCTACCAAAATACTCGTAAATTTGGGTCGTACCCTCCCATGGTGACCTGAAAATTCCTTGTACGCAACATCAAACCATTAACAATGGATATTTTATTTCTAAAAGCTTTGAAAATACTCGCCGACCCGTAACGATCTCGAATCGATAAGGACGCAATCCTTATCTCTATCAAGGAGCCGATATTCTGTTTATATGTAAAATCCATTAGTTTCCACTTGAAAACATTGCCTGGACTCTTTCAAACCGCTTCTACGATCCAAATTCATTTTGACATCTTAATTAAATTTAAATTAAAGCTTTTAAAAACCAAACTGAAACTGTTTCGCGTCATTTCTCAAGGTTTTTAGTTTAGTTAAGGACCCAATCTTTGAAAAACACGAAAATTCCAGTACAAACTTGGATATAATGTGGTAAAATCGGATTTAGAAATTTCGAAGTTGTCCGGTTTTGATCCTGAACGCACTATTTAGTGGTTTAACACTTAATTTTATGTGTTTTTTCGGATGACAATACACTGGTGTGACATTATGATGATATGAGATTTGAGGATGATGGAGTTCTTTGATGGGGCGATTTGGATGAGAAATCCGATGTTGATTCGCAATAAAAATTCCGCATTCTAAGAGAAACGTGTAGAATTGGGTTTTTAGGGCGTCTCTCGGGAACGAGGTTTGGCCAGTGAAAGGCTCTAAGCCTAAACCTCTAAGGTGGTTAGGATAGTTAAGGATGGGTAGAGATGGTTAGGTGTGTAGGGTTAGGTGGTTAGGATGGTTGAGGATGGTCAGGGATGGTTAGGTCTGGGTAGGACAGTTGAGGATGGTCAGGGATGGTTAGGTCTGGGTAGGACAGTTGAGGATGGTCAGGGATGGTTAGGTTTGGGTAGGACAGTTGAGGATGGTCAGGGATGGTTAGGTTTGGGTAGGACAGTTGCGGATGGTCAGGGATGGTTAGGTTTGGGTAGGACAGTTGAGGATGGTCAGGGATGGTTAGGTTTGGGTAGAATGGTTAGGAATGGTCAGGGATGGTTAGGTTTGGGTAGTACAGTTGAGGATGGTCAGGGATGGTTAGGTTTGGGTAGAATGGTTAGGAATGGTCAGGGATGGTTAGGTTTGGGTAGGACAGTTGAGGATGGTCAGGGATGGTTAGGTCTGGGTAGGATGGTTAGGAATGGTCAGGGATGGTTAGGTTTGGGTAGAATGGTTAGGAATGGTCAGGGATGGTTAGGTTTGGGTAGGACAGTTGAGGATGGTCAGGGATGGTTAGGTTTGGGTAGAATGGTTAGGAATGGTCAGGGATGGTTAGGTTTGGGTAGGACAGTTGAGGATGGTCAGGGATGGTTAGGTCTGGGTAGGATGGTTAGGAATGGTAAGGGATGGTTAGGTCTGGGTAGGACAGTTAGGAATGGTCAGGGATGGTTAGAATGGTTAGGAATGGTCAGGTCTGAGTAGGACAGTTAAGGATGGTCAGGGATGGTTAGGTTTGGGTAGGATGGCTAGGAATGTCAGGGATGGTTAGGTTTGGGTAGAATGGTTAGGAATGGTCAGGGATGGTTAGGTTAGGGTAGTACAGTTGAGGATGGTCAGGGATGGTTAGGTTTGGGTAGGATGGCTAGGAATGGTAAGGGATGGTTAGGTCTGAGTAGGACAGTTAAGGATGGTCAGGGATGGTTAGGTCTGAGTAGGACAGTTAAGGATGGTCAGGGATGGTTAGGTCTGGGTAGGACAGTTAAGAATGGTCAGGGATGGTTAGGTTTGGGTAGAATGGTTAGGAATGGTCAGGGATGGTTAGGTTTGGGTAGGACAGTTGAGGATGGTCAGGGATGGTTAGGTTTGGGTAGGATGGTTAGGGGAAAGGGATGGTTAGGTTAGGGTAGTACAGTTGAGGATGGTCAGGGATGGTTAGGTTGGGTAGGACAGGTTAGGAATGGTCAGGGATGGTTAGGTTTGGGTAGGATAGTTGAGGATGGTCAGGGATGGTTAGGTCTGGGTAGGATGGTTAGGAATGGTCAGGGATGGTTAGGTTTGGGTAGGACAGTTAGGATGGTCAGGGATGGTTAGGTTTGGGTAGACTGGTGGTCAGGGATGGTTAGGTCTGGGTAGGATGGTTAGGAATGGTCAGGGATGGTTAGGTTTGGGTAGGACAGGAGGATGGTTAGGTCTGGGTAGGACAGTAAAGGATGGTCAGGGATGGTTAGGTTTGGGTAGGACAGTTAGGATGGTCAGGGATGGTTAGGTTGGGTAGGATGGTTAGGAATGGTCAGGATGGTTAGGTCTGGGTAGTATAGTTAGGAATGGTAAGGGATGGTTAGGTCTGGGTAGGACAGTTAAGGATGGTCAGGGATGGTTAGGTTCGAGGAGGATGGTTAGGAATGGTCAGGGATGGTTAGGTCTGGGTAGGACAGTTGAGGATGGTCAGGGATGGTTAGGTCTGGGTAGGATGGTTAGGATGGGAGGATGGTTAGGTCTGGGCCTCCAGGGATGGTTAGGTCTGGTAGGATGGCTTAACAAATTGAATGGTTAAATCTGTAGGATGGTTAGGAATGGTCAATGGTTAGGTCTGTGTAGGACAGTTTCAGGATGGTCAGGTTTTCCTGCCTGTTGGATGGTTAGGATGGTTAAACATTGTAGGATGGTTAGTAAGAATATGGTTTCACACTGAACATTACAGCCTGATGATCTATTCTGTCAGGTGATCGTTTACTGATCAACTAATCTGTTGCTAGAGAGTTCTGGTTAGTTCTTCGCTAGTAGTGTGCATTGGCGTCTTGATGTCATATGCTCATTCCCGTACCAATACCATATCTGACATAATATGACAGAAATTTTGTAATGTGTTATAAATCAAAGGTGTCACCACCACCATAGGTTTCAATGGTTAATCAACATCGAAAATTGCTTAAAAAAACAGAATTTTGACACAAAAACCACGTATAACGTGGTTCAGGAAGAAAATTGTGTATTATGCAAATTAAAGACAACTGAATGCAAATTAGTTGCCAATTTGATTCCTCCGAGTTTCCTCCTTAAATCGAACAAACTACAGATGTGTAGCTTTAGCCCTGAAAACAATGACATCTCCCGAGGTTGTGTACATAATTCACAAATACATAATGCTGTAAGAATATCGAGAAATTGTTACTCAAAATCTATCAGACTTGTTCAGTTAATAAGGTAGAATTTACCTGAAATTGTACGCAGGGAAGTGGGAAGCTTCACGCAGAATAGTTTTGTATAGTTTTAAAACGGACATCCTGCTCGGAGTTCCTGCCATTAAAACGAACCAGAGTTGGTTGTAATTCCCTTAAAACGGGAAGAAAAAAATGCAATACCGGCGTTTTTTAACGGCACCACGAAGACGGAATTTAAACCATAGAAATTGAACCGGAGAAATTGCGAATTTTCCGCACAAAAAAGAAGGAAGGGATATTTTATGGTTGGGAAGGTTAGGGAAGGGGAGGTAACAGTGTATGGGAGGTTGCAAGTTCCTGTCAGATGGCGGACGTCATGGGGTTAGAAGAGGAGTGGAGGTGCCCCCAGTGGTGACAACAGCGCATTCTAGGTAGCATTCTACCATTTGTTATGTTTAATTTGTTTAATAGAGTCCATTACATAATATAATATATAATATACATATTTTAGGGGTTCCCCACAAAAACCGAATAAGTTCAAAATTAGCAAACGCCAGAAACAAGCATTTTGTCAAATCCTTTTAGGCTTAAATGGTGCCCATGCTCCAGAATGTGACTTGTTTTGTTCTTACTGGAATTTTTTTGAAGTTTAAGTGCCTGCATGAATTTTCCATTGTAGCTCAATATTACATGTTTGCATATTTATTGTATTATTATTGGGTATCGATTTATTACGTATAGTTAGGTATAATGGGAATGAAGTTAACGTTGGAATTCTCTTTCAACATCTGTAACATCTGCTTTTATGTTATTGGTTTATTATTCAATAATAAACCATTGTAATCGCTCTTGAAAAAAAGAAATTCTAACCGCCCCTGAAACTTTCATGGTTCACGTTTCAAAGGGTGTAGAATTTCGAATCCCAAACCGGCTGGAGCAAAAAACATCTGAAATTTTCAGGAAAAATCCATCTTGGTCCGACGACGCCCCAATTCTTGAGCCAGCTCTCTCACTCAATTTAAAGTGCCCTTTAAGGGCTGTCAAAGTTTTGTAAAATCCCTAAAAACCTCAAAACAAGTCGAAGCACCTAAATTTGGACTTTTTCTGAAGAACACTCCACGAGGAATCAAATAAGCCCCTCCCCAGGTCCGTAGCTCAAACCATTCCCGATGTATGGCCCAAATTATGGTGCAAACATTTGCGTTAGTTTGGTTTATTATTGTTTTTGTTTTGATTGCAGTAACCTAGTGATGTAGTGAACATCAGTGAGGATACTTCAGTGAACTCCTGAAAGGATTTTTGCCAATACACGGGTTGAAGCATTCTGATCTTTTATTATTCAATTTCATTCATTTGGCTTGCGTTCATGATTTGAATTTCTACTAAGCTTTAGAGTGTGCATGTTTCACAGGTGGTAGAGCGATTATTGAATTTCAGGAGGCACATAAATATGATCAACTGATCAATCCAAATAGGTGTTTTGGTTGAGAACAGATTGACGTGCTCTATGCATATCTCCCAAATTCAATAATCGCTCTATCACCTGTGAAACACGCACACTCCAAAGCTTAGTAGAAATTCAAATCATGAACGCAAGCCAATTGAATAATAAATGAAAGAATTTGCAGCGTTTTAAAAAACTTACAAAGGATCCCTCACATGGGATGCCATTCACCAATTTAAAGATTCCATGAAATCGTTGATATTTTTGGACTCAATTTATCTTGATTTTGAAGATTAGAAAAATAAGGA
Organism: Creontiades dilutus; assembly: GCA_031894815.1. Lineage (NCBI taxonomy): Eukaryota > Metazoa > Arthropoda > Insecta > Hemiptera > Miridae > Creontiades > Creontiades dilutus. Next base: position 268,971 of record JAVIWC010002356.1, on the reverse strand, counting down.
CATAATTTCAGGTACCTTACATTTTCGAAATTTTAAAAATACTTTCAATGTCAAAAAGAAAAACATGGGAACATGCGAATGACTATTCACAAATTTAAAGATTTCAGTACAAATTGTTGGTATCGAACTCAATGTATCCTGATTTTGAGAGATTAGAAAAATAAAAAAAAATGCAAACTACACTCTTAGCGACTGCACACATAAACACTCACAACGGTAATAAGAAACACTTCTCACACATTCAATAATAGAAATTTCGCAACCTCAATTAATTTATGAAATTAGAGATTTTTGGAAATGGTACCTACTTTTTTTCCAGGTAAACCTGGCGTTCTTTTCTTATTGAAACCAAACAAATGAGATATTAGTACGTTTTCAAATCAAATCTTTCTCTTTTGTTAAGAAATTTACTGATCATTCCAAACCTCGAAAAAAAAGATGTTTAGTACCTTTCAAAAATAAGCTATTCCAATGCAAATTACACTCTTAGCGATTGCAGCGCTCGCAACGGCAATGAGAAACACTACTTCCACCATCTCCATTTCATTCAAACCCCTTTTTTTTTAAATTTATCCCCAATATTTCATTTTAAAATACCAAATTTCCCAAATTCAATATTAAATTTTTCGATAATCAATCAATTGATTGATTTCAAAAGTTCTGTAGTGTTTTTATTGCCTCCATGTTGGCCACACTGCCTGTCACAGGTTAGGTTCGAGCATATTATTCAATTTTTCGCGTCACACAAATCGTATTTTCTCCGATTTTTTCCCTTTGCAAAGTGTTTTACCTTTTTAATCAACAGTTTCGGGTTTAAATGTGTCAAATTTGAGCGTTTTTCGTGAATTAATAGTTCGAAAAAGGCGAAAAATGGTGGAAATTGTTGATGGAAGGGGCCAGCGGTCGATGTAAATAGGAGAAATTCGTCTTACACCTCCGAACGTTGCAACGTGAGTCCATTAAAATCAGAGAAATCGGTTTCTCACTTATTTGGATGTCTGTGTTTATGTTTTGGCTGCAAGGCAATGTGTTTTTGTATTCTGCTATGGCAGGATTCTGGGTTTATACCGATTTTAGAAAGAGAATTCGTGTAGATTTCAAGTCCCATGCGTGAACGTTTGACGATGGAATCATCGTCTTATGACAAATGGAAGTCAAACTTAAAACTCCGACCAAAAATCGGCAGAAATGTGGTTTTTTCTATAACATGCCGGTTTCCAAGTGGATCTAGTTAGTATGTCAAAGTTTGTATTGATAGAACACTCCCAAAGGTTGAAATTGAGATTTGACAACTGTACACGAACGTTTGACAACTGCGTCCAACAATCAGCAGAAATGTCCATAAATTTGGAATTGAGTAGCGTTTTTGCTACAAAACCAGCTCATTTTAACAGAATTACGTTGGTGTTGATAACGTTAGAGTGAAAATGGGGCAGAATTTAGGTTGTCATCCTTGTAAAACTCATAAAAACTGACAACGTACCTTTAAGAAATGTCACAAACCTCGTTTAACGTTCATATTTTATGATAAACAGCACCAAATGGAAAAAAGGTACGTTTTTGCTACAAAACCAGCTCATTTTAACAGAATTACGTTGGTGTTGATAACGTTAGGGTGAAAATGGGGCAGAATTTGGGTTATCATCCTTGTAAAACTCATAAAAACTGACAACGTACCTTTAAGAAATGTCACAAACCTCGTTTAACGTTCATATTTTATGATAAACAGCAAACAAATCGAAAAAGAGGTACGTTTTTGCTACAAAACCAGCTAAATCTCACTTATTTGGATGTCTGTGTTTATGTTTTGGCTGCAAAGCAGATGTGTTTTTGTATTCTGCTATGGCAGGATTCTGGGTTTATACCGATTTTAGAAAGAGAATTCGTGTAGATTTCGAGTCCCATGCGTGAACGTTTGACGATGGAATCATCGTCTTATGACAAATGGAAGTCAAACTTAAAACTCCGACCAAAAATCCGCAGAAATGTGGTTTTTTCTATAACATGCCGGTTTCCAAGTGGATCTAGTTAGTATGTCAAAGTTTGTATTGATATAATACTCCTTAAGATTGAAATTGAGGTTTCATTTACGCTTGTAGGAGGTTTATATTTAACTAGACTTTAGTTCTATACACGAACGTTTGACAACTGCGTCCAACAATCAGCAGAAATGTCCATAAATTTGGAATTGAGTAGCGTTTTTGCTACAAAACCAGCTCATTTTAACAGAATTACGTTGGTGTTGATAACGTTAGGGTGGAAATGGGACAGATTTAGGGTTATCATCCTTGTAAAACTCATAAAAACTGACAACGTACCTTTAAGAAATGTCACAAACCTCGTTTAACGTTCATATTTTATGATAAACAGCAAACAAATGGAAAAAAAGGTACGTTTTTGCTACAAAACCAGCTCATTTTAACAGAATTACGTTGGTGTGATAACGTTAGGGTGGAAATGGGACAGATTTAGGTTATCATCCTTGTAAAACTCATAAAAACTGACAACGTACCTTTAAGAAATGTCACAAACCTCGTTTAACGTTCATATTTTATGATAAACAGCACCAAATGGAAAAAAAGGTACGTTTTTGCTACAAAACCAGCTCATTTTAACAGAATTACGTTGGTGTGGATAACGTTAGGGTGGAAATGGGACACGATTTGGGTTATCATCCTTGTAAACTCATAAAAACTGACAACGTACCTTTAAGAAATGTCACAAACCTCGTTTAACGTTCATATTTTATGATAAACAGCAAACAAATGGAAAAAAAGGTACGTTTTTGCTACAAAACCAGCTCATTTTAACAGAATTACGTTGGTGTTGATTACGTTAGGGTGGAAATGGGACATCATTTAGGTTATCATCCTTGTAAAACTCATAAAAACTGACAACGTACCTTTAAGAAATGTCACAAACCTCGTTTAACGTTCATATTTTATGATAAACAGCAAACAAATGGAAAAAAAGGACGTTTTTGCTACAAAACCAGCTCATTTTAACAGAATTACGTTGGTGCTGATTACGTTAGAGTGAAAATCCGACAGGATTTGGGTTGTCATCCTTGTAAAACTCATAAAAACTGACAACGTACCTTTAAGAAATGTCACAAACCTCGTTTAACGTTCATATTTTATGATAAACAGCAAACAAATAGAAAAAAGGTACGTTTTTTGCTACAAAACCAGCTCATTTTAACAGAATTACGTTGGTGTGATAACGTTAGGTGAAAATGGGACAGAATTTGCAGAATTTGGGTTATCATCCTTGTAAAACTCATAAAAACTGACAACGTACCTTTAAGAAATGTCACAAACCTCGTTTAACGTTCATATTTTATGATAAACAGCAAACAAATGGAAAAAAGGTACGTTTTTGCTACAAAACCAGCTCATTTTAACAGAATTACGTTGGTGTGGATAACGTTAGGTGAAAATGGGGCAGATTTGGGTTATCATCCTTGTAAAACTCATAAAAACTGACAACGTACTTTTAAGAAATGTCACAAACCTCGTTTAACGTTCATATTTTATGATAAACAGCAAACAAATCGGAAAAAGGTACGTTTTTGCTACAAAACCAGCTAAATCTCACTTATTTGGATGTCTGTGTTTATGTTTTGGCTGCAAGGCAATGTGTTTTTGTATTCTGCTATGGCAGGATTCTGGGTTTATACCGATTTTAGAAAGAGAATTCGTGTAGATTTCAAGTCCCATGCGAGAACGTTTGACGATGGAATCATCGTCTTATGACAAATGGAAGTCAAACTTAAAACTCCGACCAAGAATCCGCAGAAATGTGGTTTTTTCTATAACATGCCGGTTTCCAAGTGGATCTAGTTAGTATGTCAAAGTTTGTATTGATATAATACTCCTTAAGGTTGAAATTGAGGTTTCATTTACGCTTGTAGGAGGTTTATATTTAACTAGACTTTAGTTCTATACACGAACGTTTGACAACTGCGTCCAACAATCAGCAGAAATGTCCATAAATTGGGAATTGAGTAGCGTTTTTGCTACAAAACCAGCTCATTTTAACAGAATTACGTTGGTGTGGATAACGTTAGGGTGGAAATGGGGCAGAATTTGGGTTATCATCCTTGTAAAACTCATAAAAACTGACAACGTACCTTTAAGAAATGTCACAAACCTCGTTTAACGTTCATATTTTATGATAAACAGCAAACAAATGGAAAAAAGGTACGTTTTTGCTACAAAACCAGCTTTTTAACAGAATTATGTATGCTTTGATTACGTTAAGGTGAACAATAATGTACAGGGTCTAATGATCAGCAGAGTGGCTCGAAGCCAAAATTTTGTTTTTTCAAATAGGAAAAAATTTTCTCGTTAGGACATGAACAACAACGATACTGAGTAGGTGATGTCTCTCCTGTGAATACACAGAAGAAAATGTCCCAATGTGTTGCAGACTTTTATGCAAGAATCAGCATATGCAAGCTTTAATTTATAAAATTGTATATATTATACTGATTTTCGAAAAGAGTATTCGTGTAGATATGTCACACGAGTCTGTCCCATAACGCCTTTTAACAAATATTTGATCCCCCTCCCTCACCCTTTTAAGTGTTAAGTACATTAATTCCGATTTTTCAACCCGAATTTTTTTTTCAGGGTCGATTCCTTGGGCGTCGTCATGACCGAGAAGAGCGACGTCGTCGTCAAAATCGAAGAGGGCGACGTCGGGAATTTCATCGACAACCTCGACGACTACGAAGATCAAAGTAATTTCGACGATAATTAATTTCAGTTTTATTTAATATCCGGGCGTTCGCTGTAATACTTGATTGTGTTGGTGCGTTTGATTGCAGCCCTGGTGTGAAAGTGATGGATTGTGCCAGGGGTTGAAATCGATATATATATGTTCAAGTTGATAGGAATTGAATCATAATTTTGCTCGCTGAGATGTACAAATAACCTAACAGATTGGTCCATTTTGGGTCGAATCCACCAGGGATGGTCATTTTTGGTGTGGAATGGATTTGATCCAGGCTGGAGAGTTATTTTTCAGATCCCACGATAGTCCAGGAGCTTGGAGTCATAAACATGTTTGATTTCATTGCTTGTGTCATGTAAAACCAAAGGATCCCATGTCCAATTTGAGAGAATACACCATTCCAAACCATCCTGACCATTCCCTAACCAAGCAAACTATCCATAACCACTCGAACCATCCCTGAACATCCTTAACTGTCCAAACCATCCTTAACCATTCTTGACTATCCACAACCAACCAAACCAAAACCATCCCTGACCATCCACAACCAACCAAACCATCCCTAACCATTCTTGACCATCCACAACCAACCAAACCATCCCTGACCATCCTTAACCACCCTAACCATCCAAACCAACCAAACCATCCCTAACCATTCTTGACCATCCACAACCAACCAAACCATCCCTGACCATCCTTAACCAACCAAACCATCCCTGACCATCCTCAACCAACCAAACCATCCCCAACCATTCTTGACCATCCACAACCAACCAAACCATCCCTGACCATCCTTAACCACCCAAACCATCCCTAACCATCCTCAACCACAGAAACCATCCCTAACCATCCCTGACCATCCACAACCAACCAAACCATCCCTAACCATCCTTAATCACAGAAACCATCCCTAACCATCCCTGACCATCCTTAACCACCCAAAACCATCCCTAACCATTCCTGACCATCCACAACCAACCTAACCATCCCTAACCATTCTTGACCTTCCTCAACCAACCAAACCATCCCTGACCATCCTTAACCACCCAAACCATCCCTAACCATCCTTAACCATCCCTGACCATCCACAACCAACCAAACCATCCCTAACCATTCTTGACCTTCCACAACCAACCAAACCATCCCTGACCATACCTAACCACCCAAACCATCCCTAACCACCCAAAACTCAATTCCAAGTTTGGGTTTTCCTAAAACGAGAGGCCCGAATTCGCCCTTTCTGGAAAAATGACCCGTATATGTGCGTATCTTATGTAATTTTCGTTTTATCACATTCTGAAATATTGAATTTACGTTGCCAAATTCTGTACGTGATCTACTTCCACGGGTCAGGCCATTCTGAATTGTTTTCATCAAATACTGCAGCGTTTTTTATCGTTTAACGTTTCGACCAATCTATCGTTACAGATATCGAAGTGATCACGGAGGAAGTTCAAGGTTATGAAGAGGAAGTTTTCGAAGAAGGCAAGTATGCTTGTTTCTTGTATGTTGTTTCTTGTTAAAAGTTACCACATAACAGTTAACTTGTTTCTCTAAAGACCAACCATTAGGAACTGGACTGAACTGCTTTTTGTAACAGTTACAAAACAGGCAACTTATTGGAATTATCAAAGGCTCATTCCATAGAACAGTTCCTAGTCAACCGTTCTGTAACAGTTAAAAATTCACTATGATGTGAATGTAACAGTTTTTTGTTAAAGACAAGTATGACCTGTTGATTCGTTTCATATATTTTGTTTTACAGTTGATTGTAATTATCGTCGTTTCAGATATCGACGACGACAGCGACGATCAGTCTGACGACAATCTGTACGGGCTCGACGGGAATCGAGAGTCCGACGAGGATTTCGTTCCTGACAGCTACGAATCCAAACGAAAATCACAGGGTGAGTATTAGCGAGAGTTTTTCGTCCTACGAGGGGTATCCAGAAAAAAAGGTTCCCTAGGCTGGCAAAAATATAAATCTTGTATTTTTTGAAAAATGTATAATTTATCCGCATTTAATATTTTTCGGTTGCGGTAGCAGGTTATGAAAAAACGCTGTAAATTCTTTCACTGGTTTTTATTATTTAATTGGCTTGCGTTCATGATTTGAATCTTACTAAGCTTCGGAGTGTGCGTGTTTTACAGGTGATAGAGCGATTATTGAATTTCAGGAGATATGCATAGGGCACAAATTTCTCAACCAAAATACCTATTTGGATTGTTCAGTTGATCATATTTGTGTGCCTCCGAAATTCAATTTCTACCTGTGAAACAAATTTAGTAGAAATTCAAATCTAAGTCAATTGAATAATGAATCCAAGTGAGAGAATTTTTGCGTTCCAGAATACTTCAACCCGTATAAACCCTTTTACATCTCTTCCTACATCACACTAGGTTACTGCAATCAAAACAAAAACAATAATAAACCAAAATAACGCAAATGTTGGCACCATAAATCGGGCCATACATCGGAATGGTTTGAGCTACGGACCTGCGGAGGGGCTCACTCGATTCTTCGTGGAAAGTTCTTCAAAAAAAGTCCAAATTTAGGCCGCCTCGACTTTTTTTGAGGTTTTTACGGATTTTACAAAACTTTGACAACCCTTAAAAGGCACTTTAAATTAAGTGAGAGAGCTGGCCCAAGAATTGGGGCGTCGCCGGACCAACATGGATTTTTCCTGAAAATTTCAGCTTTTTTGCTCCAGCCGTTTGGGAGAAATCGTGCGTACGTTTATTGCAAATTTGGATTCTACACCCTTTGAAACGTAAACCGTGACATTTTCAGGGTTGGGGGGGGGGGGGGTACAATTTTTTTTTCCAAGAGCGATTACAATGGTTTATTATTGAAAAATAAACCAAAAGAGACACCTCAACTAGTAAGTACTGGTTTTCAGTTGTTAAATTTAAAAATTCTTTTGTCAATGTATCACTTATACTCTAGAATACATGTAAATTCCATTTTAATTTCAATTTTTAAAGTTCTTATCTAGTTTTTTTTTTTTATTAATTTTTTTCAACACCAGGGCTGAAAATTCCTGCAAGTTTCAAGTTTGCGGGTTCATTAGGGGCGCGGTGAAAAATTGGGGTATCTTTTATCGTATTTCTCGTATTTCTTGAACCTCATATATAAATGATTTTAATGATTAATAGAGTAAAAATAGGAAATAAATATTAAGAAATTATAGCCAAGAAAGGTAGAATTGATATAATAATTCATTTTAAGTATTACAAATTTGACCGTGGAATGACCTAAGATCTGACATTCAGAGCTTTGTGATGTTACATGAACATAGATTGCCAATTTATGATAGATTTCATTTGAAGCAGGTTCAGACCCAATTCATAAAGATGTTGTACAGTCTTCCGCTCAACGCACCAAATTATATGGTTTATCTCGAGGCAAACATGAGCCCGATCTATTTTGTTTCACTTTCTCTGCACTGCAACTACATTAAGAAAGTTTTGAGGATGGCAGATTCGAGATATCCAAGAATTCTCGCGTTGGAAACGATGAGGAAAGATGAGCAGGGCTGGGCAGCCCTGTGCCCTAGATTCTGATGTTGCGAGCCTTGGGCAGTATAGTTCAAGATGGGAACTTTGGTGGAGGCGTGCTGAGGAGTCATTGCGAGGAAATCATGTCTTGCTTCCAGTAACTTGCTGTACAAGAGCTGGACCTGAAAGATCTGCTGGATGAGAACCCAGGAAGCCCACTGCATGCGCGCCGTTGGCTGGTAAGGCTGCGTTCTCTTAATCATCGACCATTCCTTCTAGACAGAAGTGTCAATGGCAATATGGCGGTGCAAGAGGATGTTTGTCATTTTCTTGGTGAATGCCCTGCGCTGGGGGAGATTGATCTTGCCTTGGGTCTTGGGTGATCGAGGGACCGATTGTGCAGCTCTTGAATGGCGGATAATGCGGGACGTTTGGGAAGTTTTGCCAAGTGGCATGGCGCTACCGATCCGAACTGATAAGAGAATTTAACTGGCAATAGGTAGTATTAATACGTAAGTTCTTCAAGGGCACTCTCCGACAAAGAAACTTGGTCCATTGTCGTAATACATGCAGTACTAACACATTATTTATAGCATTTTTTTCTCCATATTTATATGTACATATTTACATTGTAAACCATTTGTTTAAAATAAAGCATGGTTTTCAATAAGCAAGAAAAACAAGGGGCTAAGCGAAATCCTGTCATTTTAAAGGAAATTTCTGCAAACCTCTTTTATTAAGCCCAGTGGTGTGACCCGAGAAATATTGAATTGCTTCGCATTGTAAGACGCCTTCTGGCGTCACATATATATTCCGGATATTGCAGGCATTAATTGCCATATTGCATGGAAGGAGCTGCTACAACATACCCTGTTACAGGCTGCATCTGTTGAAGCTCAAAAGGTGTTATTCATGAACATATCCTTCATTATACAATGAATAATCAATATTTATATATACATATTTACATTGTAAACCATTTGTTTAAAAATAAAGCATGTTTTTCTTCTTCTTCTTCCTCTTCTTCATTTGAAAAAAAAAAAAAAAGTTCTTCATTTGTGATGTATTTGTTAAAATTTTCAGGATCAGGGGCAGGCCGTAATTTGGAAGATGCGTCCGACAACGAGGAGATCATCTACGTATATGAAAACGGCCGAACGCTGAAAGAGCGTAGGAACCAGCACAAATCGACAGGGAAAACTCAAGTTTCCAGGCAGCACAACAAAAGTAAGTTCACACGGTTTTCATAGCTCCCTACAAAAAACTAACTTGTATGCTCGAATGATTCGAATATTGGCATATTCACACGTTCAAAGCTAATGTTATAGTAGAGGTGGGTAGTGAGTGAGTGACCTTGTCCCAAAGAACTTCTCTTTCAAGTGAACTTGTCCCAAATGACCTGAGGGAAGACCTGCGGAGGGGAAGTTCGAGACCTGCAGGTCGCAAACGTCTCTTGCTGAGGAGTCTTGGCTCAAGATAACCGTTCACTCTCCCAACCTAACAACCTGGGCAGGTCGACGTTCCTTTACAGTAGATTCTACTATTCAAATAAAATCTATTCATGAGGACTCGGAAAATGACCTCGTTTTGGTACCTATCATTGTTTTACTCAGAGGTACTTATGTAAGGAGTACAGTAGACGACTGTCATCTACGGAACCCAAGGAGTGAACTGCAGGTCACATTCATTCGCGGAGTGAACCGGTGAACTTCTCCCACTGACCTTGTCTTTGGACTAAGTGACCTGCAGGGAGTCTACTTCCTCAGGTGACCTTACACACCTCTATGTTATAGCCTATTTTAGTACAAATAATTCATATCGAACTTAATTTATCGTGGCTTTGATAGATTACAAAGATAAGGGCTCATTTTTGGTTTATTATTCAATAATACGAATCTGCAATAAACAATTTTTCCGTCCGTCCGCCGTACGATTTTTCCCAAACGGCTGGAGCAAAAGATCTGAAATTTTCAGGAAAAATCCATATTGGTCCGACGACGCCCCAATTCTTGAGCCAGCACTCTCACTTAATTTAAAGTGCCCTTTAAGGGTTGTCAAAGTTTTGTAAAAATTTGGACTTTTTTTGAAGAACTGTCCACGAGGAATCGAATGAGCCCCTCCCCAGGTCCGTAGCTCAAACCATTCCCGATGTATGGCCCGATTCATGGTGCCCACATTGGCGTTATTTTGGTTTTATTATTGTTTTTGTTTTGATTGCAGTAACCTAGTGATGTAGTAATGTGGATAATGGAGTGAACTCCTAAAAAGCTTTGTAGCCGATACACGGGTTGAAGCATTCTGATAACCATAAAAAAAACTGCTAATTCTTTCACTGGGGTTTATTATTCAATTGGCTTGCGTTCATGATTTGAATTTCTACTAAGCTTTGGAGTGTGCGTCTTTCACAGGTTATAGAGCGATTATTGAATTTCAGGAGGCACAAAAATATGATCAACTGATCAATCCAAATAGGTATTTTGCTTGAGAACAGATTTACGTGCTCTATGCATATCTCCTGAAACGCAATAATCGCTCTATCACCTGTGAAACAGGGACACTCCAACGCTTAGTAGAAATTCAAATCATGAACGCAAGCCAATTGAATAATAAACCCCAGTGAAAGAATTCGCAGCGTTTTTTTAAAAGAATACTGCTCAGAAGTTGTACTGAAAAACGTGCTTAAATTAAATATAAATAAAAATTAGTAATTTTCTCTCACCACACAGCTGCTATGATTTGGGATGGTCAGGGTTGTGACTGATGGTTAGGGATGGTTGGAGTGGTTATGGATGGTTGGGGATAGGCAGGGATGGTTAGAGTGGTTATGGATGGTTGAAGTGGTTAGGGATGGTTGGGGATGGTTAGAGTGGTTATGGATGGTTGAAGTGGTTAGGGATGGTTAGGAATGGTCAGTGACGATTAGGGATGGTTAGAGTGGGCTCTTTTTTTTTCAAAGAATACTGCTCAGAAGTTAGTCAAACCAGAACTTGGGCAATTGACAGTGAATGATCGAAGTTGTACTGAAAAACGTGTTTGAATTTAATATAGATAAAAATTAGTAATTTTCTCTCACCACACAGCTGCTATGATTTGGGATGGTCAGGGTTGTGACTGTTGGTTACGGATGATTAGAGTGGTTATGGATGGTTGGGGTGGTTTGGGATGGTTAGAGTGGTTAAGGATGGTTGGGGATGGTTGAAGTGGTTAGGGATGGTCAGTGACGATTAGGGATGGTTAGAGTGGGCTCTTTTTTTTTTCAAAGAATACTGCTCAGAAGTTAGTCAAACCAGAACTTGGGCAATTGACAGTGAATGATAGAAGTTGTACTGAAAAACGTGCTTAAATTTAATATAAATAAAAATTAGTAATTTTCTCTCACCACACAGCTGCTATGATTTGGGATGGTCAGGGTTGTGACTGATGGTTAGGGATGGTTAGAGTGGTCATTTATGGTTCGGGTGGTTAGGGATGGTTAGAGTGGTTAGGGATGGTTAGAGAGGTTAAGGATGGTTATGGATGGTTAGGGATAGGCAGGGATGGTTAGGAATGGTTAGTGACGATGGTGGTAGGAATGGTTAGGATGATGGTTAGGGATGGTTAGAGTGGGCTTTTTTTTTTTGATGTTTGATGTCAAAGAATTGGATGTCAGAAGTTAGTCAAACCAGAACTGGTTGAACAGTTAATGATCGGTTGTACTGAAAAACGTGGTTTGAATTTAATATAGATAAAAATTAGTAATTTTCTCTCACCACACGATATGCTTATGATTTGGGATGGTCAGGGTTGTGACTGATGGTTAGGGATGGTTAGAGTGGTTATGGATGGTTAGTGACGATTAGGCATGGTTAGAGTGGTTAAGGATGGTTATGGTTTGAGGTGATTAGGGATGGTTAGGTTAGAGTGGTTAAGGATGGTTAGGGATGGTTAGGGATGGTCAGGGATAGTTAGCGAGGTTAGGAATGGTCAGGGATGGTTAGGGATGGTCAGTGACGATTAGGGATGGTTAGAGTCGTTATGGATGGTTGAAGTGGTAAGGGATAAGCAGGGATGGTTAGGGATGGTCAGTGATGAGGTATGGTGAGGGATTTTTAGTTTGATCGCTGATTGGTAATGGACAGGATCGTTTATGGACGACAAAAATAATCAAATTAGTCACGTTTTTGACCCCGTTCCTCCTGAACTGCTACAACACGATGCAAAAATCACAAATCGTTGATTCTGTTACAGGAACGACTCCCAAAAATCGTCTCGCTTGCACCGAATGCGATTTCGTCGGTAAAACCAAACAGTTCCTCGAGCGCCACATGATCAAACACACCGGTAATTAAAAATATTTGTAATTTCTCAAGATAATAAAATAGTGTCATAACATTACAACATACTTCATGACATTTCATGTGCTAAGTGCTTATATTCTTCCGAAATAACCAAAAATGAACTCCACAAGCTCATAACTCCACAAGCTCATTTGTTTCTGTTATTGCTATAAAATCACAGGTAAAAATGAACTGCTACTTTTTTTCATCTGTTACAGGCGTTAAGAATTTCAAATGCGATAAATGCGGTTACCGAACGGGCTACATTAGCTCGTTGAAAAGGCATCAACTGATTCACACGAAATCCGAAAGTAAGGTCCTATTTTAGCGAAATTTATCTTTAGAAAATTAAAATAGGCCAGCAAATTGTAAAATTTAATTTTAACATGGAACATGTTTTTAGCCGGGCCTAAGGTAACGGTACCGGTAGTGGCCACAGTTAAGAATTTTTTCTTTAGTTTTGACAATTGTGGGCCAACAGTAGTACTGACTTTCTTCAGGACTCATTTAGAATATAGCCCGACTCTTCCCTAACATATCCATTGCCTAAAACTATCAAAAGAACAATTTTTTCTATTTTTTATTAATTTTGTCTCACACCTTTATTTTGATCTAGTAGTGGCCACATCAAATTACGAAATTTCCAGTAGTGGCCACGTGCATGTCTCAGTAGTGGCCACTTGACATTTTGCCCTCCTTACGTGTTTAATATCATTAAATTCAATACCAGATGAACAAAATTGATTCTATCCAGTAGAAGCTCTAGGATACAGCCCAACAAACGAGGAAACTAGGGACGGTCATATTGAGAAGTTTACCACAATTTCCAATGATGCTCTGCGCACTCCTAGTTCAACCTCTGACTACAAGATGACATGAGCTGTACCTCCTGCAAGTTTGAAGCCACTAGGAGACCGGGAATCCTTATTTCTCAAATATAAACTGAGAAAAACAAACTAAATCTTTGTATTCACGTGATTATATTACTACAATCTTAAACTGATATTAAATGAATTATAATGTAGAAAATTGGGTAAATTGATATAAATTGGAAGCAATTTTCATTCCTTACTGTAAAATTTGGTTGAAAACATTTTTTTTTTAGTTTAGCTAATATAAGTTACCCAAAACAATCACACAGTGAATTTCCAGTACGAAAACAGAAATAATCATTTGAGCAATATGATTCTGGTACATTTTTTAAAACTTTATATTGCAAATATGCTGTTGGAATAGGCATATCTGAAACACAAACCTTTTCACCCAAAGATAATGTTTAGCAAAACTCACATGCATATGTAGGGAGAATGAAATTTTAGTTTCTTCATTTAAAAAAATGTATTTGGATGAAACTAATATCATTGCCATTTGCGATTGAAAACCCGAATTTTTATTAAAATAGCTATAACTCAAAATAATGCTATATCGAAATCCTTATATCGATACTAGTTTAATGGCCCTGCTACGCAGGTTAAAAAGAAATAGGTGAATAACACAATTTTTTTTTTCGTGATTTATTAATTGCGACTGAAAAATCAAATACATTTCATCTAGCAATTTTACATATGAATAAAGGTACACTCCAAGAGGGTAGGTTTACAGCAAAATCTAGCCCTTTATTATATAGCTCAATTAATTAGCACTGAGTTCGATTGCACTTCTATTCACGCAGCACAACTAAATCCAGTGGTTTGTTTCGCTTGAGACGTCGGATTTCACCTTCGTTGTCCAAAACGTAGAGCATCTCCGGGTTCACGTGTTTGTGGAGGCGATGTTCACGCTTCCTCGCGTATTTTGCAATAATTTCATAGACTGTCTCCATCCTCAAATCTCGATGAATATAATCGTTTCGCATGTACCAAGGGGCTCCAATTATACTTCTCAGTATTTTATTCTGAAAGGTTTGGATTTTCTTAATATTTGATTTCTTGGCACAGCCCCAGATCTGTATCCCATAGGTCCAAATAGGGCGAAGGATCTGCTTATATATAAGCAGTTTGTTGTGAAGAGAGAGATGGGAATTCCTTCCCATTAGCCAATACATCCTTCTGTACTTGATTTGAAGTTCTTCTTTCTTCTTTTCTATGTGTTTATTCCAGTTTAATTTGGAGTCAAGTGTCAAACCCAAGTATTTAACTGCTTCAGTAAGCGGTATTTTATTCGAATTGATCTCAACATCCAAGATTGGGACTTTCCAGTTAGTGAAGTTGATGTGGGCTGATTTTGATTCGTTCAGCTTCATTCTCCACATCTTGGTCCATTTACAAACCTCAGTAGTTGGCGTCTATAGTTTGCGTGTTGCAGCTTCTATATCATAGTCCCATTAGTGAAACGTCGATATCTCTGATAAGCTGGTTTTTATATAGTGTGATAAGCTCGTCTTTATAATGTTTTGCAATGTGGCTTTATTATTAGAGACAAATTAAATGTACCTGAAAAAATTAAATTCCTACTTGATAGTGATCACGAAACTCTAGTCAAAAAGTTTTTATTGATTTATTATTATTGTTATTGTTGTTAAAAGGTACAAAGTTTTTATCAAAAGTTGTAATATTAATGGTTATTGTTGATCACTGTTATATATCATGTAGGGCGATGAAAGACTGGATAAATAATAAGGATACATTGTTGACTAATTGACTGCAATGAGCTGCTAATCATAAAATGACGTGGATGAATGTCCAAAATAAAAATATCCCCTGAAGATGGAGTGTGTTACCACTCCGAAACGTCGGGAAAATGAGAATCAATAAATGAATAATAACAAATTCCAGCCTTCTTAAAAAAAAACACCCCGCTTCCTAGTGGATATTCTTCAAAGTTTAGTTAAGGCTAACAAAATGACTAATAAAGACAAGATTTATATTTTTTCCAGCCCCAAATGCTAGTTGTACCCTTAAATTTGTTTTTTTTTTAATTTATTTAATGTTATCAACTAATTTAATATACAAACCATCTAAACTTAATTTATAATGAAGTAATATCACTTTTTGTGGTTCAGTAGTTCATTAAAGACCAAAAGTCACAAACACTAATTAGCGTCTGGTCACAACTAACCACGGCTTGGTATCTTGATTCGCCGTACCTCTTCTCTGTTGTCCATATAAGGATTTCAATTTTGGTGTCTGTGCAGCCGAATTTCATCCGCTGCAATTCTTTTTATTGTGTCTCTCACCATTTCCACTTTGAGGTTGGAGATCAGTTGTCCTGATATACCAACAGGGTGCGTTGACAATACTCCTTAACCATTTTATTTTGGAGTGTCTGGATAGTGTTGACATTACTGTTGCTCGTGCAGCCCCAAGTTGGCAGCCATAGGCCCAGACGGGTTTAATCATTTGCTGATACAACAGCAATTTGTTATGGGTGGATTTGAGATTTCCTACCCAGCAACCAGTTCAGCTTCCTGAGCTTAGCGTTGACCTCTTCTTTTTTCTTTTTGACGTGCTCTTTCCAGCGTAGCTTGACGTCCAGTCGTGCCCAGATATTTAGCAGTATTTGTCTACGGAATCCTTGTGAATTTATGGTGATTGGGATGTTTTGAATTTTGCGATAATTGAAGTTTATATGCGTAAGTACTTGTTGTTTCATTAAGTTTAATTCGCCATTTGGAGGTCCATTGATAACCGGTTCACCAATCTTGAACTAGACGATTCCTCGACTATCCAACCAACCAAATTGCAGTAACATCAGCAAAGGTTGCTATGACAGCTTTTGGGGGTTCTGGGACCAACAGTTGTATACAATCCACCAAGTACCTTCCTTGCGGCACGCCAGCCTTTATCTCATCCTCAGGGTGGTGTACTCATCCGTACCTCTGAAGTGCTTTCTGATAGGTAAGATTTCAGTATTTGAAGTATTCAACCATCCCTGTGCAGCTTGGCGAGGACCATTGTGCCAAACCATCGAATGCTTGTGAACAAGGAAAACTGCAAACCATCCTTAACCCTGATTGGTTATCCATCACTTGGTCCAAAGTGGAGTGTCGTTCCCTGAACCCGAACTGGTGGTCAGGTATAAGGTTTCGAGCTGCAATTATAGGCTTTAACCTCTTGAGTAGAAGTTTCTCAAACAGTTCATATCAACTAATTCGAGATTTCATTTTTTATCAGGTAACGGCGGAGCAGAGGAAACCAAAAAGCAATTATCAGTATTCTGAACACGGTGGGTATCATTCAGCTTTGCTTGGTCATTAACAATGTTCGCAGATCAAATAATTGGTAGCAGCATTCCTCAGAGATTAATTAGCAGAGTTAGTCCGTCACTAATCTTATACGGTGTTTCAGGTCCGTATACGTGGGTTTGCGAATTCTGCCAGCGCGTGTTTTCCAACAGGGGAAACCTCACCGCTCATCTCCGCGTACACACAGGTACTCTGCAACTCAGATAACATAAGCAAATTTTGATAATGGATAGCGTTTCCCGAAATGAAACAGGGATTTCACGTGACTAAGGGTATTAGTTGGATTCAAATTGTGGACTGAACCCAACCATCCCTAACCATCCCTAACCACCCCTAACCAGCCATAACCATCCCTAACCATCCATAACCTTCCCTAACCATCCCTAACCATCCATAACCATCTCTAACCATCCCTAACCATCCCTAACCATCCCTAACCATCCCTAACCATCCCTAACCATCCCAAACCATCCCTAACCATCCCTAACCATCCCATCCCTAACCATCCCTAACCATCCCTAACCATCCCTAACCATCCCTAACCATCCCCTAACCATCCTAACCATCCCTAACCATCCCTAACCATCCCTAACCATCCCTAACCATCCCCATACCTAACCATCCCTAACCATCCCTAACCATCCCTAACCATCCCTAACCATCCCTAACCATCCCTAACCATCCCTAACCATCCCTAACCATCCCTAACCATCCCTAACCATCCCTAACCATCCCTAACCATCCATCCCTAACCATCCCTAACCACCATCCCTAACCATCCCTAACCATCCCTAACCATCCCTAACCATCCCTAACCATCCATCCTAACCATCCCTAACCATCCCTAACCATCCCTAACCATCCCTAACCATCCCTAACCATCCCTAACCATCCATCCCTAACCATCCCTAACCATCCCTAA
Source organism: Creontiades dilutus (assembly GCA_031894815.1). NCBI lineage: Eukaryota > Metazoa > Arthropoda > Insecta > Hemiptera > Miridae > Creontiades > Creontiades dilutus. The sequence continues at coordinate 251,315 of JAVIWC010002356.1, read as the reverse complement.
CCATCCCTAACCATCCCTAACCATCCCTAACCATCCCTAACCATCCCTAACCATCCCTAACCATCCCTAACCATCCCTAACCATCCCTAACCATCCCTAACGATAACTAACCATCCCTAACCATACCTAACCATCCCTAACCATCCCTAACCAACCATCCTAACCATCCCTAACCATCCCTAACCATCCCTAACCATCCCTAACCATCCCTAACCATCCCTAACCATCCCTAACCATCCCTAACCATCCCTAACCATCCCTAACCATCCCTAACCATCCCTAACCATCCCTAACCATCCCTAACCATCCCTAACCATCCCTAACCATCCCTAACCATCCCTCCCTAACCATCCCTAACCATCCCTAACCATCCCTAACCATCCCTAACCATCCCTAACCATCCATCCCTAACCATCCCTAACCATCCATAACCATCCCTAACCATCCTGTCCATTCCTAACCATCCTTAACCATCCATAACCATCCCTTACCATCGCCCAAACCATCCCTTACAAACCATCCCTAACCATTCCTAACCATCCCAACCATCCCACCATCCATCCATCAAACCATTGCTAACCATCCCTGACCACCCTAACCATCCCAAACCGTCTAATCACAACCTCCCTTGGATAGCATCCCTGGTAGGGACAAGAGTACCTCCATAATTCTTTGCATTCTCTCTAAAATTACACCAAAAATTCGTCGAAATTCATTCCTGTTACTAATATTCCACAGTCCTATTTTTTTTTTGACGAAACCCGGTTTTTCTGTTTAGGTGAGCGCCCGTTCGCTTGCACAATGTGCGATTACTCCTGCAACCAAAGTCAACACCTTAAACGACACATGTCCACACATACAGGTGAGAACGGTATCATGTGCATGATATTGCTATCATGTGTATTATTTAATATGTTAAGAATTATCATAGGTTTTAAGTCAAGTTAACAGAATGACACGTCATTTAAATCCCATTCTTTATTTTAACCAAAAGACTAACTTGTTCTAAACATCAGTTGACCAATGGCAGCTGATAAATAATAATAATAATAATAATAATAATATAATAATATAGAAAAAATCGAGTCCACTCTGCGTTTGGCTGGTCTATTGAAGTCAACAAAAACAAAAATGCGGAGTGGCCTTGATTTTTCTCTGTTCTTAACAAGACCGTAATTTTTATGAAGTGTTCTTCGTTCATTTTGTTCTTTTGATTTCAATGTTAATTTGTTCAAAAAAGTGCTATTCTTTCATTTTGCGTCACTAATTTTGTTTGCAATAACAGTCTTGGATTGCCTAAAAAAAATTGTCAATTCGGTTTGGAAAACTCCCTCTTCCTTTTTAATAGTGACAGTTTCTTAGATTGGAAAATTCTCAAATTGATTTGGAAAATTCTCAATTTGGTTTGGAAAATTCTCAATTCGACTTGGAAAAGCTATTATTCAGTAGGATACTACAGGTTTTTAAAAGGGTAGGATCACCTTGCGACTTATTTGTCAACCTCTTTGACACATGGGGTTGTTTGTATGAAAACGATCGTCAATCACATTGTCACTAAACGTGATAAAGATCACACGTGGATCAGAACTTTGATGAGCAATGGAATGGCAACTCGAATGTGAACGTGTCTGAACGTGGTAAAATTCCGTTAAAATTCTATGTTTAACCCTTCTGAATCATCCGATAGAATTGAAACGACATAGAAGGCATCAAATAACAGAATTCCGACCAGAATTGTGGTGACATCAGGAAATTTTAACGTAGAAATGATCAATTTTCGTGTGACAATTTACACCATTTTCCGCAATCAATCCAGTTATGTTGGAATGTATTATTCTCTCGTTATAAATACGTGTGATTTTAATTCTATTTCAGGTGACAAACCTTTTGCTTGCGCTTATTGCGACTACAGGTCCGTGGACCGGCGTCACGTGACGAGACATTTTGAAAACGTTCACGGGGGTAAGTGTCGTTTGGTAGATAATAATCGTTGACCATCCAAAACTGTCAGTAACAACCCTATATAAACTAACCATCCCTGACTGTTCTTAACCACCTTAACCATCCCGGACCATCCCTAACTATCCAATACATTACCTGACCATCCCAAACCATCCTTGACCATCTCAAACCATCCCTAACCATCCCCAACCGTACTTAACCATCCCAAACCATCCCTAACCACAATAAAAGCCCACCATCTCATCAGGATTAATTCGTGGTATCACCACCCCTGACATCCAGGGATCTTATTTGAACTGGAGATCATCCTGGTGGGTGTGTGCGTGTCATGATGCGGCGTGTGGTGTGGGAAAAGTGCCATGGAGTTACTCAAGCTGGACACTATGGCAGGAGTACTTTGTGGTACCACCACCGTTGATACCATATCCATAACTATCCCTGACCATCCCTAACTGTTACTCACCATACCAAACCATCCTGAATCATCCTTGATCATCTTAAACCATCCACCATCCCAACCTTTATTTTTGAGCAATTTTGATGAAAAATAGCGAAAATAACCATGAAGGAAGCTTTTAATCGAAAAACGGACTTCAGATTTGTGTTCAGCACCCCAAAAAAACCTTAGACCGATCATCTCAAACCATCCCTAAACATAAAAACCATCACATTCTGCATCCCATCCCTAACCACAAAAAAGCCCAGCATCCATGGAGTTATCAAGCCAGGAGTGGTATCATTCTGGTAAAACTGGTGTGTTTCTAGAGAGATGCTTTCCTGGAACCTTAACTCATCCCTGTGCCTAACTATCCAACACCATACCCCATCCCTAACCATCCTTGACCATCTCAAACCATCCTAACCATCCCCAACCATACTTGACCATCCCAAACTATCCCTAACCACAAAAAAAGCCCAGCATATCATCAGGATTAATTCGTGGTATCACCACCCCCGTCATCCAGGGATCTTATTTGAACTGGTGATCATTCTGGTGGGTGTGTGCGTACCATGTTGCGGCGTGTGGTGTGGGAAAAGTGCCATGGAGTTTCTCAAGCTGGGCACTATGGCAGGAGTACTTTGTGGTACCACCACCGTCGATACCATCCCTGACCATCCCTAACTGTTACTCGCCATACCTAACCATCCTGAATCATCCATGATCATCTTAAACCATCCACTACCATTCCCAACCTTTATTTTTGAGCAATTTTGATGAAAAATCGCAACAATTACCATCAAGGAAGCGTTTTATTGAAAAACGGACTTCAGATTCGTGTTCAGCACCCTGAAAAACCTCTTTGAGAGTAGGTTGGAAAACGATCATCTCAAACCATCCTTAAACATACTAAACCATCATTCTGGTGGGAGTGTGCGTACCATGTTGCGGCGTGTGGTGTGGGAAAAGTGCCATGGAGTTACTCAAGCTGGGCACTATGGCAGGAGTACTTTGTGGTACCACCACCTCAATATCCTGGGGTTCTTAGTGAAACTGGTGGTCAGTTCCAGAGAGGCACTTTTCCTCCACCCTAACCATCCCTGACCATCCCTAACTATTACTCACCATACCTAACCATCCCTAATCATCCTTGATCATCTCAAACCATCCCCAACCATACTTAACTATCCAAAACCATCCCAAACCATCCAGAACCAGAAAAAAGCTCAGCATCGCATCAGGATTAATTTGTGGTATCACCATCCTCATCATCCAGGGATCTTATTTGAACTGGTGATCATTCTGGTGGGTGTGTGTGTATCGTGTTGCGGCGTGTGGTGTGGGAAAAGTGTTATAGAGTTACTCAAGCTGGGCACTATGGCAGGAGTACTTTGTGGTACCAACAACCTCGATATCCTGGGGATCTTAGTAAAATTGGTTTTCAGTTCTAGAGGGGCACTTGACCATCACCCAAACCATCCCTGACCATCCTTGATATTCTTAAACCATCCCCAACCACACTTAACCATCCCAAACCATCCCTAACCACAAAAAAAGCCCAGCATCGCATCAGGATTAATTCGTGGTATCACCAATCCTGTCCCACCTGGATCTTATTTGAACTGGTGATCATTCTGGTGGCTGTCCGTACCATGTTGCGGCGTGTGGTGTGGGAAAAGCGCTCCAAAGTCACTCGAGCTCGCCATACCAGCAGGAATGGTTTGTGTTGACATAACCCTCTTACTTCCCTTACTTCCCAACATCGTTTCGCTTCCTGTTCATTTCCCTCACCAGTTACGTTTACATTGTTGCAGATAACGGCAAAGTCTTCACTTGTAAAGATTGCTCTTTCGAATCCACTTCCCGGGCGGATTTCAACACCCACAGAAAATGTCACAAAGGTAACCTAACGAAAAATTAAAAACCACATCAATACATTTGCGTACTTAAATATTCTATCGCATTTCATCAACAGTTTGGTCAACAAAATTGAACAATTCTCGATAGAACCAAAACAGTGACTGACGCAGCATGACCGCATTGAGCGAATTTTCAAACATTATCGTAGGTATACATATAAATTTTAGTTTTTTAAAAGTGATTTCCATCGTTTTAATAAATTTTTTGCGCTTTTAAAAGAAATTATCGTTCTTTTGATGATAATGGTTGCTTTTTGCCGTTAGAACGAAGTTCACATTTGAATTCCATCGAGAGTTATCCTCTGGAGTATATATATATATATACAGGGTGCTTCAAAAAAATGTATACACACTTTGAACTTCCATAGAAAATTTATTTACCGTTCTACAAAGTTAAATTTCAGGAAAACAGAAAACTGAAAGTCCAATGTAAATAAAACATAATATAAATTATAAAATTATAATTATAAAAAATATAAATATTAGCATTGTACAGCCGGAAAACTACACTAGTTTAAACTAGTTTAAAGTGTGTATACATTTTTTTGAAGCACCCTGTATATGTGCAGCATGACTGTTTGAGCGAATTTTTGTTCAGTTTGTACAACGTATGGTCATCGTGGGATTTCATGTGTTCCATTTTTTTTTTTTTTTTGCAGGGGAATTACTGTATCCGTGCTCCATATGCGACTACAAAGCGTCTACGAGAGATCGATACACAAAACACATGGCCCGTCACGCTGGTAAGCATACATAGCATACGTATGTTATCTAGCATTTCCATGCGGTTGGATTTGGCTTGGCAAAGGTTGAATTTGGCTTGGAAACGGTTGGATTTGGCTTGGCAAAGGTTGAATTTGGCTTGGAAACAGTTGGATTTGGCTTGGAAACGGTTGGATTTGGTTCGGCAAAGGTTGAATTTGGCTTGGCAAAGGTTGAATTTGGCTTGGCAAAGGTTGAATTTGGCTTGGAAACGGTTGGGTTTGCCTTGGCAAAGGTTGAATTTGGCTTGGAAACGGTTGGATTTGGCTTGGCAAAGGTTGAATTTGGCTTGGAAACGGTTGGATTTGACTTGGAAAAGGTTGAATTTGGCTTGGAAACGGTTGGATTTGGCTTGGCAAAGGTTGAATTTGGCTTGGAAACGGTTGGATTTGACTTGGCAAACGTTGAATTTGGCTTGGAAACGGTTGAATTTGGCTTGGAAACGGTTGGATTTGGCTTGACAAAGGTTGGATTTGGCTTGGCAAAGGTTGAATTTGGCTTGGAAACGGTTGGATTTGGCTTGGCAAAGGTTGAATTTGGCTTGGAAACGGTTGGATTTGGCTTGGCAAAGGTTGGATTTGGCTTGGCAAAGGTTGGATTTGGCTTGGCAAAGGTTGAATTTGGCTTGGAAACGGTTGGATTTGGCTTGGCAAAGGTTGAATTTGGCTTGGAAACGGTTGGATTTGACTTGGCAAAGGTTGAATTTGGCTTGGAAACGGTTGGATTTGACTTGGCAAAGGTTGAATTTGGCTTGGAAACGGTTGGATTTGGCTTGGCAAAGGTTGAATTTGGCTTGGAAACGGTTGGATTTGACTTGGCAAAGGTGGCTTGAAAATTTTTTATAAAACAAACTTAATTCAAACATCCATTATTATTGTTTCCAACACCTCAGAAAGGCAAAGACAACTTTTCTTACGAAAAATAAGTTCACAGTAAAATTTTTCGGATCCTGTGCCTCTTTCAACTTTATTTTTTTTTTTTTTTCGAAATTCGCAATATTTAACGCTGAAATAATAATTTAAAACTTCATAAGACACAATTTTCTAATGTCTTCTTCTATTATGAATCGAATGAAATCATTCCCAAACCAAAAACACTCATTAATTTCAAAAATAATGATTCCCCCCTCCCATTTTTGGTTGTTTTTTACAATAACACTATAAATTTCGAAATTCACCAAATTTAGCGATAAAATAATGATTTAAAACTGCAGAAAACATATTTTTCTAATGTCGTTTTGAATTCTGGATCGAATGAAATCATTCCCAAGCCAAAAACACTCATTCATTTAAAAAATAATGATTTTTTTTCGGCCGTTTTTGACATTAACAGTATAAATTTTGAAGTACACAAGGTTCAGCAATAAAATAATAATTTAAAACCGCAGAAAACATATTTTTCTAATGTCTTACTGAATTCTGAATCAAATGAAATCGTCCCCAAGCCAAAAACTCTCATTAATTTCAAAACTAATAATTTTTCTCCCATTTTTGGCGTTTGCCCCTGTTGCGCGTCGCAATAATTTTTGTTTTTCTCGTTCTTTTTTGCAGGGGTGAAGCCTTTTCATTGCGACCAGTGCGATTACAAGTCCTGCACCAACTCCGAACTCAGAAATCACAAATTAGTCCACGACGGTAAGTGCCGAAAATTTCTGTTCAAATTCGAATATCTACAGTTTCATGCACAATAAACACAAACAACCCTTTAACCAAACAAACAGAAAACACGCTAACAAACAACATGCAAACACATCTTTCTCTTTCTCCTTCTCCTTCACGTTCTCCTTCTCCTTCACATTCTCCTTCTCCTTCTCTTTCTCCTTCTCCTTCACATTCTCCTTCTCCTTCTCTTTCTCCTTCTCCTTCTACTTCACGTTCTCCTTCTCCTTCACATTCTCCTTATCCTTCTTCTCCTTCTCCTTCTCCTCCTCCTTCTCCTCCTTCTTCTCCTCCTTCTCCTTCTCCTTCTTCTCCTTCTCCTTCTCCTTCTCCTTCTCCTTCTTCTTCTCCTTCTTCTCCTTCTCCTTCTCCTTCTCCTTCTCCTTCTTCTTCTTCTCCTTCTTCGGCTTCTGCTTCTTCTTCTCCTTCTCTTTCTCCTTCTTCTCCTTCTCCTTCTTCTCCTTCTTCTTCTCCTTCTCCTTCTTCTTCACCTTCTCCTTCTCCTTCGCCTTCTCCTTCGTCTTCTCATTCTCCTTCTCCTTCTTCTTCTCCTTCTTCTCCTTCTCCTCCTCCTCCTTCTCCTTCTTCTTCCTTCTTCTTCTCATCCCTTCTCCCTTCTCCTTCTCCTTCCTCATTTCTCCTTCTCCTTCTCCTTCACATCCCTTCTTCGCCTTCTCCTTCTCTTTCCCCTTCTCCTTCTCCTTCTCCTTCTTCTTCACCTTCTCCTTCTCCTTCTCCTTCTCCTTCTCCTTCTCCTTCTCCTTCTTCTTCTCCTTCTCCTTCTCCTTCACATTCTCTTCACATTCTCCTTCTCCTTCACATTCTCCTTCTCTTTCTCCTTCTCCTTCTCTTTCTCCTTCTCCTTCTCCTTCTCGAATATCAAGATTTTTGTGGGGCACTTTCCGTTATTGAATAGTCCCAGGCTCCTTTATCTGGAAATACGGTGGTTTTCTAGCTGTTCTATATCGTACAAATCGTTAAGATTAGCTTTGCCTGAAATAAACTTCAGAAGACGCTATTTTCTGAAAAGAAAACGTAAGAAGTCACTTAATTGGCCAAATAAAATAACGGTGGAGATTATTTGTTCGCCGCATCAATTCATCGATTGACAGTTTGACAATTATCGAGCGTATCGCGCAGTTTATCGTGGGGGTGCTCGATCGTAAATCAGACCAAGACACGGGCAAACTAAACACACAAAAAACGTACCAACGAATGAAAAACACGCACGGGCAACAATTTAACACAAAAACACAGGAAAACAAAACCAATTTTAAAAACTGCACGCACAATAAACACAAACAACCCTTTAACCAAACGAACAGAAAACACGCAAACAAACAACATGCAAACGTATCTTTCTCTTTCTCGTTCTCTTTCTCCTTCTCCTTCTCCTTCTCCTTTCTCCTTCTCCTTCCCCTTTCTCCTTCTCCTTCACCTTCCTGCTTGCTCTTTCTCCTTCTCCTTTCTCCTTCTCCTTCTCCTTTCTCTTTCTCCTTTCTCCTTCTCCTTCTCCTTCTCCTTCTCCTTCTCCTTTCTCCTTCTCCTTCTCCTTCTCTTCTTCTTCTCTCTTTCTCCTTCTCCTTCTCCTTCTCCTTCGCCTTCTCTCTTCTCCTTCTCCTTCTCCCTCTCGCTCTCTTTCTCCTTCTCCTTCTTCTTCTCCTTCTCCTTCTCCTTCGTCTTCTCCTTCTCCTTCTCCTTCTCCTTCTCCTTCTCCTTCTCCTTCTCCTTCTCCTTCTCCTTCTCCTTCTCCTTCTCCTTCTCCTTCTCCTTCTCCTTCTCCTTTCTCCTTCTCCTTCTTCTCCTTTCTCCTTCTCTTCCTTCTCCTTCTCCTTCTCCTTCTTTCTCCTTCTTTCTCCTTCTCCTTCTCCTTCACATTCTCTTTCTCCTTCACATTCTCTTTCTTCTTCTTCTTTTCCTTTTCCTTCTCCTTCTCCTTCTTCTTCTCCATCTCCTTCTTCTTCTTCTCCTTCTCTTACTCCTTCATCTTCTCCTTCTCCTTCTCCTCCCCCTTTCTCCTTCTCCTTCACCTCCTTCTCCTTCCTCCTTGCTCTTTCTCCTTCTCCTTCTTCTTCTCCTTCTCTCCTTCTCTTTCTCCTTCATCGTCTCCTTCTCCTTCTCCTTTCTCCTTCTCCTTCCCCTTTCTCCTTCTCCTTCACCTTCCTGCTTGCTCTTTCTCCTTCTCCTTTCTCCTTCTCCTTCTCCTCCCTCTTGCTCTCCTTCTCCTTCTCCTTCTCCTTCTTCTTCTCCTTCTCCTTCACATTCTCCTTCTCATTCTCCTTCTCTTCTCTTCTCAACACACCTCGTGGTAGAAATTCAATTGTTGTTCTGTTCACAGATATAAAACAGTTCGTGTGCAACATCTGCAACCACCGTTCTCGACTCAAGAAACACTTAGCTCTACACATGAAGGTTCATCTTCCCAAAGAAGAGCGGCCAGAAGGTGAGATTTGATGCAGTATCACCATAGTAGAGAATTTTCCAATAATAATCGTAGGTATTGATGAATTATTGTTACGCACTATTTGGGGTTCCTACTAACTGCGCCAATTGTTACAGTCCCAAAAATTATTGATACCTTCGACAGGGTTTGAACTCGTGTCCTCACTACTAAGAGAAAAAATGTTCCGTTTAGTTGCAACGCTCTAATAGTGTCGCTCACGAGGCAGATTTAAATCAAACCTCTTCAACTGTGGTTTATATTAATTGAACAACGCGATCCATGATTTTTGTTTTTCAGTTATAGAAAAGAAATTCACGTGTGACGTCTGCGACTACAAAGGATCCACGTTGCAATGCTTGAAGTCTCATTTGAAAACGCATTCAGGTGAGGAGCACAAAATTGGAAAACATTTATGAGGTTTAGTACAACGCGTTAAGATGCGCTCAAAAGATAATTTTGCATAGTATAGTACACAATATGTTGTGGAATTAGGGCTGGGGATCCGCAATGCAGGTATAATCAACCTCTGGAAGGCGTTGATTTGTGTGGTTACTTGACCTGTCACATTGTTGTGCCATTAGTAGTAGATTTCATTATTTGAGTCGCATGTTGAACAGCGAAGTATCCCATCCACTAAGTCGATCTTGTCAAATCCGATGGAATACAACGAATCGCAAACCATCCCTAAAAACCTTGACCATAGTTACCATCCCTAACCATCCACAACGAACCCTGACCAACCCTAACCCTCAGTAACCATCATTAATTTTACCAAACCATCTCTAAACATCTCTTAACACCCTAACCATCCTCAACCACCCCTGACCATCCCTAACCATCCCTAACCTCGCTAACCATCCCTAACCACCCTAACCATCACCTACCACCCCTGCACATCCCTAATCATCCCAAACCACCCTACCATCCCCTACCACCCATCCCTAATTCCCAAACCACCCAACCATCCCTAACCATCCCTAACCACCTACCATCACATTGTACCAAATCATCCCAAACCACCCTGACCATCCCTAACCATCCCTCAACCATCCCTAACCATCCCTGACCATCCCATAACCATCCACAACCAAACCCTGACCAACCCTAACCCTCAGTAACCATCATTAATTGTACCAAACCATCACTAAACATCTCTTACCACCCTAACCATCCTCAACCACCCCTGCCCATCCCTAACCACTCCAACCATCCCTAATCACTCTAACCATCCCTAATCACTCTAACCATCCCAAACCATCCACACCACTAATCATCCCAAACCATCCCTGACCATAACTCTAACCATCCCAAATCATCCCTAACCACCACCCTAACCATCCCAACCACCCTTCCCTAACCATCCATCATCCCTAACCATCCCAAACCATCCCTTAAACCATTGTACCAAACCATCACTAAACATCTCTTACCACCCTAACCATCCTCAACCACCCCTGCCCATCCCTAACCACTCCAACCATCCCTAATCACCCTAACCATCCCAAACCATCCCTAACCACTCTAACCATCCCAAACCATCCACAACGAACCCTGACCAACCCTAATCCTCAGTAACCATCATTAATTGTACCAAACCATCTCTGCCATGCATCTGAGTGGGATATGGTTGTATCTAGGCCATATTTGGCCCCTACCAACCAGTCTTTCAAGGTTCTGTGTCATTCTGAGGGCTTTCATTCATATAGTTTATTAATTTGTACATTCGTTTTGTTCATGGCAGGCCACCGTTTCCCCTCACGCAGCGTTTGCCATGCTCAATAACATGCCCAGGATGGCCCTCGTGGAGGTGCTGCTTTTACAGGGATATCTGTGAGGGGTAGGGTTCCTCAGCCTAGGTACTCTGCTGCCTCTTCTTGTAACTTGCAGTTTTCCCATCTTTGGCTGGTAATTCAATGGAGATTGTGGCTGAGACGATCATCCAAACGCATCCCAAACCATCCCTGACCATCCCTAACCTCCTTAACCATCCCTGACCATCCCTAACCTCGCTAACCATCCCTGACCATCCCTAACCTCGCTAACCATCCCTGACCATCCTTAACCATCCCTAACCTCGCTAACCATCCATGATCATCCCTAACCTCGCTAACCATCCCTGACCATCCCTAACCTCCTTAACCATCCCTGACCATCCCTAACCATGGTTATTGTGGTTTATGATGGTGCATTCCATTTTATTTGTCATACTTTGGTTTTATACGTGCAACACAAATCTGCCAAGTTCTTCACCCTGGGCTCCTGGACTACATCCACACAACTGTAAACCACATTTCCCGATCATATGCACAATTTTAATGTTCCATTTCTTGTTTTCTGCCAGAAGAAGCTTTGTGCAAATACTTTTGTACACTAATTTTGACTTCACATTTCTTCGTTTTTGTTTTTCAGATGAAAAACCGTACGAATGCGATTTGTGCGAGTATCGGACGAGATTCCCGTCGGCCTTAACGACGCATAAACGCAAACACGTCGGTAAGGCGTAGTCACAAAAACATCGTATTAAACATTGCTTCAAAAATGGTGACGTTATTATTATTAAATTTCAGATACAAACTTCATTGTTTGCCCATAAATTGGACAAATTTATTGAAAAATGACAATAAAACGACTGAAAATGGTTAAATTGGTAATTGGTTTGGGCTGAATATTGTTCGGAAAGATTCATCAACCAGGAACCAGGTCATCCATAACTGAAATCTCAAAGTTTTAACGATATTTTTCTTATATTTTATCAAAATTTTAATATATAATCCACGGTGGATTATTTCCTCGAGGAATTGAATGAGCCCCTCCCCAGGTCTGTAGGTCAAACCATTCCCGATGTATGGCCCGATTTATGGTGCCAAAATTTGCGTTTTTTGGTTTTTTATTGTTTTTGTTTTCATCGCAGTAACCTAGTGATGTAGCGATGTAGTGATGGAGTAATGTGGATACTGGTGTGAACTCCTAAAAGGGTTTATAGCCGATACGCGGGATGAAGCATTCTGACACGCATGAAACGCTGCAAATTCACAGGGGTTTATTATTCAAATGTGTTTCACAGGTGATAGAGCGATTATTGAATTTCAGGAGGCGCACAAATATGATCAACTGATCAATCCAAATAGGTATTTTGGTCGAGAACAGATTTACGTGCTCTATGCATATCTCCTGAAATTCAATAATCGCTCTATCACCCGTGAAACACGCACACTCCAAAGCTTAGTAGAAATTGAAGTCATGAACGCAAGCCAATTGAATAATAAACCCCAGTGGAAGAATTTGCAGCGTTTTTTATGGTTATCAGAATACAAGGGGTGAAGTGTATTGGCTATAAACCCTTTTAGGAGTTCACTCCAGTATCCACATCAACACATCCCTAGGTTACTGATATCAAAACAAAAACAATTTTAATCCAAACTAACGCAAATGTTGGCACTATAAATCGGGCCATAGATCGGGAATGGTCTGACCTACGGACCTGGGGAGGGGCTCATTCGATTCCTCAAGTGTTCCTCAAAAAGAGTGCAAATTTAGGCCGCCTTGTTTTTTTTTCAAACGTAGAATCGATTCCCTGAGTTTGTCCCATAATTTTACTAAACACCCTGTATAGAAGTTCCACGTAATACAGAAATACCTCGTATTTACATCGGTCTTCTGTTGCCCTATCGGCTAATAAATGAATTCCAGTCTTTTCTGTTGTATTTATTGATTTTATGTGATTCACAACTGCAATTTTTCCTGCTTTATTCCAGGCGATAAGCCCCTGCAATGCGGACACTGCGCGTATAGATGCGCCACTAAAGTGGAAATGAGCTCCCACATGAGGCGACACACGGGTGAGTCATTTCTCACGTCCCCGTACAATTCCAGACGGATTTTTATGACAAATTACAATTGTAACGTGTGGAGGTGAGGTTTTGGTATCGTTGCCCCTTCCAACATCCAAATGCGAGTAGTGCCCGCAACACTCGAAGAATATCCAAGATCCTGGAAGGCGTCGGGTATATCTCCCAAGGCGGCGGAGTCAAGAATTTGAAAGAGAATGTTAGTAGGGTAAAAGCACCAATTGTTGACACTATAAGAGAGACAAATCATTCAATTCCGCGTTCTACAAAAGTGTTCAAGAAAATAAAACTTTCAGGTAGTCATTATGAATTTTGAGTTCCTTGTGAACAGTTTGCACGTATTTGACTTAACAAAATAGTTTTTTTTTATTATCAAACAATTTTTTCAAACATGCCTTTTTGCACCCAATGTTGACACATTTGTTCGAGAAAATTCCGAATGTTGACATTATCAATTCCTAAAGTTGACACCAATTCGAATATTGACCCTTCGCTGTTCTGAAATTGTTACTCAAGGCCTATAAATGAACGAAAGGTATTCAAAACGTGTTAAAATATATTTCAAGGTTTTTGACATTTCAGTAAATATAAACACAAACAGGCTCTGCGCGCACAACAATAACTGGGGAGACATGTCGGAGGAATATTTAAAAAGAAAATACAAAACTAGACTGAAAGGCCATCATACTGTGTTCAATCAAATGAACCAGTCCAACAAATCAAGAAAGTGCACAACAATAACTACCTATCTAATTGCCATAGCAAGACAAGAACGACTCTTCGAAATTCCCTCCCCCCCAAACAGACACGGACGATCAAACGAATCACAGAGAGCAATTCGTCCCAATGGCTGACTATAATACCGCTTTCAAATGATGATTTTGATCTCTCTCCAATGCAGTTTAGGGACGCACTGGCAATAAGATATGGAAGGGAACCCAAAGGAATGCCAAGCCGCTGTGACGGTTGTGGTGAGTTAATGGACCTTAGCCATGCCTTGAACTGCAAAAGAGGGGGCCAGGTCAAGTATGGTCATGACCTCATTAGAGACCAGGCGGCAAGGATGGCAAGCTTGGCATTTAATTCTGTGGGAATTGAACCAGTACTGGCGGAAAATGAAGACAGCACCCCAAGACTGGTCGCAGACCTAAAAATCCACGGTTTGTGGGATGTAGAGAGGGTGGCGTATTTGGATACCCGCGTAGTTACCGCTGACGCCTATTCCTACATCTCACAAACGTGGACTACGGTTTCCCAAAATGCTGCCAATTCAAAGCACACAAAAGTACGACAGGGCAGCTGAGGATATGAGAGGCTCATTTACGCCCTTAGTGGTATCCTGCGAGGGCTCCCTCCACAAGGAGTATGACTGCTTCCTAAAAAGAATAGCAATTGTCCTGTCCGAAAAATGGTCAAAACCTCTGTCGCAGGTGACCCAGTGGGTGAGGGTGAAGACCCAGATGGCTGTCATACGGGCGGTTTCACTGCGTATTTGAGGCTCAAGGAGGAAAGTCCGCTGCCTTGGGCTCGAAGATGGAGCCTTGATGCCACTGAACTAGCTTCAAACCACTTCCTTTCTTTTCTGATACCCTCAAGAGCCCAACAACCAATTTAGCTCATCTAATTAATATATTGTAATGAAATATTAAAAAAAAAAAAAAAAAACTACCTATTTAATGTATTGATAAAATAAAGTTTTGTATTCAAGAAAAAAAAAATGATGTCAACTTTGAACTGAACGTCAAAAATTGGATCAGACGATGTCAACTTGAGGTTCCACACCCTTGAATTAAGAAATTCAAGCGTCTTGATACACTACGAAATTATTCACATCCAAATATCGCCTTAGCAAACAAATCAACGATTTCCCCTAATGTTGACACTAAACTATTTCGTGAGACCTAATGATGACACCGAACATAACCGTGGTTTTCTATTGAAATTTAGGGTATTCATGCATTACGCTTCTTCCTTATGTTATTCATATAGCAAAAGATGTGAAATGGTAATTTTTACTCGCAATATTTCACGTAGAAAGGAGACAAGGTTGCCGTCGCTGGAGTATCTGCTTTAGAGTTGGGTATTGAGTGAGTGACCTTGTCACAAAGAACTTCTCTTGCAAGTGAACTTGTCCCGAATGACCTGCGGAGGTTGACTGTCAAGCCACGAGATAGCAGTAGTGGCGGTGACTGTCTTAGATTGGAGATTATGAACTGCAGGTCCCATTCATTCACGAAGTGAACTGCAGGTGTCGCATTCATCCACAGAGTGAACTGGCGAACTTCTCCCACTGACCTTGTCTTCTGACTGAGTGACCTGCAAGTTGTCTACTCCTTCAGGTGACCTGGGTTTACACACCTCTAGGTTGAATGATACTTTTCTGATAAATGGAGGGAGAACGTCTATCCCAGATGGCCAACTGACAATGTCCTAGGAGGGGAGAGGACCCGATGTAGTGGAACTGCCCCAGGCTCCAGAAATATGAACCAATCATCCCAAAAAATGGCACATATCCCGCCCAAAGTGTTAGGGAAGGCAGAATCCTTCGTTGACTAGAAGGAAACCCGAGCTAATGGCGGATGGTTGAACTGCAGGTCAGTTTGTGGAGAATGGTTTGCCTTGCCAAGAGAAGTTATTACCGTTTGAGTAGTAACGTTGGCCATAGGGAGCCAAGCTGTCTTTCGTGACTGCAGGTCTTCCCTCAGCAGGTCATTTGGGACAAGTTCACTTGAAAGAGAAGTTCTTTGAGACAAGGTCACTCACTCACTACTCACCTCTAGTGATAAGTGATAATGATAAGGACGTGAGGAGAAGGGTTCCTAGAACTCATTCGCTGCTAGGTAGCGGTGACGCTTGGCAATTTTACCAAAGGGACAGCCTCTCCTTCGGACAAAGTGCCATTTTGTATTTTACGAAGATCTATCTACGAAGAAAATTATGAATAACGACGTTTATTGCGAATGTTCCACGAAAATGAGCAGAACATGGCTCAGAAAGCCTATCAACCATGACCTGGGTAATTTTGAAAATATTGTCTCAAACTTGTGCAGAAATTGTGATCAATTTATTGGTTTTTGTTATTGCAGGGGAAAAGCCGTACGCTTGCGAATTGTGCGACCACCGAGCCCGTCACAGCTCCTCCCTCGCTAAACATATGAAACTCCACACGGGTGAGTACGCAAGAAATTTTTATCTATCGAAGATGTGTAGGATGAATTTCCTAACTGGACTGTGTCAATTTTATAGTGTTTTTATTTCGGTATTTCAGACTCTAGACTCCTGTAGAATTTTCCTAGTTGAGGTTTTGAACAATTTTTGTCAATCAGCTTTCTGAACAATTTTCAATGCTTATTAACAGCAATAAAAATGGTGGTGTGTGGCACCTCTGATGTATTAATAGTCAATGATGGCGTGTAAGTGAAACCATCCCAGACCATTACTAACCCTAACCATCGTACCCTTACCTAACCATCCCTCACTATCCATAACCATCCCAAACCAAACTAACCATCCTAACCGTCCCTCACAGTCCACAACCATCCCAAACCAAACTAACCATCCTTAACCATCCAACCCTCACCTAACCATCCCAAACCACTATAACCATCCCTAACCATCCCAAACCACTATAACCATCCTACCCTCACCTTCCTACCTAATCATCTCTAACCATCCTACCGTTTCCTAACCATCCCAAACCAAACTAACCATCCCCAACCACTATAACCATTCCTAACCATCCATCCTATCCATCTCTAACCATCCCTAACCATACTATCCTTCCGTGACCATCTATCCATCCCAAACCATCCTAACCATCCCTGACCATCCTATTAATCTACAACCATCCTTAACCAACTCTAACCATCCTATCCATCCCTAAACATCCCAAATCAAACTAACCATCCCTAACCATCCCCACCACTATCACCATCCCTAACCATCCCAAAATAAACTAAACATCCCTAACCATCCTACCCTTACCTAACCATCCCTCACAATCCATAACCATCCCAAACCAAACTAACCATCCTACCCTTACCTAACCATCCCTAACCATTATAACCACCCCTAACCATCCTACCCTTACCTAACCATCCCTCACAATCCTTAACCATCTTAAACCAAACTAACCATCCTACCCTTACCTAACAATCCCTAACCATCCTACCCTTACCAAACCATCCCTAACCATCCCCAACCACTATAACCATCCCTAACCATCCCAAACCATCCCTAACCATCCCAAACCATCCCTAACCATCCTTAACCACCCTGACCATCCTTAACCACCCTGCCCATCCCTTTTTCCCCTATTTTTGTTAGGTTTTAGCTGCTGTGGTGGTCATTTCTACCCTTAATCGTCCCTACCTCTCTTGCATATCTCTGATTGATCTCTATTTTCTGTCATTTCAGGGGACAAACCTTACAAATGCGACAAATGCCCCTACAGAGCCGCTCACAAGCAGTCCCTGATGAAACACCAACGAGTACACACTGGTGAGCCTACATATATGCCGATATTTTAGACATAAACAATAACGGCCTACTCGAAACTTCTTGTATTTCGGCTTTTGCCTCTTTCAAATTAAAGAGAAAATTAATTTTGGTTTTTTGAAATTTTGGCAATGTTGCAAGAGATGCCTGCCGTGGAGTTGTGTTGTTGCCTTGTACAGGGTTAATTTGTCTTTTACAGGGGAAAAACCGTTTGCTTGTCATTTCTGCGACTTTAAAACGTCGCACGGCAGCTATCTGGCGTACCACATCAAGATCCACACAGGTAATGAAAATTCCACGTAAAATTTAGCCTTTTTCAGAAAGGAATGGAATGGAAATACAGGGTGTCCCGCACTTAGTGTAAAAAAAAAAAAAAATTGGGTGAAACTACATGGAAAATGGAGTAAATCGCCGCCAACCGCGATTTTTTTCTCAACCCGTTGCTGAGATATGCTATTTTTAAGAGTTTTTTCAAAAAATCGCGTTTTTCGCCATTAAAACGCTTTTTTCTCGGCAATTTCCCAACATTTTTGCACATTTGACCACATTTTCGGAATCTGCGTTAAATTTCCTATAAGATGAAGTTACTTTGATTTCCAAAACGCATCTTCCAAACACCGAAATTTTCAATCAAAGATGAACATTTTTCGCAAAGTGAAATTTTTCAAAAACTTGGAACGCTTGGCGTGACCACAAAAATAATTTTTTTCGTTGTCAAATTTGATAAAAACTTCTCCCACTTCTAAGCTTTCCAACGGCGTCTCAACCATTTAATTCTGATTGGAATTGACGGAGAATTTAAAGTTCGAATGCCAGAAAACGTGTAGTTCGTTTTAACGTAAGTTGGTAGGTGACGTACGATATGGGCCACAGAAACTGATTTTTCTCGATTTCAATTAATGTTTTCCGGCATTCAACCACAGGTTCGAATTGGGCGTTAAATTTCCTGTAAGAAGAGGTTCATTTTGTTTCCAAAATGTTTTTTCCAGGTACTGTAAAAAATTAAAAATTGATAATTGTGATAAATGTGTAAAAAAAATTTTGGAAACAAGATGAACCTCTTCTTACAGGAAATTTAACGCAAAATTCGAACCTGTGGTTGAATGCCGGAAAACATTAATTGAAATCGAGAAAAATCAGTTTCTGTGGCCCATATCGTACGTCACCTACCAACTTACGTTAAAACGAACTACACGTTTTCTGGCATTCGAATTTTAATTTCTCCGTCAATTCCAATCAGAATTAAATGGTTGAGACGCCGTTGGAAAGCTTAGAAGTGGGAGAAGTTTTTATCAAATTTGACAACGAAAAAAATTATTTTTGTGGTCACGCCAAGCGTTCCAAGTTTTTGAAAAATTTCACTTTGCGAAAAATGTTCATCTTTGATTGAAAATTTCGGTGTTTGGAAGATGCGTTTTGGAAATCAAAGTAACTTCATCTTATAGGAAATTTAACGCAGATTCCGAAAATGTGGTCAAATGTGCAAAAATGTTGGGAAATTGCCGAGAAAAAAGAGTTTTAATGGCGAAAAACGCGATTTTTTGAAAAAACTCTTGAAAATAGCATATCTCAGCAACGGGTTGAGAAAAAAAATCGCGGTTGGCGGCGATTTACTCCATTTTCCATGTAGTTTCACCCAGTTTTTTTTTTTACACTAAGTGCGGGACACCCTGTATAAACAAACTTGAATGTAGTGTGATAATTTTTATAAAATCCCTCGTACGATGATGATGTTTGAATTGGTTTCTTTTTGTTTCACAGGTGAAAAACCTCACGCGTGTAACCTGTGCGATTATCGAGCCGCTCAGCGTCAACATCTTCTCCGTCACATGATCTCGCATTCGAGTAAGTTGATCATTTCTGGCGATTTGACGGTACGTCGGGGCTTAAATTAACCTAACTTGATACGATGGAATTGAGGGTTGTCAACTGAAGGGTTAAGGCTCTGGTTTACATGGATGCGTCAAATGCAGACGGGCCAGTTGCGGCTACGGCAAACGGTGCTCTGTTCGACTGAGCCAAAAGACCACAAGAACTCAAGTCGGCTTTTGTCAACATAGACAAAACGCTGCAAATTCTTTCACTGGGGTTTATCATTCAATCACCTTGCGTTCATAGTTCGTACCTACGAACTAACCACTTGTTTTGAGTGAACCTCTCGCAAACTGTGCGAGTTTTTAAAGAGCCTAACAGCTTCATTTAGGAATTCGCTATTATAAAAGCTAACTGCAACCCCAGAATCCCTGCTGTACATTCAATTTCTGGAGTACGTACTTCTGCAGTCGCTAAGTAAGAGGTTACAAACAAATCAATTTTGATTCCAAGCGTACTTATCTGTCGTAACTTCTGCGGGAATTTGAAGGAGCCTCTGGAGTAAATGTACATGTTCTGTATTAAATCGGAACGAAAATAGTACGTCATCCAGGGAAAATCTCCCATAGAGCAGGCTCAATCGTCGAGGTGCTTCCCTTACACTCTCCCGCTCCAAATATGTACGAAAAATCAACAGCAACTCCTCAGTTGAAATCAATCCGTTAACATAATATTCAAAAAAGTCTGCCACCCCTAGGAATGGTTAGGGTGGTTAAGGATGGTTTGGGATGTGGTTGGGGATGGTTTGGGATGGTTAGAGATGGTTAGGGGTGGTGTGGGATGGTTAGGAATGGTTATAATTGTTGGGGATGGTTAGGAATGGTTATAATTGTTGGGGAAGGTTAGGGATGGTTAGTTTGGTCTGGAATGGTTAGGAAACGGTAGGATGGTTATGGATTGTTAGGTAATAGGATGGTTAGGGATGGTTATTTAATGGTTGGATGGTTAGAGATGGTACGGTTAGGTAAGGGTTGGATGGTTATAATGGTTAGGGATGGCTATAATTGTTGGGGATGGTTAGGAATGGTTATAATTGTTGGGGATGGTTAGGGATGGTCAGGGATGGTTAGTTTGGTTTGGGATGGTTAGGAAACGGTAGGATGGTTATGGATTGTTAGGTAAGGGTAGGATGGTTAGGGATGGTTATTTAAGGGTTGGATGGTTAGGTTAGGTAAGGGTTGGATGGTTAGGGATGGTTATAATGGTTGGATGGTTAGGTATGGTTAGGTAAGGGTTGGATGGTTAGGGATTTTATAATGGTCAGGGATGGCTAAAGGTTGGATGGTTTGTAAGGGTTGGATGGTTAGGGATGGTTATAATGGATAGGGATGGCTATAATGGTTAGGGATGGTTAGATAAGGATAGGATGGTTAGGTAAGGGTATGATGGTTATAATGGTTAGGGATGGTTAGATAAGGGTAGGATGGTTATGGATTGTTAGGTAAGGGTAGGATGGTTAGGGATTGTTAGGTAAGGGTAGGATGGTTAGGGATTGTTAGGTAAGGGTAGGATGGTTAGGGATGGTTAGGTAAGGGTTAGGATGTTATAATGGTTAGGGATGGTTAGATAAGAGTAGGATGGTTATAATGGTTAGGGATGGTTAGGTAAAGATGGTTAGGGATGGTTTGGGTTTTTTGGTTAAAAAAACGAAAGAACAAGTGATCCGAGTGATCTTGTGAAGCATCAAACAGACTGCTCGTTCTCTTATAGTGACGTGAAAGCAAATCTACGACTAGATACGATACCACGGTGTCCGAATCTCCTAGGAACTCTTCAATAAAGTTTTATCATTTGCACGCTTTGCTCGGCGCTATAGGTTTGGAAGTACCCATTTCAAATAAAAACGATGTTGTCTATATTTCCACGCAAGTAAAGATGAAGTAAGTCATCATCAGTAACAAACGTGAACTGAAAAGATAGTACATCACAGAAAGCGTATCTTATATAGGATCGAGTGAAAGGAGATTAAATCCTATTGGCTCAGGAAGTGAAAGGGGGCGGGAGGACCGACCATTTCCATTGGTTAGTCTTAATTAGACAAACAGTTATATTAGTTAGACTGAATAATAAACGAAATGGTTTCAGATGATTCCAAACAATAATGGCCGAAATATTTAGGAATGACATCACACCAAACATTTCCCTGACCTATCCACGTTAGTAAATAATGTAAATTACGAAACACACTTCACAAACGTTCTAGCAGCATTAACATAAATTTGGAAAAAACTGAAGAATGCGTCTAGACAAAATTTTGCATGGAACCATTTTGTCAGATCAAAACTGAAGGTATGACGGTTTTCAAGATGTAATTTTTTACAAAATTAGTTGGAACCGAATGACAAAATAGTTTTATTGCATTTACAAATTTTTTATGATTTTAAAGAAAATATTATAGAAATAGCGAAGATCTACAAGATTTACAAGATGCGTCTATGGGTGAAGATGCTGAAGAAATGGAAATGACAATGACTATTGAACATTTGATATTTATTGTTTTTTTCTTTTATTTTTATTTATTGATTGTTAATTGAATCCGATACAAACTTTTCTCTCAAGAAAGCTTTGTTTGACGATTATTTGATTAGTACGAAAAAATGACAAAGCTAATGGCAACAACCTGGACATCTTGTCCGAACTTTCAACAGAAATCAGTGTAAACGGAGTGTGGTTTGGGACTTCACACAGTGAGGTAGTAACTTCCGCCTTTAAGGTGCTTTCTGACTGCTCGGTATCTGGTGTGACGTCATTGCCGCTTGCTCAGCAGAGTCTCGACTCAGCATTTGGTGTTTTTTTCAGGCTTATAGAATCTACCTGCTCTTATTGGAAAACCCTTTACTACTACTTTACGGCGCTACAACCAGGCATTGGGGCATGGCCTCTGTAGTAATGTCCGCTTGTCCTCTGATTTGTGCTACGTCCTTCCAGTTTCTTGTTGCGATAGCGGGAATCTGAGTTGACGCATCCAAATCACACGATATCAGGCCCTATCCTTCGCTGGCGTATATTCTCTCGTCGAGGATCTTTAAGGGTGTTTAACATGCTCGGCCCACCGAAGCCCGACCTTTATAAATTGGATGACGTAAACATCGTAACATCGATCATCTTATATTGTATGTCCTTCGTGGATGTTTCAGATGATAAACAGTACGCTTGCGACAAGTGCTCCTTCCGTAGCGGGTACGCTACAGCTCTTACTCGCCACCTCAGAGTCCACTCCGGTAAGTAAATACTCCATTTTAATGTAAAAACTTCATGCAAAAGGAATTTTGACAGTTACGCATAACGAGAGAAAAGTAGTGTAATACACCTAACTAACTAATTTTGATCATGGAACCATTTAGTGGTGAATGTACAGGGAGCGGCAAAAAGATCTGACGGTTTTAAAATGTAAATAACTCAACCGTTTTAAGTGATACAAAATGTTTTATTGCATATTACAGATTGGTATTTATGAACATTTATAAAAATAACAACAAAAATGTTGATTTGATCTATTTAAGATTTGAAGATGACGTCTTTCAAATGATGTCCATCTTGGGCCATGCATTCTTCCAATCTTGCGCTGAAATTTTCAAACACTTTTCCTAACATTGCAGCAGGAAGGTTGGCTACTTCTTGGCGTATGGCTTCTTTCAAGCCATCCAATGTGCGGGGTTTGTTTGTGTATACCCTTGATTTCAGCAGTCCCCACAAGAAAAAATCACAAATGCTGAGATCCGGGGAGCGAGCTGGGCATGTTGAAAAACTTCCTAATCCCCGAACTACGCAGAAATCGCTTAAACCGCAGCAGAATTTGGTTCCAGCAGGATGGGGCAACTGCCCACACAGCCGATGAGGTAATGAACTTCTTAAGGAGCAAGTTCCGTGGTCGAGTCATCTCGCGTTTCGGGGACATTGCGTGGCCATCTCGCTCCCCGGATCTCAGCATTTGTGATTTTTTTCTTGTGGGGACTGCTGAAATCAAGGGTATACACAAACAAACCCCGCACATTGGATGACTTGAAAGAAGCCATACGCCAAGAAGTAGCCAACCTTCCTGCTGCAATATTAGGAAAAGTGTTTGAAAATTTCAGCGCAAGATTGGAAGAATGCATGGCCCAAGATGGACATCATTTGAAAGACGTCATCTTCAAATCTTAAATAGATCAAATCAACATTTTTGTTGTTATTTTTATAAATGTTCATAAATACCAATCTGTAATATGCAATAGAACATTTTGTATCACTTAAAACGGTTGAGTTATTTACATTTTAAAACCGTCAGATCTTTTTGCCGCTCCGTGTATATGTACAGATTGTTTAGGTTGTGTGAGTATCGTGTGGAGCATTAAGAGTAAAATTAATTTTTGATTTTCAATTTTGATTCGACAGGTCTGAAACCCTACAAGTGTCCGCTGTGTGATTTTTGCTCCGCTCATCCGACGGGCCTCTCAAAACACCTGACGACTCACAAAGGCTACAACAGTAGGTTTCACCGTACCGTTTTGTGTGTTTTGATGTATTCTACCATGGAACATGCTTTTACGTCACAAAAAAGTGTCAACAAACAATTTTTCCCAGGGCTTTCACGCACGATCACGTTACACTTTGATTCCTAACCTCAAACTTATCGGTTAAAGTTCAACCATTCCCACCATGCCTTCATTATGGTCGTCCTTGAAACTCTTTTTCGTGTAATTTTGTATGTAAACCCCAATCAGATAATTAATTTGGAAGATATTAGAGTTCTAGGGAAATATTGAAGGATTTTTTTCAAGCAAAATCGAAGTTTTTGGTCAAAGTCCAACCATTTCCATCATACCTTCATTATGGTCGTCTTTAAAACTCTTCTTCGTGTAATTTTCTCTCTAGAATCCAATTCAAAGTAACCTTGATTGAATCAAATCATTCATTTTGAAGATACGATTGCTCTGGAGAAATATTGAAAGAATTTCCAAACCAATTTTTATCCGACAGGACAAAGTTCAATTCTTTAATCAGGAGGTTTATACACGTGATTTTTCTAAAACTATTCCTTCTTCAACTAAAAACAACTTTTTCGAGTCGCTAAACTCAATAAAAAACAATTTTTCTGAATTTTAAAGAGGATTCTCAAGTATAATTTCATTTTCCCCATCAATGGTAGGATCGAAAAAAATATTGTATGATGAATTTCACCGTGGAACATGCTTTTACGTCACGAAAAACTGTCAAAAAACTTTTTCTCAGGGCTTTCACGCACGAACACGTTACACTTTGGTTCCTAACCTCAATTTTTTTCGGTCAGAGTCCAACCATTCCCACCATGCCTTCTCTATGGTCGTGTTTGAAACTCTTCTTCGTGTAATTCTCTCTCTAGAATTAATTGCAAGTAATCTCAATCGAATCGGTTCATTTTGGTTTATTATTCGATAATGAGCCATTGTAATTGCCCTTGAAAGAAAAATGTCTAACCCCCCTGAAAATTTCATGGTTTACGTTTCAAAGGGTGTAGAATCCGAATCTGCAATAAAAATCTTTCTGTCCGTTTTTCTCCCAAACGGCTGGAGCAAAAAAGTTGAAATTTTTAGGAAAAATCCATGTTGGTCCGACGACGCCCCAATTCTTGAGCCAGCTCTCTCACTTAATTTAAAGTCCCTTTAAGGGTTGTCAAAGTTTTGTAAAATCCCTAAAAACCTCAACAAAAAAATCCAAGGCGGCCTAAATATGGACTTTTTTTTGAAGAACTTTCCACGAGGAATCGAATGAGCCCCTCCCCAGGTCCGTAGCTCAAACCATTCCCGATGTATGGCATGATCTTATGCTGCAAATTCTTTCACTGAAGTTTATTATTCAATTTTATTCATTTTTATTCATAATTTGAATTTCTACTAAGCTTCGGAGTGTGCGTGTTTCACTCGATTCGTTCCGTTGATTGCCGCAGGTGGTGTCGGCTATCACAAACCAAAGCCATCCATGTCAAATCCAGTATCTTACGATACGATCACGTTACATGTTGTATATGCTTCACAAATGATGAAATCAGTCATGTTTTCGATCCTTGCCTCTTGTACTATTAGATTCTAATGAAAAACTCTATTCGTTTCTTTGTTCTTCCAGAAAAGAAGCCCATCTGCTTGAAGTCATCGACGCCGTTCATTTGCGAGTACTGCAACTACATCAGCTACTACCATTTGACGTTTCAAAAGCACATGGAAACTCACGGAGTCGGCGAGGAGGTCGTCGAGGAGGAGGAAATCTACGACGAAGGGGCGATGGACGGCGTCGTCGACGAGGAGGATCCCACGTTTTTGCCTCACGGAGAAGACGAGCTCCCCGACGTCAAGGTGGAATTCGACGCGGACGTCAAAGTCGAGAACGCGACGGAACCCGTGGAATGCGGCACCAGCTATCACAAACCAAAGCCGTCTGCCATCTGAAATCCAGAATTTTACGATACGGTCGCTTATGAAGTGAGAATAATTTGATACACGTAATACATCTAAGGTAACGGTACTGGTAGTGGCCACTGCTCCAGTAGTGGCCATTTTAAAGTTTATATTTGAGAAATAAGGATTCAGTAGTCTCCTAGTGGCTTCAAACTTGCAGGAGGTACAGCTCATGTCATCTTGTAGTCAGAGGTTGAACTAGGAGTCGCAGAGCATCATTGGAAATTGTGGTAAACTTCTCAATATGACCGTCCCTAGTTTCCTCGTTTGTTGGGCTGTATCCTAGAGCTTCTACTGGATAGAATCAATTTTGTTCATCTGGTATTGAATTTAATGATATTAAACACGTAAGGAGGGCAAAATGTCAAGTGGCCACTACTGAGACATGCACGTGGCCACTACTGGAAATTTCGTAATTTGATGTGGCCACTACTAGATCAAAATAAAGGTGTGAGAGAAAATTAATAAAAAAATAGAAAAAATTGTTCTTTTGATAGTTTTAGTTAATGGATATGTTAGGGAAGAGTCGGGCTATATTCTAAATGAGTCCTGAAGAAAGTCAGTACTACTGTTGGCCCACAATTGTCAAAACTAAAGAAAAAAATTCTTAACTGTGGCCACTACCGGTACCGTTACCTTACAGAATGAAAAACCTCTGCCAAGTAGGTGTGGCACATAGCTTCCTCGTATCCATAACGAAAATTATTATTATTGACTAAAGAACTTCGTTCAATTAGGCGAAGTAAATATTGAATTAGGGTAAATTTATTGTTATGCAGGAGCATAACTTGAGAAAATAGAGCTAGGCATGTTCAACTATTGAACAAACTATAAAATATACCTAATAAGTCCGAACAATCCCTGAAAATTTCATCGAAATTAGTCAAGAACTCTCAAAGTTATGCGCGTAACAAGGATTTTGTTTGCGCATGCGCAGAGACTACTATTGATACGGGGGTCATGAAACCTATAGGGGACCATCTACACCCCAACCCGCACAATCCCTGAAAATTTCATCGAAATCGGACTATAACTTCGTGTAGTTTTGCCCGTAACAAGGATTTGCTGACAGACAGACACGGAACCAAAATTGTTCAGAAAGGTCTAAAACGCAAAATGCGAGTGGAATTTTTGATTTTGAAGACAAAAAAATTTTCACATTCCAAAAGTGAAAACAATGCTTCCGCTACTTTAGTAGACTCGGAAGCAAAACGCTGCAAATTCTTTCACTGGGGTTTATTATTCAATTGGCTTGCGTTCATGATTTGAATTTCTACTAAGCTTTGGAGTGTGCGTGTTTCACAGGTGATAGAGCGATTATTGAATTTCAGGAGATATGCATAGAGCACGTAAATCTGTTCTCAACCAAAATACCTATTTGGATTGATCAGTTGATCATATTTGTGTGCCTCCTGAAATTCAATAATCGCTCTATCACCTGTGAAACACGCACACTCCAAAGCTTAGTAGAAATTCAAATCATGAACGCAAGCCAATTGAATAATAAACCCCAGTGAAAGAATACTTATTTACCCTAGTGATAATATTGAATAATATTTACCTATATATTATCAGCGTTTCGTGCATATCAGAATGCTTCAACCCGTGTATCGGCTACTAACTACACTACAAGTATCCACATAAGCTATCACTCCAGTATCCACATTCACTACAACTCGACGCTATCGGACGGACATCACTAGGTTACAAACAAACAATGATAAACCAAAAAACGCAAATGTTGGCACCATAAATCGGGCCATACATCGGGAATGGTTTGACCTACGGACCTGGGGAGGGGCTCATTCGATTCCTCGTGGAAAGTTTTCAGTTTTTCTCTGACTTTTTTGGAGGTTTTTAGGGATTTTACAAAACTTTGACAACCCTTAAAGGGCACTTTCAATTAAGTGAGAGAGCTGGCTAAAGAATTGGGGCGTCGTCGGACCAACATGGATTTTTCCAGAAAATTTCATGGTTTACGTTCCAAAGGGTGTAGAATCCAAATATGCAATAAAAATAGTTCCGTCCATCCACCCTACACCATACGCACGATTTCTCCCAAACGGCTGGAGCAAAAGATCTGAAATTGTCAGGAAAATCCATCTTGGTCCGACGACGCCCCAATTCTTGAGCCAGCTCTCTCACTTAATTTAAAGTGCCCTTTAAGGGCTGTCAAAGTTTTGTAAAATCCCTAAAAACCTCAAAACAAGTCAAGGCGGCCTAAATTTGGCCTCTTTTTGAAGAACTTTCCACGAGGAATCGAATGAGCCCCTCCCCAGGTCTGTAGCTCCACCATTCCTGATGTATGGCCCGAATTATGGTGCCAACATTAGCGTTATTTTGGTTTATAATTGTTTTTGTGTTGATAGCAGTAACTTAGTGATGTAGTGAACGTGGATACTGGAGTGAACTCCTAAAAGGGTTTACAGCCGATACACGGGTTGAAGCGTTCTGATAACCATAATAAACACTGCAAATTCTTTCACTGTGGTTTATTATTCAATTTTATTCATTTGGCTTGCGTTTATGATTTGAATTTCTACTAAGCTTCGGAGTGTGAGTGTGATAGAGCGATTATTGAATTTCAGGAGGCACACAAATATGATCATCTGATCAATCCAAATAGGTGTTTTGGTTGTGAACAGATTTACATGCTCTGTGCATATCTCCTGAAGTTCAATAACCGCTCTATCAAATGAATAAAATTGGATAATAAACCGCAGTGAAAGAATTTGCTGCGTTCTTGTATATAGTTGCGTTCTTATCGGCTCGTTAGTCTGCCCCGTCATTCCCTGATCGTCACGTTTTTTTTTACAGGTCGAGGTCGGCGACGACGATTTCGTCACTGATTTCGAAGTCGGCGAAGAGATCGAAATCGGCGACGTCAAAGACGACGAAATCATTCGAGTCGGCTCGGGGGAAATTTACAGGGACGCCGCCGTCATAACCGTAGCGAACAATCTTCTCAGCCTCGCTGGAATGAACGAAGCCGACTTGGAAGAAGAAATCAGTTGAATTTGAAACTCCTTGACCTCCTAAAAATACGTGTATATATTCATCTGTATATATGTAAGTTGAAATTTAAAAAATGAATAAAAACATCTTTAAAAAACAGTAATTTTTTCGAGATATCCTCTAATACCTTAATTCACAATTGAAGAGGGGGGGGGGGGGGACGCCATTTTTGCATCCAATTGGCCTTGATGGAATCGTTTAAAGTGCCCTTTAAGGGTTGCAAAGTTTTGTAGAATCCCTGAAAACCTCAAAAAAAAATTTGGACGTTTTTGAAGAAGTTTCCATGAGGAATCCTAAAAACCATTGGACGGTTTTTAAGAACTTTCCACGATGTTTTTCCAAATGAGCCCCTTTATATCCAGGTCTGCAGCTCAAACCATTCCCGATGTATGGAAGAGGTGGGCAGCGGGTGAGTGGACCTTGTCTCGAAGACCTTCTCTTTCAAGTGAACTTGTCCCAAATGACCTGCGGAGGGAAGAGAGAAGTTCGAGACCTGCAGGTTGCAAACGTTCTTGCCAGCACGGCTCCTGCGGCCGCGTTTTAACTACTCGGAGACCTGCAGGTCTACCAAATCGTTCTTCACAAATTGACCTGCAGTTCACCCACCTGCCATTAGCTCGGGTTTCCTTCTAGTCAACGAAGGACTCCCCTCAACGCAAAGTCAATACCATTCAAATTGACTATATACTAAACTATACTAGTCGATACTATATTCAACACTCTATTATATGTTTATTAAGTAGGTATTTATATAAAAACTTGCATGAGGACTCAGACCAAATTTCAGCTTGACCTGTCAGGTCATGACAAGAAATGACTTCAGTACCACTCTGATGATCAAGACCCTGTACGAACTTATTGTTCATGTCCTAAGTGAGGTGTCTAATAGAGAGTAATTGACAGTTGAAGCCAAGAGGTAGCTTCAGTAGCCACTCAGGTGATCAAGACTCTCAGCATGGAGACACGAAGTAGCAGGTCCCATTCATTCACAGTAGAACTTCAGGTGTAATTCATCCACAGAGTAAACTGGTGAACTTCTCCCACTGACCTTGTCTCTGGACTGAGTGACCTGCAGGTCGTCCACTCCCTCAGGTGACCTGGATTTGCACACCTCTACACTGTGTGCTCAAACAAAGTAGAGTTGTATTTAAGAGCTGCCGAAGCCGACGTCAAAAAGAGTTCTCTATCACTCTGTAGCCAGACCACAGAAATGGTGAACTTCTCCCACTGACCTTCTGTTGTCTCTGGACTGACCTGCAGGTCGTCCACTCCCTCAGGTGACCTGGATTTGCACACCTCTACCTGCAAAAAGTTCTCTATCATTCTGTCCACAAATGGTGAACTTCTCCCACTGACCTTGTCTCTGGACTGAGTGACCTGCAGGTCGTCCACTCCCTCGGGTGACCTGGATTTGCACACCTCTACACTGTGTGCTCAAACAAAGTAGAGTTGTATTTAAGAGCTGCCGAAGCCGACGTCAAAAAGAGTTCTCTATCATTCTGTTGCCAGACCACCTCAGTGGAAATGGTGAACTTCTCCCACTGACCTTGTCTCTGGACTGAGTGACCTGCAGGTCGTCCACTCCCTCAGGTGACCTGGATTTGCACACCTCTACACTGTGTGCTCAAACAAAGTAGAGTTGTATTTAAGAGCTGCCGAAGCCGACGTCAAAAAGAGTTCTCTATCATTCTGTTGCCAGACCACCTCAGTGGAAATGGTGAACTTCTCCCACTGACCTTGTCTCTGGACTGAGTGACCTGCAGGTCGTCCACTCCCTCAGGTGACCTGGATTTGCACACCTCTACACTGTGTGCTCAAACAAAGTAGAGTTGTATTTAAGAGCTGCCGAAGCCGACGTCAAAAAGAGTTCTCTATCATTCTGTTGCCAGACCACCTCAGTGGAAATGGTGAACTTCGTCCCACTGACCTTGTCTCTGGACTGAGTGACCTGCAGGTCGTCCACTCCCTCAGGTGACCTGGATTTGCACACCTCTACACTGTGTGCTCAAACAAAGTAGAGTTGTATTTAAGAGCTGCCGAAGCCGACGTCAAAAAGAGTTCTCTATCATTCTGTTGCCAGACCACCTCAGTGGAAATGGTGAACTTCTCCCACTGACCTTGTCTCTGGACTGAGTGACCTGCAGGTCGTCCACTCCCTCAGGTGACCTGGATTTGCACACCTCTACACTGTGTGCTCAAACAAAGTAGAGTTGTATTTAAGAGCTGCCGAAGCCGACGTCAAAAAGAGTTCTCTATCATTCTGTTGCCAGACCACCTCAGTGGAAATGGTGAACTTCTCCCACTGACCTTGTCTCTGGACTGAGTGACCTGCAGGTCGTCCACTCCCTCAGGTGACCTGGATTTGCACACCTCTACACTGTGTGCTCAAACAAAGTAGAGTTGTATTTAAGAGCTGCCGAAGCCGACGTCAAAAAGAGTTCTCTATCATTCTGTTGCCAGACAACCTCAGTGGACAATGGTGAACTTCTCCCACTGACCTTGTCTCTGGACTCAGTGGAAATGGTGAACTTCTCCCACTGACCTTGTCTCTGGACTGAGTGACCTGCAGGTCGTCCACTCCCTCAGGTGACCTGGGTTTACACACCTCTGTCCACTCATCCCACGCCACGAATCCTAGTCCATTCTATCACCACCACCATCCGATGTCCGTCAAACGAGCGGCGGAGACACAAATCTAAATACAAACATTCGCACGACCACAACCACCTGTATTCTGTGATTCACTGTTTTCCGTGCCTTATCCACAGCCTTGAAATTACGACTCTCTCCATCTTTCCACTCTCCTGTCACTTGTGACTCCGTTTCTCTCTTAAAACTGTTTGATTTTCTTTTAAAAAAACGGATGTATTAGGCCACTCGTTCGGTTGTCAGCCCCTGAAGAACTATCCCGGTATTAACAACCTTCCATAAGTTCAAATTTACCACAAAACCATCCATATTCTATTCACCATATTAAAACCCATATTAATGACATTTTCAGCGACTTTCTCTCTGACAACTGACATCGAAATCATCGAAAATGCGAACTGAAGAGAAGAGATCGCCCCTGAGTTGAGAATTCCACACGTAATTACACCACCACAAAGTAAGGAATTACGGATATTTTATAGAAATGAGTGAATTTTGGTCAACTACGGGTCGGATTCTGTAGAAAAATCGGTGAAAATCAACGGTTATGGGGTAAAAATTGTCAATTTGCTGTCAATTTCTGGGTTAAAACTTCGTAAATCGGCATTTGGTGCTTTTTATCGCCGTTTGATTCGCTGTTATCTACATTTCTGCCTTCTAAAGGACATTTTTTGAAAGAAAATTGTTAAATATTGGCCATTTCTCTCAAATTTGATCTTGTGTGTTCAAGATCTATAAAACACACGTTGAACCGAGCTTTGTTTTTCATTTTTAGGTACGTAAAACCGAAAACCGGTTAAAACTTCGTAAATCGGCATTTGGTGCCTTTTTTGCCGTTTGATTCGCTGTTATCTACATTTCTGCCTTCTAAAGACCTTTTTTGAACGAAAAATCCTTAAAAACCACCGGTAATGGGATTAAAATTGTCAATTTGGTGTCAAATTCGGAGTTAAAACTTGGCAAATATTCGTAAATCGGCATTTGGTGCTTTTTATCGCCGTTTGATTCGCTGTTATCTACATTTCTGCCTTCTAAAGGACCTTTTTTGAACGAAAAATCCTTAAAAACCACCGGTAATGGGATCAAAATTGTCAATTTGGTGTCAAATTCGGAGTTAAAACTTAAATATTCGTAAATCGGCATTTGGTGCTTTTTATCGCCGTTTGATTCGCTGTTATCTACATTTCTGCCTTCTAAAGGACCTTTTTTGAACGAAAAATCCTTAAAAACCACCGGTAATGGGATTAAAATTGTCAATTTGGTGTCAATTTCTGGTTTAAAACTTCGTAAATCGGCATTTGGTGCTTTTTATCGCCGTTTGATTCGCTGTTATCTACATTTCTGCCTTCTGAAGGACCTTTTTTGAACGAAAAATCCTTAAAAACCACCGGTAATGGGATTAAAATTGTCAATTTGGTGTCAAATTCGGAGTTAAAACTTCGTAAATATTCGTAAATCGGCATTTGGTGCTTTTTATCGCCGTTTGATTCGCTGTTATCTACATTTCTGCCTTCTAAAGGACCTTTTTTGAACGAAAAATCCTTAAAAACCACCGGTAATGGGATTAAAATTGTCAATTTGGTGTCAAATTCGGAGTTAAAACTTGGCAAATATTCGTAAATCGGCATTTGGTGCTTTTTATCGCCGTTTGATTCGCTGTTATCTACATTTCTGCCTTCTAAAGGACCTTTTTTGAACGAAAAATCCTTAAAAACCACCGGTAATGGGATTAAAATTGTCAATTTGGTGTCAAATTCGGAGTTAAAACTTGGCAAATATTCGTAAATCGGCATTTGGTGCTTTTTATCGCCGTTTGATTCGCTGTTATCTACATTTCTGCCTTCTAAAGGACCTTTTTTGAACGAAAAATCCTTAAAAACCACCGGTAATGGGATTAAAATTGTCAATTTGGTGTCAAATTCGGAGTTAAAACTTCGTAAATATTCGTAAATCGGCATTTGGTGCTTTTTATCGCCGTTTGATTCGCTGTTATCTACATTTCTGCCTTCTAAAGGACCTTTTTTGAACGAAAAATCCTTAAAAACCACCGGTAATGGGATTAAAATTGTCAATTTGGTGTCAAATTCGGAGTTAAAACTTGGCAAATATTCGTAAATCGGCATTTGGTGCTTTTTATCGCCGTTTGATTCGCTGTTATCTACATTTCTGCCTTCTAAAGGACCTTTTTTGAACGAAAAATCCTTAAAAACCACCGGTAATGGGATTAAAATTGTCAATTTGGTGTCAAATTCGGAGTTAAAACTTCGTAAATCGGCATTTGGTGCTTTTTATCGCCGTTTGATTCGCTGTTATCTACATTTCTGCCTTCTAAAGGACCTTTTTTGAACGAAAAATCCTTAAAAACCACCGGTAATGGGATTAAAATTGTCAATTTGCTGTCAATTTCTGGGTTAAAACTTCGTAAATCGGCATTTGGTGCTTTTTATCGCCGTTTGATTCGCTGTTATCTACATTTCTGCCTTCTAAAGGACCTTTTTTGAACGAAAAATCCTTAAAAACCACCGGTAATGGGATTAAAATTGTCAATTTGCTGTCAAATTCGGAGTTAAAACTTGGCAAATATTCGTAAATCGGCATTTGGTGCTTTTTATCGCCGTTTGATTCGCTGTTATCTACATTTCTGCCTTCTAAAGGACCTTTTTTGAACGAAAAATCCTTAAAAACCACCGGTAATGGGATTAAAATTGTCAATTTGGTGTCAAATTCGGAGTTAAAACTTCGTAAATATTCGTAAATCGGCATTTGGTGCTTTTTATCGCCGTTTGATTCGCTGTTATCTACATTTCTGCCTTCTAAAGGACCTTTTTCGAACGAAAAATCCTTAAAAACCACCGGTAATGGGATTAAAATTGTCAATTTGGTGTCAAATTCGGAGTTAAAACTTGGCAAATATTCGTAAATCGGCATTTGGTGCTTTTTATCGCCGTTTGATTCGCTGTTATCTACATTTCTGCCTTCTAAAGGACCTTTTTTGAACGAAAAATCCTTAAAAACCACCGGTAATGGGATTAAAATTGTCAATTTGCTGTCAAATTCGGAGTTAAAACTTCGCAAATATTCGTAAATCGGCATTTGGTGCTTTTTATCGCCGTTTGATTCGCTGTTATCTACATTTCTGCCTTCTAAAGCACCTTTTTTGAAAGAAAATCGTTAAATATTCGCTATTTCTCTCAAATTTGATCTTGTGTGTTCAAGATCTACAGGGTGTCCGGCACTTAGTGTAAAAAAAAAAAAAAAAAAATTGGGTGAAACTAAATGGAAAATGGAGTAAATCGCCGCCAACCGCGATTTTTTTTTCAACCCGTTGCTGAGATATGCTATTTTCAAGAGTTTTTTCAAAAAATCGCGTTTTTCGCCATTAAAACGCTTTTTTCTCGGCAATTTCCCAACATTTTTGCACATTTGACCACATTTTCGGAATCTGCGTTAAATTTCCTATAAGATGAAGTTACTTTGATTTCCAAAACGCATCTTCCAAACACCGAAATTTTCAATCAAAGATGAACATTTTTCGCAAAGTGAAATTTTTCAAAAACTTGGAACGCTTGGCGTGACCACAAAAATAATTTTTTTCGTTGTCAAATTTGATAAAAACTTCTCCCACTTCTAAGCTTTCCAACGGCGTCTCAAGCATTTAATTCTGATTGGAATTGACGGAGAAATTAAAGTTCGAATGCCAGAAAACGTGTTTTAATGGCGAAAAACGCGATTTTTTGAAAAAACTCTTAAAAATAGCATATCTCAGCAACGGGTTGAAAAAAAAATCGCGGTTGGCGGCGATTTACTCCATTTTCCATGTAGTTTCACCCAATTTTTTTTTTTACACTAAGTGCGGGACACCCTGTATAAAACACACGTTGAACCGAGCTTTTTTTTGTCTTTTTTAGGTACGTAAAACCGATATGGAACCCAATTCTGAAGAAGCTGACTCGAACTCCAAACGTAATTGGAATATCATCGGTTACGTGTTGATCACAATTGTAATTGTGATCTTAGCTACAGGTTCCGGGCATGCGGCAGGCGATATGAACTTCGGTTTTGGAGTTGTAGCCGTGGCTGTTCTCTTCTGGATTTGCGTCAAAGCGGAATTGCTCCCATGCGGCAAAAACGACCCGCAACCTCTCGTCGACGATGAATTTCGAGAAGTCGTCCCTAACGACGTTTTCAATCGTATAGTGACGATAACGGGCGACAACGCGCGATGCGATTACGGCAAAGCTCAATCTCTAATACGGATTTTAGAGACCGGTAAGAAGGCATCGTTTCTAATCAGATATCGCGGCAAAATCCTGGGGAATTGGACGCCCGAAAACGTCAGAAATTTCGTCGTTTGTTACGAAAACGCCAAAAACGTCGTCAATTCGGCTGACGATATTAAAGAGGAATTGTCGTCTTCGGGGCAACTCAATAACGACGCTATAACAGCTTTAAATGCGGCACGAACTTTGGAAGAAATAAACCAGATACGGAACTCATTTTTTCAAAATAACCCATTACCTGTAATAAAAATTGAAAAAATGAAAGAAATGACGAATCAAATTATGTTACGAGTTAATTCCGATTTACATCAAACGATCAGTCCTTATGTTCAATATTTCGATAATTTCGAAGAAATTGCCCTCCATCTTCCGTCGTATTTGGCCGACGCTTTTGTCGATCGATTGAGCTTCGTTCGGTTCAAATTCGATAATAATGGACGTTGACGTCGAGGAAAACGACGCGAATCGACGACGTTGCGAAGAAATTCAAGGATTTGTACGATTTGACGACGGATGTGAAAGAATTGTCCAAGAGGCCGGACAGAATTCTCAAGATGAACCGCGGTGAGAGGAAGAGGATTTTAAAGGTGAATATTATCCGATTAAATTAGTGGTTATGAACAGTGGGAGGGGTGGGGATAGGGAATTAATAGGCGCTGCCAATTTTCAATGTTGATTTCCACCATAAAAAGTGTGGTGTATGGTAAATCTGGTGTAGTACAGTTGGGCATGTAAGTGGAACCATCCCTGACCATTCCTAACCAACCATTACTAACCCTAACCATCCCTCACTATCCATAACCATCCCAAACCAAACTAACCATCCAACCAAACTAACCATCCCTAACCATCGTACCCTTAAACCATCCATCACTAGACCATAACCAACCATTGCCCCTAACCATCCTATCCTAACCATTACCATCATCTCACTATCCAACTATCCATAACCATCCCAAACCAAACTAACCATCCTACTAACCATCCCAAATTTTCCATCCCTAACCATCCTAACCATCCTAACCATCCCTAACCATCCTAACCATCCAACCCATCCATCCTATTAATCTACAACCATCCTAACCATCTCTAACCATCCATCCATCCCTAACCATAACCATCCTCCTAACCATTAACTATCCAACCATCCATAACCATCCTAACCTAACCATCCAAAATAATCCATCCCTAACCATCCTAACCATCTCTCACCATCCCTAACCATACTATCCTTCCCTGACCATCCTAACCATCTCTAACCATCCCTAACCATCTCTAACCATCCTAACCATCCTATCCCCATCTCCAACCATTCTAACCATCCATCCCTAACCATCCCTAACCATCCCTAAGTAACCAAACTAACCATCCTTCTACTCATAAACGTAACCATACCTACCCATCCATAACCTGTACTTTTAAAAACAGATTCTTCATCCAATAAATTTCGATCATTCATTGGTATATGGACAGTGCCCTGTTGATCATACTATTTTATACCTCCTAGAAGTTTTTTCTGGGGGCATACAAGATTATTTCCTTTCATTATTCTTATTTCAGTTGCCCGTTGCCAGCGTGAGGCCAATAAAGAAACAAAAAAACGATCTCTAAAATAAACAAATACTTAACCATCCCTAACCATCTCTACCATCCCTAACCATCCCTAACCATCCCTAACCACCCCTAAGAATACTTAACCATCCCTAACCATCTCTACCATCCCTAACCATCCCTACCATCTCTAAGATACCTAACCATCCCTTCTCTAACCAAGATGAAACCATCCCTAACCATCTCTAATTAACCACTAACCATCCCCATAAACCCCTAATCCTAAGCATCCTTATTTTTAGCTCCCTAACATCCCTAACCATCCCTGAATCCCTAACCATTCTAAGATTAACCATCCTGACCATCCCTAATGGATCCTAACCATCCCTGACCATCTCTAACCATCCTAACCATCTAACCATCTCTGGAACCATCCCTAATCTCTAACCATAACTAACCATCTCTATAACCATCTCTAACCATACCTAACCATCTCTCTCTAACCATCCCTAACCACCCCTACCATCTCTAAGCATACCTAACCATCCCTAAGAATACTTAACCATCCCTAACCATCTCTACCATCCCTAACCATCCCTGACCCTCCCTAACCACCCCTACCATCTCTAAGTATACCTAACCATCCCTAAGCATACCTAACCATCCGTAACCATCTCCAAGCGTACCAGACCATACCTACCCATCCATAACCTGTACTTTTAAAAACAGATTCTTCATCCAATAAATTTTGATCATTCATTGGTATATGGACCGTGTTGATCATACTATTTTATACCTCCTAGAATACCAAGTTTTATGTGTTCTGTAGTTTCTGGGCCATACAAGATTATTTCCTTCCATTATTCTTATTTCAGTTGATTTTTTTTATTTCCAGATAACGATGACGCCGGGGAATTCATTGACAAACGAAATTGACTCCTTGCTGAAACATTCGCTGCCATTCACGGAGTGGCCCTTTCTGATCGATGAAGCCCGCTTCATTGCACGAAAAAAACTCCTAACCAGATTGTCATCTAAAATTCGGAACGATTTGACTGTGGGAGCTGAAGACGCGGCAATTCAGGTTATTTTTATTTTAACATGGAACGCTTTAGCCTTGGGCCAACTAGATAAGAAAGGTTACGCGGGTGTGTCACGAAATTTTTCTAAATTACGCACCCTGTCCTGACTCTTTTTTAAGAACCTTATTTCAAATGGAATCTACAAGTTCTCCCCAATATCCATTACTTGCGGAAAACGTGCATTTCAGTTATGGGCACGTGAGTGAAACCATCCCTGACCGTACCTAACCATCAGACTTGCTTTACATTCCTGTTCCTACGCACTTTGGCTTTTCCAGGGATAATATCGCTTCACTTAGTTTGTCTGCTAATCATACCTGACCATCCCTAACCATCCTAAGCATATCTGACCATCCCTAAGAATCCTAAGCATATCTGACCATCCCTAACCATCCATAAATATCCTTAACCATCTCTAAGCATACCAGACCATCCCTAAACCTCCTAAGCATCCTAAGGATATCTGACCATCCCTTACCATCTCTAAGCATCTCAGACCATTCCTAACCATCCTAACCATCTTTAAACATACCAGACCATTGCTAACCATCCTAACCATCTCTAAGCATACCTGACCATTCTTAACCATCCATAATCATCTTTGAGCATACCAGACCATCCCTAACCCTCCTAACCATACCTAAGCATATCTGACCATCCATAACTATCCCTAACCATCTCTAAGCATACCAGACCATTACTAACCATCCTAACCATCTTTAAACATACCAGACCATTCCTAACCATCTTTAAACATACCTGACCATTCCTCCTAACCATCTTTAAACATACCAGACCATTACTAACCATCATCTCTAAGCATTCTTAACCATCCTAAGCCCTTTGGCTTTTCCAGACCATCTAACCATAATCATACCTTCCCTAACCACCTCTAAGCATACCAGACCATCCTAACCATCTTTAAACATACCAGACCATTACTAACCATCCTAACCATCTCTAAGCATACCTGACCATTCTTAACCATCCATAACCATCTTTGAGCATACCAGACCGTTACTAACCATCCTAACCATCCTAAGCATATCTGACCATCCCTAACCATCCATAACTATCCCTAACCATCTCTAAGCATACCAGACCATTCCTAACCCTCCTAACCATCTTTAAACATACCAGACCATTGCTAACCATCCTAACCATCTCTTAGCGTACCTGACCATTCTTAACCATCCATAACCATCTTTGAGCATACTGGACCGTTACTAACCATCCTAACCATCTCTAAGCATACCTGACCATTCTTAACCATCTATGAGCATACAAGACCGTACATAACCATCCTAAGCATATCTGACCATCCCTAACCATCCATAAATATCCTTAACCATCTCTAAGCATACCAGACCATCCCTAAACCTCCTAAGCATCCTAAGGATATCTGACCATCCCTTCTAACCATCTCTAAGCATACTCAGACCATTACTAACCATCCTAACCATCTTTAAACATACCAGACCATTACTAACCATCCTAAGCATCTCTAAGCATACCTGACCATTCTTAACCATCCATAATCATCTTTGAGCATACCAGACCATCCCTAACCCTCCTAACCATACCTAACCATCCTAAGCATATCTGACCATCCATCCCTAACCATCTCTAAGCATACCAGACCATTACTAACCAAACTGTTTTCTTTGTGTTATAGGTGTTCTGTTCCAACTACAAAAGATTGCTTCTGACTCCGCCATTCCAGAGTAAATCGGAAATCCACGTTCTGGGGATTGATCCTGGTTATTCTCACGGATGCAAAGCTGTCGTCGTTAACTCTAGAACGTTCCAAGTCGTAGGACAACATAATCATTCACCCGGGTCGTGATTTTGAAGATACATTGAAGAACTTGGTGGTTAATTGGGGGATATCAGTTGTTGTCGTTGGTAATGGGGTAGGTCGTGGTTACGTCCTGGACAGTTTGGATAACGTACGGGTTAAGGGGTTGCCCGGATTACGGTATACTTTAGTACGGGAGAACGGCGTGTCCGATTATTCGACGAGTGACGACGGCGAGAGAGAGTATCCGGGGTGTCACTGGGCGACGATCAGCGCTCTATGTCTCGTCAAACGTCTATTCCAACCTCTTCACGAATTCGTCAAAATGGATCCTAAACATTTGGGTATCGGAGCGTACCAGCATGATATCGACAGCGGTAAACTTCGCTCCGCCGCGTGGAACACTGTCGAGGAAGTCGTCCAGATAACGGGCGTCGACCTCAATACGGCTCCCGCGTCAATTTTGATTTCAATTCCTGGATTGGACTCTCCTACAGTGTCTTCCATAATCCACCATCGCAACTCCAAACCGTTCACCGATAGAAATCAACTTCTCCTCGTACGAGGGATGTCTCGCGATGCGTTTCGACGATGCGCTGGTTTCCTACGCATATTCCCTAACTCCGATACGCACAACGTTTTCGATCAAACATTGATTCACCCTTACGATTACAACCAAACTTGTAACCTTCTACTATCCATGGGATTTCCCGTAGACGCCGTCGGAACGTTCAAACTCGCACGAGACCTCCGCGACTTCTGTCCGCAACGATTTAAAAAGCTTTGCGCTCAATTCGCCGTTTCAGCAGATCAGAATCTGTTCGTACGAAATCTCTCGCCATATTGGATTCAAGACGTCCCATCGACTTCTAAACGCGATTCGATCAAAATCGACGATCTCCGCGTCGGCGCGGTCATTTTTGGCGACGTCGAAAACGTCACGATGACCGACATTTTCGTCGATATTGGAATCGATGAAGTTCACGGCGTTTTACCTCTACAGGGTCACAAAGAGGATTTAGGGCTCGGTGACCGCGTTGAAGTGGAAATCAAAAATTTGGAAATCGCCGCGGCAAATTCCAAAATCGGATTGGCTCTCAAGAGGAAAATATCTGATCATCTGAACGTCGCCAGTTACGTATGATTACATTCTTGAAAATCCTTTTAATTTTTAAAGAAATTTACATACTTGTACAATTTAAGTGTTGTTTTTAAAATATTCTATTAAGTGTCTATAATCGTTGAATTAATTCATTTTCTTGAAAATTGCTCGTACATGTAAAATAGTTGTTAACTTTTCTTAATTATCTGTACGTGCAAATATGCAATGTTTCCTAATAAAAATGGAATAAGATGGAGGATTGTCTGCATTTTCACAATAATAGGTTTGTTCCTTCTGCTTCAGTGCGGGTTCTTAACTGCGACACCCAGTACGGAACTGAATGGGGTTGAAATCGGTGCAAGTTTTGAAAATATGATAGTAGGAACGCAAATTTGGTTCTCAGTTCACCCGCAAGAGTGCAGTGCTGTCTTCTTTTTCTGGGGGCATGCAAGATTATTTCCTTTCATTATTTTTATTTCAGTTGCCCGTTGCCAGCGTGAGGCCAATAAAGAAACAAAAAACGATCTCTAAGCATACCTAACCATTCCTAAGAATACTTAACCATCCCTAACCATCTCTACCATCCCTAACCATCCCTAACCATCCCCTACCATCTCTAAGTATACCTAACCATCCCTAAGCATACTTAACCATCTCCAAGCGTACCAGACCATACCTACCCATACATAACCTGTACTTTTAAAAACAGATTCAGGCGAGTAACGGATTCAAATTCCCAGATTCAAGACTTTCGATCGAGTCACTAAGAACTTCAACGGATGTAGCACTTTTTGAACCCAAACAGATGGAAGAGCTCTTTTCAAATGAAGAAGAAAAACTAACTATTAGTTTGAACTATTAGAACTATTAAACT
The DNA here is from genome assembly GCA_031894815.1 of Creontiades dilutus. Classification (NCBI taxonomy): domain Eukaryota; kingdom Metazoa; phylum Arthropoda; class Insecta; order Hemiptera; family Miridae; genus Creontiades; species Creontiades dilutus. The sequence continues at coordinate 209,154 of JAVIWC010002356.1, read as the reverse complement.
AGTTAATTTTTATAATTACGTTGTCAGGAACATTGACGAGGAACTTGTGTATTTCACAGTACGAGTGAACATTAAGAAGTGATGGGTAGGCACATGGCGGAGTTATCCACAAATATGACAGTTTCAACTATTAAGATGGGAAAATATCACTAAGCTGTAATCTATAGAATTTAAACTAGTTAATTTTTATAATTACGTTGTCAGGAACATTGATGAGGAACTTGTGTATTTCACAGTACGAGTGAACATTAAGAAGTGATGGGTAGGCACATGGCGGAGTTATCCACAAATATGTCAGTTTCAACTATTAAGATGGGAAAATATCATTTAGAAGAACCTATAGAATTCAAACTAGTTAATTTTTATAATTACGTTGTCAGGAACATTGACGAGGAACTTGTGTATTTCACAGTACGAGTGAACATTAAGAAGTGATGGGTAGGCACATGGCGGAGTTATCCACAAATATGTCAGTTTCAACGATTAGGAATGAGTAAATATCATTTAGCAGTAATCTTACTAGTTAAATTTTATAATTACATCGTCAGGAACATTGATGAGGAACTTGTGTATTTCACAGCACGAGTGAACATTCAGAAGTGATGGGCAGGCACATGGCGGAGTTATCCACAAATATGTCAGTTTTAACGATTAGGAATGAGAAAATATCACTAAGCTGTAATCTATAGAATTTAAACTAGTTGATTTTTATAATTACGTTGTCAGGAACATTGACGAGGAACTTGTGTATTTCACAGAACGAGTGAACATTAAGAAGTGATGGGTAGGCACACCGCGGAGTTATCCACAAATATGTCAGTTTTAACGATTAGGAATGAGTAAAATATCATTTAGCAGTAATCTTAAGAATTTAAACTCTTTCAAATTTATAATTACATCGTCACGAACAATGATGATGAACTAGTGTATTTCACAGTACGAGTGAACATTCAGAAGTAATAAGTGGCCACATGGCGGAGTTATCCACAAATATGTCAGTTTCAACGATTAGGAATGAGTAAATATCATTTAGCAGTAATCTTAAGAATTTAAACTATTCAATTTATAATTACATCGTCAGGAACAATGATGATGAACTAGTGTATTTCACAGTACGAGTGAACATTCAGAAGTGATGGGTAGGCACATGGCGGAGTTATCCACAAATATGTCATTTTTAAACGATTAGGAATGAGAAAATATCATTTAGCAGTAATCTTAAGAATTTAAACTCTTTCAAATTTATAATTACATCGTCAGGAACAATGATGAGGAGGTAGTGTATTTCACAGTACGAGTGAACATTCAGAAGTAACAAGTGGCCACATGGCGGAGTTATCCACAAATATGTCAGTTTTAACGATTAGGAATGAGAAAATATCATTTAGCAGTAATCTTAAGAATTTAAACTCTTTCAAATTTATAATTACATCGTCAGGAACATTGATGAGGAGGTAGTGTATTTCACAGTACGAGTGAACATTCAGAAGTAATAAGTGGCCACATGGCGGAGTCATCCACAAATATGTCATTTTTAAACGATTAGGAATGAGAAAATATCATTTAGCAGTAATCTTAAGAATTTAAACTCTTTCAAATTTATAATTACATCGTCACGAACAATGATGATGAACTAGTGTATTTCACAGTACGAGTGAACATTCAGAAGTAACAAGTGGCCACATGGCGGAGTCATCCACAAATATGTCAGTTTTAACGATTAGGAATGAGTAAATATCATTTAGCAGTAATCTTAAGAATTTAAACTCTTTCAAATTTATAATTACATCGTCACAATGAACAATGATGATGAACTTCAGTGTATTTCACAGTACGAGTGAACATTCAAAAGTAATAAGTGGCCACATGGCGGAGTTATCCACAAATATGTCATTTTTAAACGATTAGCATGGAGAAATTACATTTAGCAGTAATTTAAAGAATGTATAATTATTGAATACAATACGTCATTTTAGTCTTACGGTATTAGAAAGAAATCAAATTTCCTTGTACTTCTATATTGTAGGTTAATTTCTGCTTCTTAATTCAATTGGTTAGAATCCATACGGCTTGAAGGACTGTAAAAATTCAAAATTTGAAGTTATTCGAAGTATTTACTTTATAAACAGAATTGTTAGTAGTAAAAGTACGCACTATTTTTATTGAATATCATATCGTGCCTTGAGAATTGTAATGTGACCAGCCAAAAATGTGCAATTTCTGGGAGTATGGGTTCAAAGTTTTGTTGTTATCATAGTTTGCTTAAACGTTTGCAAATCTCGGATCTAAACACATTCCCCACCCTTTCTGCCCCTCCATTTTAATTCTAGTTTCATTTCAGCAAATGTTAGAATCCCACTGCCAGAGTCTCATTAGAATTCAAACTGTCAAAGGCGCCAAGTTTGGCTGGTAGGAGATAGTGAGCAGGGGTTGGCAGTGTAGTTCACTCTCTCAGGAGGCCTGGTGGAGAGAGGACGTGTTCTGGCCAGGGTGGGGGAACCTGGGGTACCTCACCCATCCCAACCTTTACTCGTGGCCAGTCGTCTTTCTGCCCGCTATGAAGTGAGATCTCTCTGAACTGTTCTGAGTACTGGATTGTTTGCCTGGAGCGGGTGCAGTGGCATAAATGAGAAGGCTGATGAGCTTGCAATCCCAAACTTTGCCAGAGTCTCAAAAACGGCCTTCAGAAGGACCATTCAAACCAACAAACTACACGTCAGTGAAGGCCATGTTAGCAAGTTTGGCTGGTAGGAGATACAGTCAACGAGCAGAGGGATTGGCATTGGCATCAATCAATTATTACTCACTCTATATGACTATCGAAAATGGTATGTGTCTTAAATGGTGGAGGGAGGACGTGTTCTGGCCAGTCATGTGGGTCAACCAATCTGTTGCTAGGGAGTTGAACTGTTTAAACATACAGCCCAAACATTTAAATTTTGGGTTGAGGTTGTTGGTTTCATTTCTGTCATTATTCCACGGTGTGATTATGTTCGTAGTGACGAAAAAATAAAATACAGCGTCTTGACTTCGATAATTATTGGGGTTGTATTGCTTGATTAATTTATGATTTCGGTGAAGTTTGATTGTAAGAGAATAGATTTGGTGGAATTTATTGAAATCCCAGATAGATCATCACTGCGAACACACGGCTTAAAGTTCTGCTACAAAGTCCCGGACTGTTCGAACTTCGGTTCTCAAACTCTCTTCTTTTTTGGGAAACCTTCCACTTTAACCAAACTGATCCGTATTTGCCCTGTCTATATTTTTCGAGGCTTTGGCTGGTTGACATTGGTTTCTGTTCTTTATAGATAATTTGACGACAGGTCCAAGTCGCTAACCATCGGTTAGTCATCGCTATCTGAGTCTTCTGAACCATTCCACATCATTCGAGCTCAATTCAAAAACAAATTCAAGTGTGTCATTCACGAAAAACCGAACAAGAGAAACCCGAATGATAAGCTATGTGAAAGTTGCGCTCTGATAATAGCTTCCACCATCTCTCACCAGAGAGCTGTCCCGAGAAAAAATCCCGAACTTGAAAAGGGTGTTCCAAACTAGTCTGGAGCTACTCCAAAAAGTTACTGTGTTTTGACCAAAACACCACGAGTTAGGTTATGTTTATCTCTTAAGCAGTGATAAGTCCCTTCGATCCCATTTTCCGTGTGGCGTACTTCTATTGCTTTCGCCGTGTTGTCTCGATCTGCTTTGGCATTCGTCTATATCCCGCCAAGCAGGGAAATAAGTCGGGGAGAATACAGCATAACTATTCATTAGAGACTTTTTTGGTGCAGTTCACGCGACGACGTTGACGGTACCGTCTGGAGAAAAATGCAGACTGCGGATCCGTCATGCAAGCCGTCATGACGAACCGTCTGAAATCGGTTCTCCTATACGTCTTTCCTTGACAAGTTGGTAGTAACATAACCTTCCATATTTATAACCCATTTTACCTATTTCTCATATTCCGTTTTCGGCATTGTACACGGTTTTTTGCACGCGGTAGCAATAACGAAAGTCCGTGTTGTTTGTCAACAATCCACAAAATACAACTTCAACTCAATAACACAAACTTCAACCCACAATAACGACAGTATACAACTTCCAATGAATGTTGACGTCACGTTAAACGTGACTTCAACAGCCCATAGCCTTGATGCTATTCGTCATGAAATGTTAGCATCCAACTGCTCGCCTCAACTCATCGACCACGGTTTCCTAGTCGTCGTCAACCAAAAAGTCTCTAATACAGACTTTTTGGTGCGGTTCACGCAACGACGATGACGGTAACGTCTGGAGAAAAATGCAGACTGCGCATGCGTGACGTCCCGTCCGTCACGACGAACCGTCTGAAATCGGTTCTCCTATACGTCTTTCCTTGACGACTTGGCAGTAACAGCTACCAGTTTGAGAAAAAAATCCCGAATTCGAAAAGGGTGTTCCGAACTAGTACGGAACTACTCCAAAAAGTTACTGCGAATGGCAAACCTGGAGTCAGAACTTGGAACACGCGCTCTGCGAACGCGTAAAGCTCAAAGGCGCATGCTGGAACAGTTCCAAAACTGTACTACGAACGAACCTCAGGAAAATCACGTTGGTGGAACGCAACACCAAAACTACTGATTAGCTACCCGGCAAAAACCATAAGGAACACTTAGCACCCAACAGGTTTCACCTAAGCTGTTATAGGGTCACAAAAAGGTCAACCCTGAACACCCGTAATTAAACGAAAATAGGGTTCATTTGACGTAGTTTTACCTAGACGTTTTGGGTGTATTTTTCGATGAATCTCGTCCGAAGGCAAATCTCGTTAGCGGTCGTCATGCACCTCCTCGGAAGTAGCCCGATCCTGACGAGGAAAGGAACTTGATCCAGGGAGAATTTCTTCAAGGAAAACCTCGATCTGGAATTAAAAAAAAAAAAAAAAAAAAGTAAATGAAAACGTGGAATCGTTTTAATTTATAGTATTTTTGGGCCAAATTCAACGTTTTCTAAGTCAAAATCAACTTTTTTTTGGTTTATTATTCAATAATAAATTTCATGGTTTACGTTTCAAAGGGTGTAGAATCCGAATCTGCAATACAAATTTTTCCGTCCGTCCGCCGTACGCACGATTTCTCCCAAACGGCTGAAGCAAAAGATCTGAAATTTTCAGGAAAAAATCCATCTTGGTCCGACGATGCCCCAATTCTGGAGCCAGCTCCCTCACTCGATTTAAAGTGCCCTTTAAGGGCTGTCAAAGTTTTGTAAAATCCCTAAAAACCTCAAAAAAATCGAATTGGCCTTAATTTAAAGTGCCCTTTAAGGGTTGTCAAAGTTTTGTAAAATCCCTAAAAACCTCAAAACAAAAACGTCGAATCGGCCTAAATTTGTGCCCTTTACTTTTTTGAAGAACTTTCCACGAGGAATCGAATGAGCCCCTCCCCAGGTCCGTAGCTCAAACCATTCCCAATTTATGGTGCCAACATTTGGCGTTATTTTGGTTTATTATTGTTTTTGTTTTGATAGCAGTAACCTAGTGACGTAGTGATGTAGTAATGTGGATACTGGAGTGAACTCCTAAAAGGCTTTGTAGCCGATACACGGGTTGAAGGATTCTGATATGCATGAAACGCTGCAAATTCTTTCACTGTTGTTGATTATTCAATTTAATTCATTTGGCTTGCATTCATGAATTTCTACTAAGCTTTGGAGTGTGCGTGTTTCACAGGTGATAGAGCGATTATTGAATTTCAGGAGATATGCATAGAGCACGTAAATCTGTTCTCAACCAAAATACCTATTTGGATTGATCAGTTAATCGTATTTGTGTGCCCCCTGAAATTCAATAATCGCTCTATCACCTGTGAAACACGCACACTCCAAAGCTTCAAATCATGAACGCAAGCCAAATGAATAAAATTGAATAATAAAGTTTTTGCATTAGAGATTATAACTAAAATCCATTTAAAAAAATTCCATTAATTTTGAAAACTTTTTTTTACAGAATTTTTTCTGATTAAAATTGGCCCTAGTTTATGAATTAATTAATTAATTAGTATAAATCATTTACTTTCTCTTTTGTTCGCTCCAAGGTGAAATTTGCTGATCTGGAGGCGGGCACCCGCTCTTCATCAGTTCAAATTCTTCAAGAAAACGGGCCTTGGCAGCCTGCAATGCAAATAATTAAAATTAATTATTTAATAACGTGTTATCGTTATTACGTGATTATGGAATTCGTTGTAGCAGTAAAATTATCGAAAAATATGAGAATAAAATGGTAAACACAATGAATTGAATCCTCAAATTCATGTTTGTTGATTTCGGAGAAGGGTTTGTGTTGGGAGATGGTTAGAGAGGCCTATTTGGGATAGTCAGCGCTTTCTAACGGTCAATTTTGGAACTTGTAGATGTAGAGTTCTTTTTTGGATTCGTTGAAAATCGGCTTCAAATTGGTGAAAACTCGTCAACTGGGTCTGATTGTTTAAATATACAGAGCTTTCTCGATTCATTATGTGTGTGTATGTGTAAATAACATTTTGTTTGTGAATACTCGTAAGTGTGCGATCATAACCTTCGGTAGATCGTCGAAACACATTATGCTTTGACTGCGACTTCAATGGTGTGATTTTGAGTCGAGTAAACGAAATTAAAGACTGTGATAGCCGACACTATCTATCGGCTATCAGCGGAACAATCGCGAGAGGCGAGGAGTGACTGCAGGGGAAGGAGAGATAACGAAAACTTGCGACAAGCCCCTCTCCTTACCACTTTCTACCCAGCTCTCATCCGACCAGGTAATCCGTTCATTCAATTTCCGTATTTAAATCAAATTGATATTAACATCCCAGATCCATCCTATTAACCGAACTCCTTACCTAAATTTGGTTATTTCTCGTCCGTTTTTTTAAATCTTAGCCGTCTGTTTTCAGATTTTTACGGGGATTAGTTTTCGAGGTCCGGTTGAAAAATGTAAAAATAGGAGATTGAAACCTTCTTCAGTGGTCTAGTGAAAAATTTATCCTTAGTTCTGTCTGCGACATCATTGTCATCATGCCTCGTGCTCCTACCACGCGTTATTCAATGGAAGAAAGGGCTGCTATGGTCCAAACACACGCGCGAAAAAAGATGATTTTTTCACGAGAAATAACCAAATTTAGGTCATTATTCCGCAAAAATTGAGCCGAATCAAGAAACGGATAGCACCACGTGAATCAGCGTTAAAAAACGATGAAAATTCATGTGCCACACTTTAGAGTTCACCATCATCCACTATTTGACAATTTTGGGGTTGCGCAACTTTGCGTGCTCGCTGAACCGGTTGCGCGCAATCAAAAAAATTGATTGAGGGGTCAAATTTTCATGAAATTTTGAGTAGAATCCGAATCTGCAATAAAAAATTGGGGTTCCCATTTAAAATAAGAAAGTTAGTGTCAGTTGCGCAAGATTGCGCAGTTGCGCAAATATGATATTTGAGATCTTTGGAAAAACTTATGAAGATTCAAAAAAAATTTTTTTGTTTACTCCCGTTTGGACGATTTTAGGAGGGGGGGGGGGGGGGGACAACTCGTGAGACACCCTGTATATCTACATATAAAATAACCTTCCTTAGTAATTAATAAGGTAAAAAAAGGGAATAATATCAAGAAATCGTAATCGAGTAAAGTTAGAATTGATTTAACAATTCCTTTCAGTATTACACGTCCCAACCTACAAATTATTTACAGAACAGACCAATTATTAGAGTCCAGAGAAATTTCAACAATGTGGTCGCAAATGTTGATTTTGATTATTTTTTTATTCATCTTTTTAAATTAAAAAGATCAATCCGAAATAGGTAGTTAGGTGATTTTTTATTCATTTTATATTAAATTTTAATTTTGTATATGTATTTATTTTCTATGCATTGTGTTGATTATTTCTTAATTGTAAGCGGCTGATATTTAATTTTGTATTCATTTATGTAATTGGGCTTCTACCCGTATATATTATTAATAAATAAATGAATAAATAAACTCTCAGCTGCTGCCACAGATGAAGTAAACAACGAATACAGCTGACAATTGTGTCATACTTCATAAAAATTTGACAATTGCACTTCCCAAATGGGCAAAATGTAAACATTCAGAGTGGTTTTTGACGGTACTTCTTTTAAAACGATATTTAAAATAACGTATCTATACTAAATACTCTCCAACATTCATATTTCAAAAGTATCGATACCTGAGATACCACCGATATTTTTAAAAAACACATTTTTCTTATTATTGCAGATGGAAAGGCTCAAGTAATAAACCAGTTACTGAAAAACAATATTTTTTACTTGTATGAAAATTGAATTATTACAAAACGAGCTTTTTAAACATTGGTTGCAAGTGGCTTCCTTTTGGTTGTTTTTGCGGAAATACCAAACACTACTATTTGGAGGCATTGTGTGAAGTGATGTAAAGAATAAGGGTGGAACGTGACAAATGAATCGTCTTGAGGAAAGATTCCAATAAACAAAGTGGCAAAATTATTATTGACTATTATCAATTAAGAACTCCCGGAGTTATTTTGTTTCAATCGAATGTGATACCAACAGAAAAATTTCGTTTGCGACATGCGCAGAGAAAATACTATTGATCCAATTAGGGGTGTGAAACTTATAGGGGACCATCTACACATCAAACCGAACAATCCCTGAAAATTTCATCAAAATTGGTCCCAGAGTTATGCGCGTAACAAGGATTTCGTTTGCGCATGCGCAGAGGCTACTATTGATCCAGGGGTCATGAAACTTATAGGGGACCATCTACACATCAAACCGAACAATCCCTGCAAATTTCATCGAAATTGGTCTAGAACTCCCGGAGTTATGCGCGAACAAGGATTTCGTTTGCGCATGCGCAGAGGCTACTATTGATCCGGGGTCATGAAACTCATAGGGGACCATCTACACATCAAACCGAACAATCCCTGAAAATTTCATCGAAATTGGTCAAGAACTCCCGGAGTTGTTCCGTAACAAGGATTTCGTTTGCGCATGCGCAGAGGCTACTATTGATCCAGGGGTCATGAAACTTATAGGGGACCATCTACACATCAAACCGAACAATCCCTGAAAATTTCATCGAAATTGGTCAAGAACTCCCGGAGTTATGCGCGTAACAAGGATTTCACGTTTGCGCATGCGCAGAGGCTACTATTGATCCAGGGGTCATGAAACTCATAGGGGACCATCTACACATCAAACCGAACAATCCCTGAAAATTTCATCGAAATTGGTCAAGAACTCCCGGAGTTATGCGCGTAACAAGGATTTCGTTTGCGCATGCGCAGAGGCTACTATTGATCCAGGGGTCATGAAACCATAGGGGACCATCTACACATCAAACCGAACAATCCCTGAAAATTTCATCGAAATTGGTCAAGAACTCCCGGAGTTATGCGCGTAACAAGGATTTCGTTTGCGCATGCGCAGATACTACTATTGATCCGGGGGTCATGAAACTCATAGGGGACCATCTACACATCAAACCAAACAATCCCTGAAAATTTCATCGAAATCGGACTATAACTTCGTGTAGTTTTGCCCGTAACAAGGATTTGCTGACAGACAGACAGACACACAGACAGACACGGAACCAAAATTGTACAGAAAGGTCTAAAACGCAAAATGCGAGTGGAATTTTTTGATTTTGGAGACAAACAAATTTTCACATTTCAAAAGTGAAAACAATGCTTTTGCTACCTTGGTAAAAATAGCTACCGCTAAAAAAATATCGGTACAAATATCGGTGTTAATATTTAAAAAGCATGGATATTTTAAAAAAATCCCTAATTCATATTATAAAACTCACTTCTTGCAATGCAAATCTTTCTGCTTCATCTTCATCGAGAGTCAAATCGACGCAAAGGGCCTCCTGCAATATTTCAAAAAACCGCATATGTCACAACTAAGACGCACAACCTACGCAGAACATAATGTGAAGGCAGTCAATAAGAAATTAATTTATTAATAAAATATCATCAAAATAAATTATGAACGGTCCTACGCTGCAGGGGAAACAAGGGTGTTAAGAATCAACTCACAACTCACAAATTTAATTTATCATTATTAAAATGTAGTTATCAGTGTTTTTTCAAAGAAAGCAAACGATTTTACCAAGCTTGCAACTGAGCGGTACGTTTTAAAAAAAATGGAACTCACTTCGAAAAATCTTCTTTTAGTTTTCGGTTCGACGAAATCTGTTGGATAAAGAAAAAGAAAGTTAAAAATGAGAGAAAAAATGCTGCAAATTCTTTCACGGCGTTCATGATTTGAATTTCTACTAAGCTTTGGAGTCTGCGTGTTTCACAGGTGATAGAGCGATTATTGAATTTCAGGAGATATGCGTAGAGCACGTAAATCTGTTCTCAACCAAAATGGCCCAGCTTGAGTAACTCCGTGGCACCTTTCCCACACCACACTCCCCCCCGATGAAACGGTTCTCCCTCTCCATCCACCCTACTGACAGAAAAATCCCAATTTTCCAAGTTTGTTGCACTAATTACATTAAATTTGTAATTGAGTAGAAAAAAACGCTGCAAATTCTTTCACTGGGGTTTATTATTCAATTGGCTTGCGTTCATGATTTGAATTTCTACTAAGCTTTGGAGTGTGCGTGTTTCACAGGATAGGGCGATTATTGAATTTCAGGAGATATGCATGGAGCACGTGAATCTGTTCTCGACCAAAATACCTATTTGGATTGATCAGTTGATCATATTTGTGTGCCTCCTGAAATTCAATAATCGCTCTATCACCTGCGAAACACGCACGCTCCAAAGCTTAGTAGAAATTCAAATCATGAACGCAAGCCAATTGAATGATAAACCCCAGTGAAAGAATTTGCAGCGTTTTTTGGCGGTTATCAGAATGCCTCAACCCGTATATCGGCTACGAAAGCCTTTTAGGAGTTCACTCCAGTATCCACATTACTACATCACTACATCACAAATATGATCAACTGATCAATCTAAACAGGTATTTTGGTTGAGAACCGATTTACGTGCTCTACGCATATCTCCTGAAATTCAATAATCGCTCTATCACCTGTGAAACACGCACACTCCAAAGCTTAGTAGAAATTCAAATCGTGAATCGTTGAATAATAAACCCCAGTGAAAGAATTTGCAGCGTTTTTTATATAAAATAATTCACGTAACGACATTAATATTTATATTTCGGCTTTGAGCCGTTTTTTTCAAAATACGAGAAAAATGATTGTAAATTAAAAAAGTGGATATAATTCTTTTTAAAGAAAAATGTTGAATGTTAAAAAATTAAATTAATCATAATTTGAATTTTTGTGGGGTTGGCTTACCATCGTTGGAGATGTCATCGTAATTGTCATGTTGCAACGCTGCATCGGACGAACGGGTGTTAATAGAGCTATTGTCCTGAAAATAAACGAATTGTGTCATTATTAATAGAAATTTTATAGTTTTTTTAAACACTCTCCCTCAAAGGCAGCCAACCCCCAAGTGGGGGCCCAGAATTTAATGAAAAAGCAAAAACTAAATAAATACATAGTATCAGGGATTCAGGATATTGAGGGAGATGGAGGATGGATGAAAGGGGATGGGTGGTGTCACCACGAAGCATTCCTGCTGAGATGCACAATTTGAGAAGCTCTATGGCACATTTCTGGAGACAACGCTAGCTACACAACTCAAGGAAGTTAAGGAAGGTACAGGAGGGTTGGAGGGGAATGCACCTATAGAATGGCCACCAATTGAGGAAAGAGCACGACGATCGTAGGTGGTGACACCACAAACCATCCCTGCAGACATGCCCAGCTTGAGACGCTCTCTGGCAATGTTCTTGATGGAACCAGCTGCCCCTCACCGTATGACCACAATATGCTGCAAGATTCTCAACTACCAGTCCCTGCTTTCTTCAAACTGTCTGCAGTGACTGCACTACAAGAGAATCCAGTTTCCAGTCAACTGTCCAACTTATGGCCTACGTGCAGATGTACATTAAAATAACAGTATAGTTCATCCAAAATTGGCAGCAGGGATTCAGGATGTTAGGGAAGATGGAGTAGGAATGGACAGGAGTGGCACCTGTAGAATGAATACCAGTTGAGGAAAGAAAATGACACACGTGGGTGGTGACACCACAAACCATTCCTGCAGAGAATCACAATTCGAAAAGGTCTCTGTCACTTACCCTGATGCCGCACTAGCTACGTTAACTCGCTTGCATATGCTGATAGATTCTCAAAAGTTTGGTGTATCCAACGAGGTTATAATGGGTTCAAGATGGAGGACAGATGGAAGAGAGTGGGTGGTGTCACCACGAAGCATTCCTGCTGAGATGTACAATTTGAGAAGCTCTCTGGCACATTTCTGGAGACAACGCTAGCTACACAACTCAAGGAAGTTAAGGAAGGTACAGGAGGGTTGGAGGGGAATGCACCTATAGAATAACCACCAGTTGAGGAAACAGCACGACGAGCGTAGGTGGTGACACCACAAACCATCCCTGCTGACATGCCCAGCTTGAGACGCTCTCTGGCAATGTTCTTGATGGAACCAGCTGCCCCTCACCGCAAGACCACAATATGCTTCAAGATTCTCAACTAGTCCCTGCTTTCTTCAAACTGTCTGCAGTGACTGCACTACAAGAGAATCCAGTGTCCAGCCAACAGTGTAACTTATGGCCAACGTGCAGATGTACATTAAAATAACAGTATAGTTCATCCAAAATTGGCCGCAGGGATTCAGGATGTTGAGGAAGATGGAGTAGGAATGAGAAGGAGTGCACTTATAGAATGAATACCAGTTGAGGAAAGAAAATGACACACGTGGGTGGTGACACCACAAACCATTCCTGCAGAGAATCACAATTCGAAAAGGTCTCTGTCACTTACCCTGATGCCGCACTAGCTACGTTAACTCGCTTGCATATGCTGATAGATTCTCAACAGTTTGGTGTATCCAACGTGTGAATAATGGATTCAAGATGGAGGACAGATGGAAGAGAGTGGGTGGTGACACCACGAAGCATTCCTGCCGAGATGCACAGTTTGGAAAGCTCTCTGCCACTTTTCTGGAGACAACACCAGCCACACAACTAGCTGCCCTCACCATATGCTGGCATTATGCTGCAAGATTCACAAGTTTGGTGTATCCAACGAGGGTATGATGGATTCAAGATGGAGGACAGATGGAAGAGAGTGGGTGGTGTCACCACGAAGCATTCCTGCTGAGATGTACAATTTGAGAAGCTCTCTGGCACTTTTCTGGAGACAACGCTAGCTACACAACTCAAGGAAGTTAAGGAAGGTAGAGGAGGGTGTGAAGGGGAATGCCCCTATAGAATAACCACCAGTTGAGGAAAGAGCACGACGATCGTAGGTGGTGACACCACAAACCATCCCTGCTGACATGCCCAGCTTGAGACGCTCTCTGGCGATCCAATCATTGTTTAAAATGTTATTTTAAGATAGCTTATTAAAATCCGTTTTTTTAAAATTAAAATTCCTAGTTTGTGTCAAATTTCTCTGGAAAAAAATGGAAAAACATCTACTCACGTCTTCACTGGAAAATTCATCAATTATCACGCAGTCGCTGTCACTCTGAAAATGCAATAAAAAATTATAATTATTCGGAATAATTATTAAAAATGATATTGGTATATGTACCACCACAATTTTCTTAGGTGATAAAATTTTGATTCCAATAAGGTAAGAAAATTATGGGCAAATTAAGCAAATTCTGCAAGATGCATCTGATTTTAAGAGGGAAGCTAATCACCACTCGCATCTAAAACAGAAGAATTTTCTCTTGGTCAAAGGACAGAGTTTGGTGGATTATGCAGCCATCAAGCTGTTTTCGTCATTGTTATTGCGTTTTTACCAGATCTTACTGGGGTTTCGTTTAAAGTTTAAATTTTCATATAAAATGTAGATATTCCAAAACATTCCAGTAATTGGACTTTTCAAACTGGCGCAGTCATTTTACCGATGTCAACAAGAGAAAATTGGAATTTGAGTTTTGCACGAAATTACGACAAAATGTTTGAACCTACTACTATGTTTGTGCCTTTAATACTGATAATTTTTACAGGATGGAAAAATTTGCTTCCCATGGAAAAAGGATGTTTTTCAGAAAAGACGATGTGGACCATCAATGATAACTCTTTTGTAAACGTGTGCCAGTGGTATTTTATTGCCTACATATTAAAAGAGAAGCGAATGGAGAAATTTACTGTTTGTGAGAGAAATGATGTTCATTTGATTGCTCTTTTCAGAGAAAGGGACAAACCAAAGCAATTTGTTTCTGGAGAGACAGAAAATTACAGGCAAATCGAGCAACTTCTGCAAGATGCATCTGATTTTAAATCACAACACATTAAAACAGAAAAGAATTTTGTGTTGGTCAAAAAGGACGGAGTTTGGTGGATTATGCAGCCATCAGCGTGTTATCATTGTTATTGCATTTTTACCAGAGCTTACTGGGGTTTCGCGAATTTTCATATATAAAATGTAGCTATTTCAAAACATTCCAGTAATTGGACTTTTCAAACTGGCGCAGTCATTTTACTGATGTCAACAAGAGAAAATTTGAATTTGAGTGTTTGAACAAATTACAACAGAATAACGGTCATAATGGAATCCATCACATGCCAACTTAAATAGATTCAAATTCCCTACTAAATTCAAGCTTCCAGGGATTACAAAACTTTGAATTTTCATACAAAATGAAATGGCTATTCCAAATTCCAGTAATAGAAAAAATGGCTATTCTAAGGATCAGAGGTCAGTTTTTAAATGTTGGAAAAACGTGTGCGTCACTAACATTGTGTTTCAAGCTGGTCAAATTCCTTCTGGTTGGTGGATAACAAATTTTTGTCAAAGTGTAGCTATTTCAAAACATTCCAGTAATTGGGCATTCAATCATTTTACTGATGTCAACAAGAGGAAATGTTTGAACGAAATTAATTTCCTACTATTTTAATCCTGATAGGATTCTGATGTCCTTCAAACTCCGTCAGTTTGCGTTATTGTGTTTCAAGTAAAAAAATGGTTTTCCAAGATATCCTAGAGGGGTACCACTTACAAAAACAGTTTCACAATCAGAACGCACTCTGTGTTCAAAATCGATTCATTTTCAGCTTAAGGTCAACTGCTCCAGTAGTGGCCATTTTAAAGTTTATATTTGAGAAATAAGGATTCCCGGTCTCCTAGTGGCTTCAAACTTGCAGGAGGTACAGCTCATGTCATGTCATTTTGTAGTCAGCGGTTGAACTAGGAGTGCGCAGAGCATCATTGGAAATTGTGGTAAACTTCTCAATAGACCGTCCCTAGTTTCCTCGTTTGTTGGGCTGTATCCTAGAGCTTCTACTGGATAGAATCAATTTTGTTCATCTGGTATTGAATTTAATGATATTAAACACGTAATGTCAAGTTCGGAACATGCAATTATTAAAAATTTGATATTAGATCAAAATAAAGGTGTGAGAAAAAATTAATAAAAAATAGAAAAAATTGTTCTTTTGATAGTTTTAGGCAATGGATATGTTAGGGAAGAGTCGGGCTATATTCTAAATGAGTCCTGAAGAAAGTCAGTACTACTGTTGGCCCACAATTGTCAAAACTAAAGAAAAAATTCTAACTGTGGCCACTACCGGTACCGTTACCTTAGAGAGGTTTTGTGAAAAAAGGTTGGCAACCTTTGTGTTTTTAATGGCGCAGTCTTTTTTCTGGTGTCTACAAGGAAAAATTTTGAATTTGATTGTTTGGACGAAATTACCAACAGAATAACTGAGGATAATGGCGTCAAAAGGGAATAAGATTTTGTCATGGCTGCCAACTTAATAGACTATAATTCCCTAAATTACCTTCCAGCTTTAAAAAATAAGTTAATTCATAATTAACTTCCCCTATAGTCAATCTGATCAACTTACCTCAGAATCATTCACTGTAACAACAGCCCTGCCGTCGTATGTAATCAACGAAGCCTGAAACAAAAAAACAAAAAAATCACGTAATTCATTACAATCGTTATAAAATATACAATGTATACAAGCAGTGTTCACAAACCGTCTAGGATGTTTAAATTAAACAGACCAATTGTCAAAAATTGTGCATTCTTTCACTGGGGTTTATTATTCAATTTCATTCATTTGGCTTGCATTCATGATTTGAATTTTTACTAAGCTTTGGAGTGTGCGTGTTTCACAGGTGATAGAGCGATTATTGAATTTCAGGAGGCACACAAATATGATCAACTGATCAATCCAAATAGGTATTTTGGTTGAGAACAGATTTACGTGCTCTATGCGTATCTCCTGAAATTCAATAATCGCTCTATCGCCTGTGAAACACGCACACTCCAAAGCTTGGTAGGAATTCAAATCATGAACGCAAGCCAATTGAATAATAAGCCCCAGTGAAAGAATTTGCAGCGTTTCATGCATATCAGAATGCTTCAACCACTGTATCGGCTATAAACCCTTTTAGGAGTTCACTCCAGTATCCACATTACTACATCACTAGGTTACTGCTATCAAAACAAAGCAATAATAAACCAAAATAACGCGAATGTTGGCACCATAAATCGGG
Source organism: Creontiades dilutus (assembly GCA_031894815.1). Lineage (NCBI taxonomy): Eukaryota > Metazoa > Arthropoda > Insecta > Hemiptera > Miridae > Creontiades > Creontiades dilutus. The sequence continues at coordinate 192,577 of JAVIWC010002356.1, read as the reverse complement.
CCATACATCGGGAATGGTTTGAGCTACGGACCTGGGGAGGGGCTCATTCGATTCCTCGTGGAAAGTTCTTCAAAAAAGTCCAAATTTAGGCCGCCTCGACTTTTTTTGGAGGTTTTTAGGGATTTTACAAAACTTTGACAACCCTTAAAGGGCACTTTAAATTAAGTGAGAGAGCTGGCTCAAGAATTGGGGCGTCGTCGGACCAATATGGATTTTTCCTGAAAATTTCAGATCTTTTGCTCCAGCCGTTTGGGAGAAATTTTACCTTTTTGACGGGAGCAGTTGACACTTGCCGCACGAGTCCTGAATTCATCAACTGCGATGAAACACCGATGAGATCGTAGTCCTGTAAAAAAAAAAGAATATTAAAATGATGTAATAATGATAATAATGAGAGTAAATACGTGTCAAAATCTAATCGAAAATTTCTACAAACTATCAGGTCTATTTGTGAATCAGGTAGCTCATTCACACATATCAGACGTTGAAATGGATATAGTTATTTCAATTCTTGGAAAATATCAAATAGAGATCACAATTTGGGTGAGAAGGGGGGGGGGTGCCCTCTATACAATAATCACCAGATGACGGGAGTGGTGACGCCACGAAGCATTCCTGACGAGATGCCCAGCTTGAATAACTCCGTGGCACTTTTCCCACACCACACTCCCCGCCCGATGAAACGGTTCTCCCTCTCCATCCACCCTACTGACAGAAAAATCCCAATTTTCCAAGTTTGTTGCACTAATTACATTAAATTTGTAATTGAGTAGAAAAAAACGCTGCAAATTCTTTCACTGGGGTTTATTATTCAATTGGCTTGCGTTCATGATTTGAATTTCTACTAAGCTTTGGAGTGTGCGTGTTTCACAGGTGATAGAGCGATTATTGAATTTCAGGAGATATGCATAGAGCACGTAAATCTGTTCTCAACCAAAATACCTATTTGGATTGATCAGTTGATCATATTTGTGTGCCTCCTGAAATTCAATAATCGCTCTATCACCTGCGAAACACGCACACTCCAAAGCTTAGTAGAAATTCAAATCATGAACGCAAGCCAATTGAATGATAAACCCCAGTGAAAGAATTTGCAGCGTTTTTTATGGTTATCAGAATGCTTCAACCCGTATATCGGCTACAAAGCCTTTTAGGAGTTCACTCCAGTATCCACATTATTACATCACTACGTCACTAGGTTACTGATATCAACACAAAAACAATAATAAACCAAAATAACGCGAATGTTGGCACCATAAATCGGGCCATAGATCGGGAATGGTTTGACCTACAGACCTGGGGAGGGGCTCATTCGATTCCTCATGGAAAGTTCTTCAAAAAAAGTTTACATTTAGGCCGCCTTGACTTTTTTTGAGGTTTTTAGGGATTTAAAAAAACGTGTCCCCCAGCTAATTGTGATTATCGCTCTGGAAAGAAAGTTGTACGAAGCCTCTCACCTACTGGGATTTCCTAATGTAAGGAAAGGTGTATGAAGCGTCGACTCGACCAGGATTTTGCACTGTAAGAAAAGTAGGAAGTGGAATAAGGAACGGACGGAAGTGCCCCTATAGGGTAGAGCGAGTGGTGATACCACGTAGCGCTCCTGATGATATGCCCAGGTAGAGTAACTCTGTGGCACTATTCCCTCACCACACTCCGCACCATAACCTTGATGTTTCTCGGCGCCACTCCTTTTACCTCAGATACCGCTTGCAGTAGGTTGTTTCTATCATATTTACTTGTCTAATAGTTAATTTCTGCAATTTCTCTACAATTCTGGAAATTGGTAGTTCTGGCAAAATTATTCGAGTGGACTCACCAAATTCGACTGCGGAATGACGACGAGCGGAGTTTTGGTGTTGGCGACGTAAACGGTGACCGTGTCGTTGAGGTTTTTCTCGAAATCGTAGAACTGTCGACTCGCCAACCTCTCGGACGTCACGAGCAGGTGACGACAATCGAAATGATCGTAGCAGCTCTGTATGATTTTCCTTAATTTCGTCTGTACGAAACGATAAAACAAAGTTTCGAATTAATACACAAAGGTTGATGATCTTAATGTTAGATCACTCTTGAAGGTAGATCAGTGATCTAGATACATCGAAAAATGATCATAGATCATAAAGAGGACTTCATTAGCTAGGGATAGCTGCATTTATGAACATTTGGAAATATTTTTTAACAATGAACTATTTTGGGGCAGGGTCTGTATGTAGACGACATATTTGTATTATTTTATTTTTTAACGGTTCAAGGATGGCAGAATATTTCAGACTTGGTGGTTTATGAGCGCATTTATTTTTATTTTATTATTTTTTTTTTTTCCATAATTTTTTATTGCACCAAGTAATAACTTATTAACAATATTATTCTGACTTAAATTCTCTACATAATTATTGGGACTCAAGATCCATTACTCCAGTCCATGTCCTTCTGAGGTTCAGCACATTCACTTCCTACACAAGTTCATGTGGTTTTGTGCGCTTAAGGCGCCTAGTTAGGTCTTGCACATCAAGTAGCTTCACAGCTTCTTCGTTGACATGACCTCGTAGTCTGGCTAGATGAGCGGTAGCCCTCTGTTTGATTATTTCGTCTATGCTGTCCACTTCCAGTTCGCGGTGAAGAGCATCATTTCTAAAGTACCAAGGTGCATCAGTGATGCATCGTAGTACGGTATTCTGAAAACGCTGGATAATCAGTCTATTGGTTGGAGCTGTACAGCCCCACAACTGTGCTCCATACGTCCAAACTGGCTTAAGCACTTGATTGTACAGAAGCAGCTTGTTACCAATGGTCATGGAGGATTGCCTGCCAATAAGCCAGTACATTTTTCTAAGTTTTATCACCAGTTCGGCCTTCTTCTTTTTCACATGTTCTTTCCACCTGAGCTTGGCGTCAAGCGTCATGCCCAGGTATTTGGCTTTATTATGAGCGCATTTATGAACGCTTGGAAATATTTGTACACCAAGATCCAGGGAAACAGATAACAACTACGTCAAGCGCGATTTTTGTTGAAAAATGTCCTCATTTTGTGTTTTTTCAAGAATGATCTTTGATGATCTTAGTGAAGTTTTGCAAAAATATCTAGTTTAGAGCTACTCAGGGAGTTGATGAAGGTAAATCAATCAATCAATTGTTTTATAGCTGCTGTTTTTGGCTTGATGGACAATATCCTGTTGCTTTTGGTGATTCTGCTATGGGATTGAAGTGTATTTCTTCGTGGGACTACCATCCTTACTGTCAGAATGGGAAGTTGATGCAGGAATTTGGTGAAAATTGCATCAGACAAAACAGCAGCAGGGGGACATGGTTTGGATGTTAGTTTACCAGCCACAGATAAACCAATGATTGCAGCAAGTGCTGCTTCTGCTGGCAGGCCATATCAGACTTGGTGATTGTATCTCCCTGTTTAATTTGGATTGTTTTGCTATAGGTGGACAGCTTGTCCCTGGGGCCACCACAGAGAATGATGTAGCTCCTACTAAACCTGGTTATCTCCTGGAGAATTCAAGCCGTTTTACGAGCACTTTTGGTGATTCTGCTATGGAATTCGAGTGTATTTCTTCATGGGACTACCATCCTTACCGTCAGAATGGGAAGTTGATGCAGGAATTTGGTGAAAAATGCATCACAAAACAGCAGCAGGGGGACATGGTTTGGATGTCAGTTTACCAGCCACAGATAAACCAATGATTGCAGCAAGTGCTGCTTCTGCTGGCAGGCCATATCAGACTTGGTGATTGTATCTCTCTGTTTAATTTTGATTGTTCTGCTATAGGTGGACAGCTTGTCCCTGGGGCCACCACAGAGAATGAAGTAGCTCCTACTAAACCTGGTTTGCTCTTGAAGAAATCAATCGGTTTCACGAAAAGGCAATTAAGAGAGGCGATTAAATAGTTCTAGATAGAAGAAAAAGACACCAAAATCCACGAAAACAGATGGCAACTACGTCAAGCGCGATTTTTGTTGAAGATCTTGGTGTTTTTTCAAAAAATATCTAGTTTAGAGCTACTGAATTATCTTTGATGTCTTGGTGAATTTTTGGTGAAAAATATTTCTTCGTGGGACTACCATCCTTAGTGTCAGAATGGGAAGTTGATGCAGGAATTTGGTGAAAATTGCATCAGACAAACAGCAGCAGGATGAAGGTTAGTTTATCAATCAATCAATTGATTGTATCTCCCTGTTTAATTTGCATTGTTTTTGGCTTGATGGACAATTTCCTGTTGCTTTTGGTGATTCTGCTGTGGGATTCGTGTGCATCCCTACCATCCTTACTGTCAGAATGGGAAGTTGATGCAGGAATTTGGTGAAAATTGCATCAGACAAAACAGCAGCAGGGGGACATGGTTTGGATGTTAGTTTACCAGCCACAGATAAACCAATGATTGCAGCAAGTGCTGCTTCTGCTGGCAGGCCATATCAGACTTGGTGATTGTATCTCTCTGTTTAATTCCGATTGTTTTGCTATAGGTGGACAGCTTGTCCCTGGGGCCACCACAGAGAATGAAGTAGCTCCTACTAAACCTGGTTAGCTCCTGAAGAAATCAATCGGTTTCACGAAAAGGCAATCAAGAAGGCGATTAATTAGTTCTAAATAGAAGAATAAGACACCAAGCATTTCCAAAATACTACTTCAAATTCAAATTTAAACCCCACTCACCTGTTTGTGTTTGATAAACGGCAGTGAGATCTTGCCGGTGTAGAAATTTTGGTAGAATTTAACTTCGTCACCCCACCAGTCGGGTTTGTTTCGCGGGTCGTCGAGATATTTTTCGGAGCAGTAGCGGACCAGGTAGCTGAGAAATTTTTCCAGCTCTTGCTGTCGTTTGGAAAGCAAACAACCACATTAACGGAATACAATTAAATCGGGCGAGACACGTGGCTTCCACGTGTTGATGACATAAATGTCACATAGGTAGGTGCGTAAATGGTATTCATGTCAAATACATATATTTTAAAGGAAATATGTAGTTTTTTGAGACACGTGTTGGTGACACGTGTGGGTGACATGAATGTCAAGGTGGTCAGTACATAGATGGTACACGTGTCAGATACATGGACTTTAAAAAAATTAGCAGTTTTTGAGACACGTGGCTTCCACGTGTTGTTGACAAGAATGGCACATGGGAATGCACAAAGATAGTATGCTAATCAGGAAGATTGATTTTAAAGAAAATGTGCAGTTTTTTGAGATAGGTGGAGGCCACGTGATATGTGTACCATTATAGTACACATGTTAGGTACATAGGGCTTTTAAAAAATATGCAGTTTTTTAAATACACGTGGCTTTCCAAAGTTGAAGTTTAGGCAAGAAAAACCCATGCAAGATGGTTATTGTGGTTATAGATGGTTAGGGATGGTTGGGATGGTTAGGGATGGTTGGGATGGTTAGGGATGGTCAGGGATGGTTAGGGATGGTCAGGGATGGTTAGGGATGGTCAGGGATGGTTAGGGATGGTCAGGGATAGTTTCACTTACAAGCCCTCCTTAACTGCTAGTACATCAGGGATGCCACACACCACCAGTGGTACTGTGGTAAATCAACATTGACAATTGTTAAAAAAGCAGAAAATTGACCAAAAATTCAAGTTTGGGTAGAAAAAAACTACGAACAACATGACTTAGAAGAAAATTTTGTCAGACAAAAATTAAACACAATTTAATGGTATTTTCAACGGTATAATTTGCTAAATTAAGTGAGTTATAGTCATTTCAGTTAAGTGTCGAAAATACAAAAAGGAGCGAACACTAAATGACCGAAATTTGTTTATTTTGCGTGAAAAATCTTCATTTACGCCGACTTTAAACTCTCAGATTAAGACGGTTCTTCACTTGATCAATTCAATCTCTTATTTTCACATTTTTCAACCAGACCTCGGAAATCGATCCCCGTAAAAATCTGAAAACGGGCGCAATTATTGGGGCACCCTGTATGTCAATAACGAACCTAAAAACATTAGAGATACTTCAAAAGTTTTCAATATTCTCAATCTCATCACTTGTCAAAACACAATTTCGTGGTTATCAAAACCCATCGAAAAATGATAGATGTTATCCGATTTATTATCTTACAGAATTCAGTAACTTTGTGGACTTAACTTACGTCTTGCATGCAGTCCAGATATTTGAAGTTGCAATTGGCCATCAATAGCGGCAGCTCGGTTACCATTTGCTGTCCAAAACAAGACGAAAGTGTGATAATTTAGTAAACCTGATACTAACTATAAACTTAGCTAAAATGCAAAATTCGTGGCAAATTTTATGACGGTCACGAGTACTTCATTGTAGGAATGCACTTGTTTCCAGTCTGTTTAGCAAGGGATGGTTCTGATGGTTGGGTATGGTTAGAGATGGGTGGGGATGGTTAAGGACGGTTAGGGATGGTTAAGGTGGTTACTGATGGTTAAGGATGGTTAGAGATGAGTAGGGATGGTTAAGGTGGTTACAGATGGTTAAGGATGGTTAGAGATGAGTAGGGATGGTTAAGGTGGTTACTGATGGTTAGGGATGGTTAGAGATGAGTAGGGATGGTTAGGGTTAGATGGTTAGGGATGGTTAGAGATGGTTAGGGATGGTTAGGGATGGTTAGAGATGGTTAGGGATGGTTAGGGATGGTTAGGGATGGTTAAGGATGGTTAGAGATGGTTAGGGATGGTTAAGGTGGTTACTGATGGTTAAGGATGGTTAGAGATTAGTGGGGATGGTTAAGGACGGTTAGGGATGGTTAAGGACAGTTAGGGATGGTTAGGGATGGATGGTTAAGGTGGTTAGAGATGGTTAGGGTAGTTAGAGATGGTTAGGGATGCTTAGAGATGGTTAGGGTAGTTAAAGATGGTTAGGGTGGTTAGGTGGTTAGAGATGGTTAGGGATGGTTAGAGATGGTTAAGGATGGTTAGGGATGGTTAGGGATGGTTAGGGATGGTTAGAGATGGTTTAGGGATGGTTAAGGATGGTCAGGAATGGTTAGGGATGGTTAATAATGTTTATTGATGCTTTAGGTGGTTACTGATGGTAAGAGATGGGTAGGGATGGAGTTCAAGAATAAATCTTACAAACGCTGTATTTTCCTCTAAAAACCTTAGAAAACCTATTTTTTTAAATTCATTTCAGTTTTAAGTAAAAAAATCCACGAAATTATCCTAAAAATCATCTCAACAAACTTCCACAAAAATAAAAACTGTGAATTTCACCAAATCCTGAACACCAATAAAACTTGATGATTTTAAAGAACCGTTCACATTGTTAAACCTGATACTAACAATAAACTATGCTAAAAATAATAAAAAATGCGAAATTCGGGGCAAATTTTATGATGGACACGAGATTCCACTGTTGGGTTCTTGAATAGATCTTAAAAACGCAGTATTTTCCTCTAAAAACCTTACAAAACCTTTTTTTTTAAATTTGTTTCAGTTTTAAGGCATAAAACCACCAAATTCAACAGAACATCATCTCAAGAAACTTCCATAAAAATAAAAACTGTGAATTTCAACAGTGAAATCTTACGGTCAGCATGTTGAAGTGTTTGCAACGAGCCATCGGGAAGTTTTGAGCGTCTGATGGTTCGCCTTGTTTTCTTTCAATTATTTTATTTTCTATCCAATTCGATGTCGTACTTTGTGAACACTCCTTCTTTTTTGAAAAATCTTGTAACTGTAAACAAAAAGGGTAAAATAACATTATTAATCACGGAATCTTTGTAATTGACCACGAAAAATGGCCATCTTCCCATGACATTTGTTGTTTAACGTATCGAGATGCGTGAAACCAAAAAACCTCTGCCAAGTGGGTGTGGCACATAGCTTCCTCGTATCCATAACATGACTGTATAGATCATTGAAAATTATTATTAACTAAAGAACTTCGTTCAATTAGGCGAAGTAAATATTGGATTAGGGTAAATTTATTGTTACGCAGGAGCATAACTTGAGAAAATAAAGGTAGGCATGTTCAACTATTGAACAAACTATAAAATATACCTAATAAGTCCGAACAATCCCTGAAAATTTCATCGAAATCGGTCAAGAACTCCCGGGTTATGCTTGTGGCAGGATTTCACGTTTGCGCATGCTCAGAGGCTACTATTGATCCGGGGGCCATGAAACTCATAGGGGACCATCTACACATGGTCTCTCTGGTAGCTCTGAAAATTACCATTAGAATATGAGGAAATTACTTTCGGAGGATTTTAAGTTTGTGTAAGCGCCGGGTGACGAATTGTGGGATGAAATCCATAGGGGACGATCCTCGGCCAAACCCGCACATTCTCTAAAAAATCACAATTTGAGAAAACTGTAAGAATTAAGGCTTTTTAGAAGGATTTGCAGACTAACTTTTATTTAGAGCATCGAGAAGGTATTTTTGGACAAGAGGGCCACAATGTAGGTATCTACATATGTACAGGACAGATGATAGAGCATCGGGAAGGTATTCCTTAACCTACCACAATGTAGGTACCTACTGGGAACTTACTAACGAGGTCCATGTCTTCTCTGAGAATAATATTGTTAATGGTAGCTCTGAAAATGACCGTTAGAATATGAGGAAATTACTTTTGGAGGATTTTAAGTTTGTGTAATCGCCGGGTGAAGAATTGTGGGATGAAATCCATAGGGGACGATCCTCGGCCAAACCCGCACATTCTTCAAAAATTGCATCACAATCTGAGAAAACTGTAAGAATTAAGGCTTTTTAGAAAGATTTGCAGACTAACTTTGGCATTTGGAGCATTGAAAAGGTATTTTTGGACAAGAGGGCCACAATGTAGGTATCTACGTATGTACAGGACAGCTGATAGAGCATCGGGAAGGTATTCCTTAACCTACCACAATGTAGGTACCTACTGCAAACCTACTACGTGGATTTTTCGTTTTTCCAACGACTTTCTTAAGAATTCTAGCGAGAATTGAGAATGCGCATGCCCAGAAGAGTGATACGTGAATTTATCAGCGATTAAATCCATAGGGGACCATCTACAGCCAAATTGACAGCTGATAGAGCATCGGGAAGGTATTCCTTAACCTACCACAATGTAGGTACCCACTATGTCTTCTCTATGGGATGATAACAACTGATAAGAATCATTCAACCCAGGCCGAACTTCAAACAACTTGTGTTCCCTTTGGTGGGAAGTTCATCTATTTTACGTTTTTTAAACGAAGAATTCCAACTTTGTGGGTCCATGTTTCATAGATTGGAGATATAAAGTGACTTAAGATGAAACTATTTCGATCAATTATTAATTTTGGATATCAAATTCTGGTTATATTCAGCGAACAGTTCAGAATCACGAATCCATGTAGGGCAAACCAACGAACGATTGAAATTCAAACAGTGAAATTGAAATGTGGTTTTTTGATGTAAAGACATCAAATGACACTATTGTAAGTTGTATTTATATATTTACGTGGTATTAGCTGTAATTAGGGTCTTAATTAGTAAAAGTTAGTATTTGGTTGTGAAAATACGCGAAAAGTGTGAGGAATTCAACGCAAAATGTTGAAAATGAAGTTTGGAGTGGAGAAATGTAGGGGTTTGTGGTACAAAACGTGGTTTTATTGGATAATTCTTCGTAGAATACACTGCTCGACAAAATTAAGGGATCACCTGAGAAAAATCGCGCTCGCTGGAATTGGGCGTCAAAAAGTATAGAGATCATTATTTCTCCACCGAATTGGATCTGTCGAAAAGTAGAGTAGTCAAGATAAAAAACCAGCTGAAGAACGAGGCGATCGGACATTCCTGAAGAAAATGACGAAAGAACGCTTTTTGTTTAAAAAAAGTGAAAACGTCGTTTTAAAAAAAATGAGCTGTGGAGTGATCTCTTGACTAAAAATCAAAAAAAGTATAGCTCATTGGAAAGATCCATCTGTCCTCTTTAATATGCAAAAAAGAAATTTAAAATCGGTCGGACGGTTTGGAAATTAGAGTCAAAAATGTATCGAAAAACGTGGTTTCAAAATGCCACAAGGCGGGACAAAATTAAGGGATCATTGGAAAAAAACACACGAAGTCCTTCGAACCATTCCCGATGTACGAACATTTGCGTTATTTTGGTTTATTATTGTTTTTGTTTTGATAGCAGTAACCTAGTGATGTAGTAACGTGGATACTGGAGTGAACTCCTAGAAGGGTTTGTAGACGATACACGGGTTGAAGTATTCTGATAACCATTAAAAAACGCTGCAAATTCTTTCGCTGGGGTTTATTATTCAATTGGCTTTTTTATGATTTGAATTTCTACTAAGCTTTGGAGTGTGCGTGTTTCACAGTTGCTAGAGCGATTATTGAATTTCAGGAGACATGCATAGAGCACGTTAATCTGTTCTCAACCAAAATACCTATTTGGATTGATCAGTTGATCATATTTGCGTGCCTCCTGAAATTCAATAATCGCTCTATCACCTGTGAAACACGCACACTCCAAAGCTTAGTAGAAATTCAAATCATGAACCATTGAATAATAAACCCCAGTGAAAGAATTTGCAGCGTTTTCTGCATTCAAACGAGGTTTTCTCGACCGAATAAACTAGCAGCAATTGTTTTTGATATACGTTCCAAAAGCTGTTATTTTGGCACATTTTTTAAGCAACCTGATCAAATGCAAATTTTCTTGAAATTTTCTTTGTGGAGTGGTTTTTTGCCAACTTGATGTCACCAAAGAAAATCGATTTCTCACTTGAAAGATGGAAAATTCAACGCACTTTTCAACGGTATCCTCAACTTTTATTTACATAAAATATGTGAGTAATAGGAGTTTTGTTGAAACAATGTCGAAAACAGGAAAAACATTTTAGATGCGAAATAACTCAAAAACTAAGCGAGATTAAAAAACGCTGCAAATTCGTTCACTGGGGTTTATTATTCAATTGGCTTGCGTTCATGATTTGAATTTATACTAAGCTATGGAGTGTGCGTGTTTCACAAGTGATAGAGCGATTGTTGAATTTCAAGAGGCACGCAAATATGATCAAATGATCAATCCAAATAGGTATTTTGGTTGAGAACAGATTTACGCGCTCTATGCATATCTCCTGAAATTCAATAATCGCTCTATCGCCTGTGAAACACGCACACTCCAAAGCTTAGTAGAAATTCAAACCATGAACGCAAGCCAATTGAATAATAAACCCCAGTGAAAGAATTTGCAGCGATTTTTATGGTTATCAGAATGCTTCAACCCGTGTATCAACTATAAACCCTTTTAGGAGTTCACTCCAGTATCCACATTACTACATCACTAGGTTACTGCTATCAAAACAAAAACAATAATAAACCAAAATAACGCAAATGTTGGCACCGTAAATCGGGCCATACATCGGGAATGGTTTGAGCTACGGACCTAGGGAGGGGCTCATTCGATTCCCCAGTGAAAGAATTTGCAGCGTTTTCTAGATTTTTTTTAAAAAAACATTAAGGAACATTGAACCGGTGCAGTATTTCATAATTTGATGTCGTTAACTATCCATCAATAGTACACGTTGAATATGCTCAAAATAATTCGTAAACACAAAACTACACATTCTGCTGATGCGAAATAACGGCGATCGAAATCTTATAGAATCGTTTTTACAAAGAAATTTGAAGGATCAAAAATATTGGACAACTTCCAAATCAGCAAAGATCCCAAGAATTAGATTAGCAACAGTTCAAACAGCGTAAATTATGGGAATTATCACAATTCAGGAAATATTTTAAGTAAGTGTCGAATTTAAATAGTGCAAAACATCTTAAGTTAAAATTCCCCGTTCAACAAGCGTGGAAATTCATTTAAAACACAATTTAAAGTAAGGTAACGGCACCGGTAGTGGCCACTGCTCCAGTAGTGGCCATTTTAAAGTTTATATTTGAGAAATAAGGATTCCCGGTCTCCTAGTGGCTTCAAACTTGCAGGAGGTACAGCTCATGTCATCTTGTAGTCAGAGGTTGAACTAGGAGTGCGCAGAGCATCATTGGAAATTGTGGTAAACTTCTCAATATGACCGTCCCTAGTTTCCTCGTTTGTTGGGCTGTATCCTAGAGCTTCTACTGGATAGAATCAATTTTGTTCATCTGGTATTGAATTTAATGATATTAAACACGTAAGGAGGGCAAAATGTCAAGTGGCCACTACTGAGACATGCACGTGGCCACTGGAAATTTCGTAATTTGATGTGGCCACTACTAGATCAAAATGAAGGTGTGAGAAAAAATTGATAAAAAATAGAAAAAAATTGTTCTTTTGATAGTTTTAGGCAATGGATATGTTAGGGAAGAGTCGGGCTATATTCTAAATGAGTCCTGAAGAAAGTCAGTACTACTGTTGGCCCACAATTGTCAAAACTAAAGAAAAAAATTCTTAACTGTGGCCACTACCGGTACCGTTACCTTACGTACTAAAGTAATTTTACTTATTTGGCAGAAACACGATTGATGATTATCATTGATAAAAATTTTCAACGATTTTCAACCGACTGAAAAGTTAATTTTCCCGACTTTTCTTCGGGATGTGACTACGTCATATTGTACCGTAAAAATGTGGAATATTCAATTTTTCAGCGGGGAAAATGGAAATTTCGTTTTAAGCGATCATTTTAAAAGGGAAATATACGGGGAAAATTACCTGGGACGAGATAAAGCTGGAAACGGCGTAGATATTGATGGGTTTTCACTGTATTGAATGATTGTCCAGCTTTCAGCTGTTTTTGCGAAGGAATTACGAAATCATATTGGGTTTTTAAGGGGTTTGTAAGTGGATTGGAGTTGGAACTTTCAATTGAATTAGTGAGAATGACAACAGTAGGTACGTGTCCCCGATCAGCTTATCGAGAAAGGCTTATTGATGGTTAAGGTAGTTACTGATGGTTAGATACGATTAGGGATGGTTAGGGATGGTAAGGGTGGTTTCTGATGGTTAAGATGGTTACTGATGGTTAGAGATAGTTGGTTAGGATGGTTAGGGATGGTTAAGGATGGTATGGGATGGGTTGTTTAGGGATGGTCAGAGATGGTTAGGGATGGTTAAGGACAGTTATTGATGGTTAAGTTGGTTACTGATGGTTAGAGATGAGTAGGGATGGTTAAGGATGGTTAAGTAATTGGGTATTTCGGTGCTATACTGCATCTGAGTTCTGGATAGAATGCACATGTTTGCAGTCTGTTCACTATGGCGTTTTCAAAGTATTTGAAAATCTACGTATGATGTTGGAAAGAGCATACAATTATCTATCTAAAAGTAGTTCTTTTCCCAGGTGAAAACATATTTTAGTGTTTTCCACCGTAGGACCGAAAAATACAAGATTAATTTATATTTTCCAAATTTCGGGGGGGTCCAGGGCCCCCCCCCCCCCCCCCTTATATACGCCCCTGCAAACAACACCATCAACAGCTAATATTTAAAAGGTTATTACTGCCGGGCGTCCTCAACTTTCTTACTAAGAAAAGGTTTAAATTTTACTTCAAAAAGGTCCAATTTGACTACTCTCACAGTCTCTGAAAATTCTGTAAAAATAAAAACGCAGTTTCACGGACGTGTACCTCTAACACTACAAGTCAAAATATCTTACAAATATTTTAAAAATAAATTTTCTCCTCCCCTCTAACCAAATAAGTTCACACAAACTGACCTATCCCAGTTGGTTTTTTGTCCAAAATTACCAGGAAATGTCTCTAACAATTTCAAATGTCAGGAAAAAATCTGGAAAACCCCAGTTTTTGGCTAGTTTTTGACCAAATTTTAGCACGTTTTGAGCTTTAAAGGGTTGAATTTAAATTAAAAATGCTATAAACACAAAATCGAAGCGGTTATTAGCAAATTCTAGAATGGTGACATAACACAAATAATTCGCCTTTATGTAATCACTTGTCGCATATATTTTTGTCGTGGTAACTACCCACTTAGTTCAACTGTACCATTAAACAAACAAAACTTACGTCCTTGAGTCCAACTCGGAACGAAAAAACGATTTCCTCCGTTGCCCAACACAATAATCGTCACCTCGACGTAATTTTGTCGTCATTTGACATCGGAAAACGGCGATTCATCGTCAAAATAAAAGATGAAATCGACACAATTGCAATAATGCCGAATGCAGCGTGGATTAATAATTGAATCTTAATTGATTTTCTTAATTAAGTTGCCTTGTCATGAAATTTGTCGAATGCAAGAATAAATTTAATGAAAACTATCTATTATACGGCAAAAATGTTTGTTCTTAATAATGTTCTCTTAATCAGACCGAAATTTTCAATTTTCAGAGGAAATTTCAATGAAAAAATTTTCAAGCACTTTGAAAACTATCTGGCAAAAATGTTTAATAATGTTCTCTTAATCAGACCGAAATTTTCAATTTTCTGGGGAATTTTTAGGAAATTTCAATGAATTTCTGGAAATTCTGAATATTCGGAAGCACTTATGGTGATAGCTTAACTAGATAAAATAAGCTCATATTAATAATAACTATTGAAGCAATTTTCTAGAGTTAACTACCATTTTGGAAAGTTATTACGAAAACTATTATTCGGTGGTGACTATAATCAGAATATAGTGTTAAACGTAGATGCCCAGGGAGGTGAGGAGCATTTTTGCTTTTTGCTTCCGAGTCTACTAAGAGTTCACGAGTTCACTTTCGGAATGTGAAAAAATTTTTTGTCTCCAAAATCAAAAACGCTGCAAATTCTTTCACTGGGGTTCATTTTGCTTCCGAGTCTACTAAAGTAGCGGAAGCATTGTTTTCACTTTCGAAATGTGAAAATTTTTTTGTCTCCAAAATCAAAAATTCCACTCGCATTTTGCGTTTTAGACCTTTCTGAACAATTTTGGTTCCGTGTCTGTCTGTGTGTCTGTCTGTCTGTCAGCAAATCCTTGTTACGGGCAAAACTACACGAAGTTATAGTCCGATTTTGATGAAATTTTCAGGGATTGTGCGGGTTGGTTTGGTGATGGTCCCCTATGAGTTTCATGACCCCAGGATCAATAGCAGCCTCTGCGCATGCGCAAACGTGAAATCCTTGCCACAAGCATAACTCCGGGAGTTTTTGACCGATTTCGATGACATTTTCAGGGATTGTTCGGACTTATTAGGTATATTTTATAGTTTGTTCAATAGTTGAACATACCCAACTTTATTTTCTCAAGATATGCTCCTGCATAACAATAAATTTACCCTAATTCAACATTTACTTCGCCTAATTGAACGAAGTTCTTTAGTCAATAATGATTGTCAATGATCTATACAGTCATGTTATGGATACGAGGAAGCTATGTGCCACACCCACTTGGCAGACGTTTTTTTAGCGCTAGAATAGATAAAAATGTGATTTTAAACACTTGATTTAAAAAAATTTTCCGGACCGCCCCTTATTCTCGGCTCTTTCCAAAAATATCACATATACAGGGTGTCCCGCGAGTTGTTCCCCCCCCTCCTAAAATCGTCCAAACGGGAGTAAACAAAAAATGGAAGCCATCAAGAAGGAAACAATCAGGAATTCCTTCTTCGTAAGAAGAAAACACCCTGCAAAACCTAATACACTAACCAAGAAAACTTTTATCAATCACAACTTGATTGTAATTTCGCGTTTTTCCACAAAAAATACACATCTGTCAAAAATATACATTTTACAAATCATATCTGACAAAAAGTCCCACCTATTCTTTGGCGTTTTCGTCTTTAATCCACTAAATTGGCCACAACTCCTATATATAATTAAGAAAATTCAATTTTTATTATACTGTTAGAAAGAGCGTTAAATTTTCTATCTTCCTAGAGTACAAATATTGTAATTTGGTTCAATTGCTGAAAAATCGATCGGAAAATTGAATATTTGTCAAATCTTCAGAATGACCACTTTTGTCCATTCTCTGTAGATCTAATAAAATATTACTCTTTAAATTTAGTCTGTAATGATAAAATATGCGCCGGAATCCCAGCTTTTCAATGGTGAACTCAAAATTGCTGGAGGAAATTCCGTTTGAACGCGGAAAAACTTGGCTTTTCCTGTGAAAAATCGACGTTTTTAACGACAAATGGACTTTTCAGGTAAAAATAAGTTTGGCATTGGATTTTATGAATTTTTCGACGCTAATCAAATACAATTTCTCTCGGTTTTAATAATTCGGTTCTTTCGATCCCCGGAAGCCATCAAGAAGGAAACAATCAGGAATTCCTTCTTCGTGTAAGTACCTCAGAAAACACCCTGCAAAACCTAATACACTAACCAAGAAAACTTTTATCAATCACAACTTGATTGTAATTTCGCGTTTTTCCACAAAAAATACACATCTGTCAAAAATATACATTTTACAAATCATATCTGACAAAAAGTCCCACCTGGAAATTTTTTATAAAAGGTTTCGTTTTTGAGTTATTTCAATTTAAAGCTTTTCTTTCGTTTTCGAATTTAATCCACTAAATTAGCCATAACTCCTTTATATAATGAAGAAAATTCAATTTTGGTTTATTATTCAATAAAAATTCTAACCCTCCCTGAACATTTTATGGTTTACGTTTCAAAGGGTGTAGAATCCGAATTTTTCCCAAACGGCTGGAGCAAAAAAAACTGAAATTTTCAGGAAAAATCAATATTGGTCCGACGACGCCCCATATTCTTGAGCCAGCTCTCTCACTCAATTTAAAGTGCCCTTTAAGGGCTGTCAAAGTTTTGTAAAATCCCTAAAAACCTCAAAACAAGTCAAGGCGGCCTAAATGTGTACTCTTTTTGAAGAACTTTCCATGAGGAATCGAATGAGCCCCTCCCCAGGTACGTAGCTCAAACCATTCCCGATCTATGGCCCAATTTATGGTGCCAACATTCGCGTTATTTTGGTTTATTATTGTTTTTGTGTTGATATCAGTAACCTAGTGACGTAGTGATGTAGTAATGTGGATACTGGAGTGAACTCCTAAAAGGGTTTATAGCCGATACACGGGTTGAAGCATTCTGATAATTTTCAAAAATCATGAAATCTTGCAAATTCTTTCACTGGGGTTTATTATTCAATTGGCTTGCGTTCATGATTTGAATTTCTACTAAGCGTTGGAGTGTGCGTGTTTCACAGGTGATAGAGCGATTATTGAATTTCAGGAGGCACACGAACCAGCCTCGGGCTAGAAATATATTTTAAAAACTCATTTCTGACCAAAAAGAGCCTCCTAGAAAATGTTCACAATTATTAGGGAAAATAAGGCACAATAATGTTTGTCTATCATTGGAGACATGTAGGTACATATTGCACCTTTGAGTAGTAATTTGCGTAGTTTTTTTAATTCAAATTCCGGTTTCTACTTACAAATCGCGAAATATGAAACCAATCAATTTTTATTGATGTATGCAGTTTTCCTGTAACAATCGACATACAAAAATTGATTAATCGAAAACGATCATTTCAAATTCAATACGATAACCGCATAAGCTGATTTCCATCCCAATAAAACGACCGTCATTATCGTCGAGTGTCGACGTTATGTATTAAACGAGATAAGCGACATCGTCGATTCGGTTTTATCGCTTCATTATCTCGGGATATGTCAAAGTCACCGGGTAGTTAGCGGTGACAGAAGTCGGAACAAAAAGCGGTACGTTGTCACGTTATGTCGAGTGAAGTGGTGTTTTATCGATGAATTATGAATGTGAAGTGGAAATTTAATTTATTGAAATGACGAATTATGACCAATGATGAGCGAGAAATACGGAAAACCTTAAGGTACAACCTGAAAACTTGCCCCATGTCAAAAAACTTTTTTGAAGAAAAAAAAAAAAAAAAAACGTATTCTACATTTAAGATTTAAAATTTCTCAAAAAGGAGCAAATTACTTCGAGACATCAATTATTTCAGATTGTGTTTTGAAATTTCTAAATGATTTTGGATATAGGTAGTAATTTTTGGAGTCAAATAGTACTTTTTGGAAACAAGCTCCTGAAATGTGAATTTTGTGTATGACGCCTACTAATACTTGTGTGAATCTTACTGAAAATTGTCCATTTTCGTTATGAAAATTAGTCTACTAAAATAGACTTTTAACAAGAATAATTCATCCTTAGGGGGTAGTACCCAAACGTGAGAAAACGAAATAAGCGCCCGGGCAACGCCGGGTTAACCGTTTAATCACTTCATATTGCTAAAATATGAACTGCGCCTTGCTAAAATTTGGAAAATTTTAGCATATTATTCCTGGCATTTCAGAATTTTACTCCGGTTCCCCAAAAGTGTACAAGATCGAGAACAGGATTTCAGCTGGAGTTTTGCGTGACATTGATGACTAATTTTATTGCTCTAACCCCGAGCAACGCCGGGTAAACCGTGTAATCACTTCATATTGCTAAAATATGAGCTGCTCCTTGCTAAAATTTGGACAATTTCGGTGCATTTTGACGTGTCAGCATTTTACTGTGCATCACAAAATGAAGAACAGGATTTCATCTGGAGTTTTGCGTGACATTGATGACTCATTCTATTGCTCTAACCCCGGGCAACGCCGGGTAAACCGTGTAATCACTTCATATTGCTAAAATATGAACTGCTCCTTGCTAAAATTTGGACAATTTCGGTGCATTTTGACATGTCAGCATTTTACTGTGCATCACAAAATGAAGAACAGGATTTCATCTGGAGTTTTGCGTGACATTGATGACTCATTCTATCGCTCTAACCCCGAGCAACGCCGGGTAAACCGTGTAATCACTTCAAATTGCTAAAATACGAACTGCTCCTTGCTAAAATTTGGACAATTTCGGTGCATTTTGACGTGTCAGCATTTTACTGTGCATCACAAAATGAAGAACAGGATTTCATCTGGAGTTTTGTGTGACATTGATGACTCATTTTATTGCTCTAACCCCGGCAACGCCGGGTAAACCGTGTAATCACTTCAAATTGCTAAAATATGAACTGCCCCTTGCTAAAATTTGGACAATTTCAGCTCATTCTTCGAGCAATTTCAGCATTTTACTGTACATCACAAAAATTGTACATATCCAACGAATTCACGTGGTATTTTGATTTCAGGTGGATCTGATGGCTGCACACAAATCCGACAGACGACGATGACAATCGTCGACAGTCAGCGAATTTCTTGATTATTTCCCGTCGTCTTTGAAGCAATTCCGGGTTAACAATCATGGAAGAACCGAATGTTCTAAGCGGATCAAACGGGGAACTCCGATCCGAATTAGGCGTGAGCAGTCAGATCGATTTGGTGAAAAAAGGTGAGTATTTTTTTGGTACGTGGTGGGGATTTAGTATTTAAGGACTGTCGTAAAGTTTATGGAGGACTCCACGCCTCCCGCAAAAGCTCTCATATTTGCACGATATTGTTACGAGCCGGAAATATTTGATAACTCCGATAAAGTTAAACTCATTGTCCTCGTTATTAAGGAGCAATCGCGAGACTTTAGGTTGAGCTGTGGAGCGGTTTTAATGAAACGTCTTCGGCTGTGGGTTGCATCTGTTGATCATAACGTTTTCCCGGGAGTGAAATATCAGCTGTAGTGAAAGTGCAGGATGCTGATTCAGCAGAAGCTGGCTGGAAGAAGTTCAGCAGTCTTGGGAGGTCATTGTCAGGACTTTGTATGGGGGGAATGAAAGATGCTGTAATCAAACAAATACGACTGTGGGTTATTCTACTTGAATGTGACGTTTCTCCAGGAGTGAAATACCAGCATCCTCAGCTAGTGCAGGGTTGTACGAAGATGCCTGCAGGATGCTGGAAGAAGTTCAGCATACCAGCAAGGCCATTTTCACCGTCGTGTGTTTCTGACTCAAGTGATTGAGGAAGTGACAGATGCCTTGATGATCATAACATTTGCCTGGGAGTGAAATACCAGCTGTAGTGAAACTG
Organism: Creontiades dilutus; assembly: GCA_031894815.1. Taxonomy (NCBI): domain Eukaryota; kingdom Metazoa; phylum Arthropoda; class Insecta; order Hemiptera; family Miridae; genus Creontiades; species Creontiades dilutus. Next base: position 172,760 of record JAVIWC010002356.1, on the reverse strand, counting down.
CAGGATGCTGATTCAGCAGAAGCTGGCTGGAAGAAGTTCAGCAGTCTTGGGAGGTCATTGTCAAGACTTTGTATGGGGGGAAGTGAAAGATGCTGTAATCAAACAAATACGGCTGTGGATTACTCTCCTTGAATTTAACGTTTCTCCAGGAGTGAAATACCAGCATCCTCAGCTGGTGCAGGGTTGGACGAAGATGCCAGCAGGATGCTGGAAGAAGTTCAGCATACCAGCAAGGCCATTTTCACGTCGTGTGTTTCTGGCTCAAGTGATTGAGGAAGTGACAGATGCCTTGATGGTCATAACATTTGCCCGGGAGTGAAATACCAGCTGTAGTGAAACTGCAGGATGCTGATTCAGCAGAAGCTGGCTGGAAGAAGTTCAGCAGTCTTGGGAGGTCGTTTTCAGGACTTTGTATGGGGGGAATGAAAGATGCTGTGATCAAACAAATACAACTGTGGATTACTCTCCTTGAATTTAACGTTTCTCCAGGAGTGAAATACCAGCATCCTCAGCTGGTGCGGGGTTGGACGAAGATGCCTGCAGGATGCTGGAAGAAGTTCAGCATACCAGCAAGGCCATCTTCACCGTGTGTGTTTCAGGCTTAAGTGATTGAGGAAGTGAAAGATCCTCCTACCGCACCAACTGTTACTGCTGATTCCATCAACAAGGTTCAACTGTGGGTTATTCTCCTTGAATGTAAAAATTCCCCAGGAGTCGAATATCAGCTGTAGTGACACTGCAGAATGCTGATTCAGCAGAAGCTCGCTGGAAGACGTTCAGCAGTCTAGCAAGGTCATTGTCACGGTGTGTGTTTCGACTCACGGTGAATTAATAGCGTTTCCAAGTAGTACGAAAAAAGGTTTCATTGGCCTTGCAAATGCTATAATCAAACAACATACTCCTTGAACCTAACATTTTCCCAGAGTCAAATATCAGCATCCTCAGCAGGTGTGGGGTTGGACGAAATGATGAAGTGAAATTGCAGGATGCTGACTCAGCAGATGCCTGCTGGCGAGGTGTGTTTCTGACTCAAGTGATTGACAGATGCTCTTACCGCTTGCACCAACTGTTACTGCTGATTTCATCGAAAAAGTTCGACTGTGGGTTACATCTCTTGATCATCACACTTCCCCAGGAGTCAAATACCAGCTGTAGTGAAACTACAAGATGCTGATTCAGCAGAAGCTGGCTGGAAGAAGTTCAGCAGTCTTGGGAGGTCATTGTCAGGACTTTGTATGGGGGGAAGTGAAAGATGCTGTAATCATACAAATAAGACTGTGGGTTATTCTACTTGAATGTGACGTTTCTCCAGGAGTCAAATATCAGCATCCTCAGCTGGTGCGGGGTTGGACGAAGATGCCAGCAGGATGCTGGAAGAAGTTCAGCATACCAGCAAGGCCATAATCTCGTTGTATGTTCCTGGCTCAAGTGATTGAGGAAGTGTCAGATGCTCCTACTGCTTGCACCAACTGTTACTGCTGATTTCATCAAAAAAGTTCAACTGTGGGTTATATCTCTTGATCATAACACTTTCCCCAGGAGTCAAATACCAGCTGCAGTGAAATTGCAGGATGCTGATTCAGCAGAAATTCAGCAGTCTAACAAGGTCATTGTCACGGAGTGTGTTTTCAATCACGTTAAAATGCCGACATTTTCAATTTTTAAGTTTCCCATATTTACGTCATTAAGTTGCTGCCTGGTCGTTTCTGTGGGAAAAGTGAGTGACGCTAACGTCAACCCTTCCCTCCGTCAATCTCTTCTGAATGGGTGTCGGCGAGGGAGCGACTACACAGAGCAGAGATTCCCCCCACACGGTTAAGTGATCACATCCCGTGTCATCCGCGGTGATATCCTCTCCCCCTCTCTATCCGACGTGAGATGAATTCTTAAAAAACAATTCGATTTTCGTCCAACCGGATCACTCGAGCTAACGAACTGTGGGGGGCGAGAGAGATTGCTATTAGCTGTTAAAGGTTTCAAGGTTCACCGTGTGGCGCCTATGTGGCCCCTTCTCTGAAAACATTTTCGAAGACCACACATCGGGTTTTATTCTCAAAATATGCTGGTAGGTAACGCACACATTACAGGGCATCTCCCTAATGCTTCATACAAATACTGAAAATTGGTGAAAAACCAATCGGAAAAGAGAATTTTTGTCAAATCCTCGGAATGACCACTTTTGTCCATTCTCTGTAGCTCCAATAAAATATTACTCTTCAAATTTGGCCTGAGGTCCTAAAATATGCGCCGGAATCTCAGCTTTTCAATTGGTGTACTCAAAATTGCTCTCACAGTAGAATTTAGCGGAGGAAATTCCGTTTGAACGCGGAAAAACTTGGCTTTTCCTGTGAAAAATCGACGATTTTACCGACAAATGGACTTTTCAGGTAAAAATAAATTTTGGCATTGGATTTTACGAATTTTTCGACGCTAATCAAATACAATTTCTCTCGGTTTTAATAATCCGGTTCATTCGATCCCTGGAAGCCATCAAGAAGGAAACAATCAGGAATTCCTTCTTCGTGTAAGCACCTCAGAAAACACCCTGCAAAACCTAATACACTAACCAAGAAAACCTTCATCAACCAAAACTTCGTGTATTTCCACAAAAAATACACATCTGTTAAAAATATACATTTTACAACTCATTTCTGACAAAAAGTGACAAATAGAAATTCTGTATAAAATTCGTTTTCAAGTTATTTCAATTTTAAGCTTTTTTTCGTGTTTTGACCTTAATTCACTAAAACGGCCACAAATCCTTTATATAATTAAGAAAATTCAATTCATTAAAATGAGAAAATTCATTTATTAAACCGTTAGAAAGAGCGTTACATTTTCTATCTCCTTAGCGTGGCAAAAAAAATATTGTAAATTGGTTCATTTGCGGAAAAATCGATCGGAAAATTGAATTTTTGACAAATCTTCAGAATGACCACTTTTGTCCATTCTCTGTAGGTCTAATCCAATTCTACTCTTCAAATTTAGTCTGTAGTGATAAAATATGCACTCAAAATTGCTCTTACAGCCGAATTCAGCGGAGGAAATTCCGTTTGAACTCGGAAAAACTTGGCTTTTCCTGTGAAAAACCGAATTTTTCAACGAAAAATGGACTTTTTATGGTGTAATTACAACATTTTAGTGAGTTAACCCTTAACTGCATGGTGTTCCTCTGGAAACACAATTGTTTTTACACTCCCTGCCCTATCTATGATTCGTTTGGTGAACTATTTTGTGTTCCCCGCAAAGAACAACATGCAACAAGGTTGGTGAGGGCCAATGTTTACGATCAAAGTTCATTTTTTTTCTTCAGACTCCCTTCTTCTCTCAGTTTCCAACAAACCACCAAGTGAGCTTGACATGTCCAGGTAATTGATATTCAGATTTGTATTTCCTAATAAAATATCTATTCAAGAAAATTCTCTCTTGTTTCTAATGTTGTCTAGTTGTGAAAATGATCATACACATCACAGTTTAGGGCGTGAAATGACATTATTTCGACGAAAATAGATTGTTCCACCGGTGGAACATCATGCATTTCAGGGAAGTGTTTCCCAGTATTTCTAGGGAAACACGAGAATCACTGTACAACGATATGATCGATCTGAGCATAAGTATCTCACAGTAACTTGGGTCACATGGGTGGTGTTGATCTCATGGACAGTCACATAAAGGTGGATAAGATTGAGATCAAAAAATGGTACCTTCACGTCTTCTAACATGTGATGGGTCTTGCTATCAAAAACAGCTGGATAGTGTACAACAGGCTGATGATGAAACGAGGACTGAAAACCATTACGCAAGAAGATTTTCGAGTACAAGTTGCGATGTCCTTGTGTAAAGTAGGTAAAAAAACAACTCCCAAGCGAGGTAGGCCATCCTCCACTACAAAAGAACCCACCTAAAGAAAAAAAAGTGCGTACCCCATACCACCAAAAAGTGTGATTCGTGACCGTGTAGACCATTTTTGTGTTTTTGATGATACTGATCGTCAACGGTGCAAATTTCCAAGCTGTGGTAAAAAAAAACCTCTGCCAGGTGCACAAAATGTAATGTGCATTTGTGCAAACTTTCTGTGAGAAATTGTTTTTACAATTTTCGCCACTGATCAAATTTGTACTTTTTAGTACCTTTAGTACTTTGTACAAATTTGTACTTCTAAATAATTTTTATGATTGGAATAATAAACATAGGTACTTTTATTTGTCTTTAAAAACTGTTTTATTGAATCTAATACCTAAATTTACCGCTAAAAATGTTTTCAAAACTCCCCTCGTTCTTCTGACAAAAACGAATTTTCATAATTTTCCACAATCTAAGCATTTTTTTCCTTATTTTTCCAATAACCAGTCTTGAAATGAAAAAAATCTGTTTGGCGAAAAAGCTTAATTCATTCTTAAGTCAATTTTAAAACTGAAATGACTCGAAAACTTGACCTCCCAGGAGGCATTTTTCACCGAAATGATTGGTAAAATATATTAAAAGCCTGTACCAGGTTTCTCAGGTTAACACTCCTGTAAATGTCAAGTTTCCCGAGGTGATGGAATGGTGAATGATCCCCTTCCATTGAGCTGAATGCGGTGTATTGCTCCGCCGCACTCAGAGGATGTCCTATGAAGGCGTCTGATTCCTCCCAAGGCGAAGGATTCCTGATTTTACTTCGTCATTTCGTCTAAACACAAAACCAGCCGGCTCTCGAGCTTTGTCGGAGATTTGAAATATTTTTTTGCTGTAACAGTCGGTGCTGGGCAGCAGGACCCGAAATAATTCGAAACAATAATTAATTGAATCCATGTCGATCCAAAACATTGTAAACACCACATTACACAGCATCTTCCACGCCCCCATACCAAGTCTTGACAATGACCTCGCAAGGCTGCTGAACTTCTTCTGGCGAGCATTTGCTGAATCAGCATACTGCAGTTTCACTACAGCTGGTATTTGACTCCTGGGGAAGTGTGATGATCAAGAGATATAACCCACAGTCGAACTTTTGTGATGAAATCAGCAGTAACAGTTGGTGCAAGCGGTGGGGGCATTTGTCACTTCCTTCAATCACTTTTTAGCGTTACTATAGAATTCCTTGTAACCAGCTAGAGGTTTCTTTTTTCTTTCTTCCTACTCTAAAACACACCATCTAGAGCATTTGTAGGTATCCTAGCTCCTAATAATCATCTTGAATGATCTGCCAATTCCTTCCTTATGTCCGCTTTAACGTCACTGCAACCCCTTGTAACCTCCCAGAGATTTCTCACAATAATTCCTACTATAAAATACACGTACCCACCCTGTAAAGCACTCCTATAAACTCAGTTTCCCGATAACAAACTTGAATGATCTCCCAATTCCTTCTCTATGACCTTTTAGCGTTACCGCAGGCCTCTTATAACCTTCCAAGGGTTACTACCACCTCCCTCCCACCCTGAAACATCTACTCCCTGTATTCGATCATATCCTAATATAGAAGCACATAATTGCGTTCACGATACTAACTATCCACATTGGTCTGTATGAATTCCTTCTGTATGATTGTTTAGCGTTACTGCAAGGCTCTTATAAACAGGTAAAGGTTTCTCCACCCTCTCCACCCTTCTTACTGCACATAATAAACATATGTGTGCACAATCTGAAGCATTTCTATGTATGATTTTCTTCCTGATAATCATCTTGAATGATCTGCCAATTCCTCTCCTTATGTCCACTTTAACGTCTGCCACCTTCTGTGTGACCTCTTTAACGTAACCCCTTGTAACCTCCCAGAGATTTCTCACAATAATTCTTACTATAAAATACACGTACCCACCCTGTAAAGCACTCCTATAAACTCAGTTTCCCGATAACAAACTTGAATGATCTCCCAATTCCTTCTCTATGACCTTTTAGCGTTACCGCAGGCCTCTTATAACCTTCCAAGGGTTACTACCACTTCCCTGAAACATCTACTCCCTGTATTCGATCATAGCCTTATATAGAAGCTCATCATTGGGTTCACAATCCAACTACCTGCATTGGTCTGTATGAATTCCTTCTGTATGATTGTTTAGCGTTACTGCAAGGCTCTTATAAACAGGTAAAGGTTTCTCCACCCCCTCCACCCTTCTTACTGCACATAATAAACATATGTGTGCACAATCTGAAGCATTTCTATGGGCCCTTTCTCTTGATAATCGTCTTGAATGATCTGCCAATTCCTTCCTTATGTCCACTTTAACGTCACTGCAACCCCTTGTAACCTCCCAGAGATTTCTCACAATAATTCTTACTATAAAATACACGTACCCACCCTGTAAAGCACTCCTATAAACTCAGTTTCCCGATAACAAACTTGAATGATCTCCCAATTCCTTCTCTATGACCTTTTAGCGTTACCGCAGGCCTCTTATAACCTTCCAAGGGTTACTACCACCTCCCTCCCACCCTGAAACATCTACTCCCTGTATTCGATCATATCCTTATATAGAAGCACATCATTGAGTTCACCATGCTAACTATTGTTTGTATGAATGGTCTGTATGAATTCCTTCTGTATGATTGTTTAGCGTTACTGCAAGACCTTTGTAACCAGCTAAAGGTTCCTCTGGCGACCTCCTCTCCACCCTTTTCACTTCACTTAATAAAACATATGTGAGGAATCACCTTGAATAATGAGCCAATTCCTTCCGTGTGACCTTTTTAGCGTTACTATAGCTGCAATTCCTTGTAACCAGCTAGAGGTTTCTTTTTCTTTCTACCTACTCTAAAACACACCATCTAGAGCATTTGTAGGTATCCTTCCTAATAATCATCTTGAATGATCTGCCAATTCCCTCTGTGTGACCTCTTTAACGTTACTGCAACCCCTTGTAACCTCCCAGAGATTTCTCACAATAATTCTACTATAAAATACACGTACCCACCCTGTAAAGCACTCCTATAAACTCAGTTTCCCGATAACAAACTTGAATGATCTCCCAATTCCTTCTCTATGACCTTTTAGCGTTACCGCAGGCCTCTTATAACCTTCCAAGGGTTACTCCCACCTCCCTCTGTACCCAAGGCCATTAATCTCGTGGGCTTCTCCGCTCCGTTACCCTATCTCTCCCTTCAATATTCATCTTAATACGACCCCACAAATCTTCCCACCCTCAAGTCCACAACCTAACTCAAGTTCCCAAGCCCACTCCAACTCCTCACTCAACTTTAAGTCGAGTTTCTCCTCAAAACCCCAATCTCCTCTCTGAACCACTGTTTCCCAACTTTCCGCTAATCGACTTTACAAACCCCATTTCCTCCCACTATCTCGAATCCTATCCACTGAATATTCAAGAACACGTACGTAATTCTCTGAACAAAAACGAAAAATACAAAATTGATACTTAATAGTATCCAAAGGTTAAGACGAAATCTCGTTTATTGATCAAAGAATAAAAGGAATCGCTTTCTTAATGAAGGCGAAGTAATTAGCTGCCAAACGAAAATAGTTTTTCTTTTTCATTTTTTTTAAGAAAACCCATTACTACTAAACATTTCAGTCTTAAGTAAGGTGTGGCAAAAAGGGTTTATAGCCGATACACTTGTTGAAGCATTCTGATATGCATGAAACGCTGCAAATTCTTTCACTGGGGTTTATTATTCAATTTCATTCATTTGGCTTGCATTCATGAGAGCGATTATTGAATTTCAGGAGGCACGAAAATATGATCAACTGATCGATCCAAATAGGTATTTTAGTTGAGAACCGATTTACGTGCTCTATGCATATCTCCTGAAATTCAATAATCGCTCTATCACCTGTGAAACACGCACACTCCAAAGCTTAGTAGAAATTCAAATCATGAATCATTGAATAATAAACCCCAGTTTTTTTTCGAGATTTATTAATTGCGACTGAAAATCAAATACATTTCATCTAGCAATTTTACATATCAATAAAGATACACTCCAAGAGGGTAGGTTTTTGTAATTAATTAGCACTGAGTTCGATTGCACTTCTATTCACGCAGCGCAACTAAATCCAGTGGTTTGTTTCGCTTGAGACGTCGGATTTCACCTTCGTCGTCCAAAACGTAGAGCATCTCCGGGTTCTCGTGTTTGTGGAGGCGATGTTCACGCTTCCTCGCGTATTTTGCAATAATTTCATAGACTGTCTCCATCCTCAAATCTCGATGAATATCATCGTTTCGCAAGTAAGGTAACGGCACCGGTAGTGGCCACTGCTCCAGTAGTGGCCATTTTAAAGTTTATATTTGAGAAATAAGGATTCCCGGTCTCCTAGTGGCTTCAAACTTGCAGGAGGTACAGCTCATGTCATCTTGTAGTCAGAGGTTGAACTAGGAGTGCGCAGAGCATCATTGGAAATTGTGGTAAACTTCTCAATATGACCGTCCCTAGTTTCCTCGTTTGTTGGGCTGTATCCTAGAGCTTCTACTGGATAGAATCAATTTTGTTCATCTGGTATTGAATTTAATGATATTAAACACGTAAGGAGGGCAAAATGTCAAGTGGCCACTACTGGAAATTTCGTAATTTGATGTGGCCACTACTAGATCAAAATAAAGGTGTGAGAAAAAATTAATAAAAAATAGAAAAAATTGTTCTTTTGATAGTTTTAGGCAATGGATATGTTAGGGAAGAGTCGGGCTATATTCTAAATGAGTCCTGAAGAAAGTCAGTACTACTGTTGGCCCACAATTGTCAAAACTAAAGAAAAAAATTCTTAACTGTGGCCACTACCGGTACCGTTACCTTACCAAGGGGCTCCAACTATACTTCTCAGTATTTTATTCTGAAAGGTTTGGATTTTCTTAATATTTGATTTCTTGGCACAGCCCCAGAGCTGTATCCCTCAGGTCCAAATAGGGCGAAGGATCCGCTTATATATAAGCAGTTTGTTGTGAAGAGAGAGATGGGAATTCCTTCCCATTAGCCAATACATCCTTCTGTACTTGATTTTAAGTTCTTCTTTCTTCTTTTCTATGTGTTTATTCCAGTTTAATTTCGAGTCAAGTGTAAACCCCAGTGAAAGAATTTGCAGCGTTTTTTATTGGTCTAGGCATATGGGGCGTCGTTTTTAAGTAATTTTGAACTCTTAATCGACAAAAAATAACAATTTTGGATAACCGGTTTCGTAATAATTCGATTTTAATAAGTTTTAATATACATAGTGACAAAATAACAGCTTGAAACGGTTCTAAAGAACGTTGAACCGCATTCCTTCTGTCACCAGTTCAACAGTTCACCAGTTCAACTACCGTGAACTGTGACTTTCCCAGCCACGGCGCACGCGTTCATCTCTTTCCATTCGAACCTCCCTCGCACTCCCTCTCATCAGAAGCAACAGAAGCTGGGGAATCAATTTTCTACCCACACGCACGAGAGATTTACGTAAAATACGCCTTCACACTACCGTACGTCGCCATTGTTTAAATGCACCCTCCATTAGCTCTATTACAACCCCCTGAACTACCTACCAACCCCCCATAAAAGTCAAGTTTGTTTTCTGCAGTTTTTGTTGTTCAATTTTGTCGCTATTTCCACGCAGTAACACGAACAATACAAATCGCATTTTATTATAAATCCAGTACAACCTTGTGCCTAAACTCGTCTAATTTGTCCAATCAAAAATTAATTTTATTTATTTATAAAATTTTTCTGTTTATGTCAAAAAAATCTATTAATTTTTTAGTTTATAAAAGTATTATATTCAATTTTCTACGATAAACTTTCATGGGGTTTATTATTCAATTGGCTTGCGTTCATGATTTGAAAATTCTACTAAGTTTAGAGTGTGCGTGTTTCACGCGATAGAGCGATTATTGCATTTCAGGAGATATGCATGGAGCACGTAAATCTGTTCTCGTTTCAAAGGGTGTAGAATCCGAATCTGCAATAAAAATTTTCCGTCCGTCCGCCGTACGCAAATTCTCCGAAACGGCTGGAGCAAAAGATCTGAAATTTTCAGCGTTTTTTTATTGAACCATCAATACGACGCCCCACAATCTTGAACCATCTCATCAATTTAAAAGTGCTTTAAGCCGGCTGTCGTTAAAGTTTTGTAAATCCAAAAAACCTGTAGCCAAAGGTAGTGATGTATACACACAAATATCTGCTCATCAACATCAATCCAAATAGGTCATTGAAAATTATTACGTGGTCTATGAAGAAATTCGTTCAATTAAACACGGCGTAAGTAAATATTCAATTGTATCATGTTTGCAGGAATCTTGAATAATAAACCGTAGTGAAAGTTTAACTATTGAACAGGTATAAAATATTGATAATAAAAATTGACATTATTCGCTATATTATGACTTTGATAAATCAAATTATGACATTTCTATCGGCAAATAAAAAATATACATCGGCATCGTTAAATGACATTCACTACAACTCGACGCTATCTGCATGACTAAGTTACAAACAAACAATTAAACAAAAAACGCAAATGTTGACACCATAAATCGGGCCATAGATCGAGAATGGTTTGACCTACGGACGTGGGGAGGGGCTCATTCGATTCCTCGTGGTATGTTCTTCAAAAAGAGTTTAGGCCGCCTTGACTTTTTTGTGAGGTTTTTAGGGATTTCACAAAACTTTGACAGCCCTGAAAAATTTCACTGAGGGAGCTTCAAGAATTGGGGCGTCGTCAGACCAAGATGGATTTTTCCTGAAAATTTCAGATTTTTTGCTCCAGCCGTTTGGAGATATCGTGTTTACGGCGTATAGAGGATTTTTTATTGCAATTTCAGGAGGCACACACCCTTTGATCAACGATCAATCCAAATTTTCAGGTGAAAACAATGGTTCCAGAACGATTTACGTGGTTTATTATTGAATAATAAACCAAAATGTGTTAAGATATTTCTAGTAAGTTGAGTTGCAACACGTCAAAAATGCCAACTGCTGCGAGATATCAGAGAGTTTAGGAAGGTAATTTTAGTAGAATAAAAAGTGAAGTGCCAATAAAACTTGTCTATTAAAATTTGTGTGTACTACTTATTTTCTACTGCTTGATGCAAGAATTTAAATGCCTATCAATTCCATGATGATGATTGTTGATGATAGAAATTGGCTTCTATTGATAGAAAATGTGATGCTAATTGCAAAAACGTGGTCAACATTTTAAAAAAAAATTGAAGTTAATTGAAGAAAAGTGTTTTTTTTCTGAAATAATTCGTCGATTTTGTTGTTTGTAAAAAGTGATATAACTATGAAACGAAGTCTTTTAAAGGAAATTTTGTAGATGTATTTTTTCTTTAAAATTTAACGTAGAATCGGAAACTAAAATAAAAAAGGTGGGTTAAGTGGTGACTTTAAGTTTAAATCTAAGATTTGAGGCACTAAAACGTCGAAATTTGAAAAACGGGTTTCATCACGTTCAAGGAGAGTGAAAATACAATAGAAAAGGTCTAGTTCAATTTTTTGATAGCTAGCACCGTGTGGCTGTTATAGCAATCGCTTCGTAGGAGTAACAGTTCACGTTCAAGAACGAAGAACGGTCGTTACTCCCGTTCCGTTCTGAACTGTTACCCCGAACTTATCGTTCCGTTTTCAGAGGGGTCGTGGAGTGGGGGGTGGAAATCCCTATAGATAGTATTTCCCCTTCCCCTCTTTTTTACCTCCCCTCCGGGACCTTCCTGGACAGTTCCAGGGGAGAGAATCGTCAGTAGCCCGCTACCGCCTACACGCGGAACCACCGCGAATTAACTGTCAACGTTTCTATCGCGATTTTTTTATTATTTTCTTCCCAGTTATTTCCCCCTCTTCTTCCGAACTTCAAATTTGAGTTGATCCACCACAATTTCGAAACTAAACCCACCCAAAAATGTCCACATACCTCAAATAAACCTCCCAATTCTCACCTAAAACACCAAACTATTCATTCCCCCCAAAAAACGTCATTTTTCCCCCTAAAACTTCATTTTTCCAATAAAATCACCTCTCTAAAACCACCAATCCACCCCAAAAATCAAAATTTGTACGCACTACCCCAAATTTAACCCTTTAAAACCACAATAAAACGACTTCATTTCAAAATTTCCCCCCCAAAAAACCATATTGACCACCCCAAAAATCATAATTCAAAAACAATCCACCCCAAAAATCCAAATTTGAACGCACTACCCAAAATTTAAACCTTCACAACCACAATAAAACGACATCATCTTAATTTTCCTCCCCCCCAAAAAAAACCATATTGCACACACAAACCTCCATTTTTTCCGAATATTTCCCATAAATTGTCCACAAATTCTTTGTAAAAATAATAAACCAAAAAAAAACAGCAGAACATAAAATTCTGACACCAAAATCGTATTCCACTACCAAATAGTTGTATTGCAAGTAAAATTCTATATAGAGGAAATATAGTATTGGCTACAGTGATTTAAGATAAAAAATTAAAAATAATAAATTATTTTTTAAATAAGACACACGAAAAAACACAAATAAGCAACATTTTGACAATAAAATAGTGATAAAACGATATTAAATTCTAATTATTGACTATAAAAACCCTCAAATTTTGTAATTAAACGCGTTGTTACACGTTACATGTTAGGAATTTTGTAATATTTTAGTGGGTATAGTGTTTTTATGTTCGTTATTTCTTTAAATTGTACGGTTAGGATGTTGGGATTTGATTAGGAGGGTTTTAAAGGGAGTTTAATCGGAGATTAGGGATTAGGTGGTTTTTTTTTTTGGCGTGATTGCGATGGATTATCACAACGTTCCAGCGACGCAGGGTAAGGAAAAATTATTCAAATATGCGTATTTTTAAAATTTAATATTGTAAAATTGTCCTACCCCAAATTTAAACCTTTAAAACCACAATAAAACGACTTCATTTCAATTTTTTCCCCAAAAAAAACCATATTGCACACACAAACCACTAATTTTCCATATTTATTTTCGACTTTACTTCACTAAAATGGTTATAACTCCCTTTATTTACGGGATGAATTAATTTTGAATTATACCGCGGGAAAGAGCGTTCAATTTTCTTTAATTTTCATTCTATAACATTTTCTCTTAAGTCAAGAAGTCGTACGTGGTTTTTTGTAGCCAAAACTTGAATTTTTGTCAAGTTTCTGACTTTTTAAAACAATTTTCAATGTTGATTTACCACCATAAAACTGAAGTATTAACAGTTTATGAGGGCATGTAAGTTTAACCATCACTGACCATTCTTAAGCATACCTGACCTTCCTAACAATCCTTAACTATCTCAAACATCCATAGAACACCCATAACTATCTCTAACCATCCACGACCACCCTTAACCATCCCTAACGATACTAGCCATCCCTGACCACCCTTAACCATCCCTAACCACACTAGCCATCCCTAACCACCCTAACGATCCTGAACCAACCTTAACTATCTCTAACCATTCCTGAAGTATTAACAGTTAATACGGGCATGTAAGTGTAACCATCACTGACCATTCTTAAGCATACCTCACCTTCCTAACAATCCCTAACTATCTCAAACATCCATCAACACCCATAACTATCTCTAACCATCCATGACCAACCTTAACCATCCCTAACCACACTAGCCATCCCTAACCATCAATAACCACCCTAACCATCCCTAACCACCCATTACTACCTCTAACCATCCCTAACCACCCTAACGATCCTGAACCAACCATAACTATCTCTAACCATCCCTGAAGTATTAACAGTTAATAAGGGCATGTAAGTGTAACCATCCCTAACCACCAGTAACCACCCTAACCATCCCTAACCATCCCTAGCCATCCCTAACCACCCTAACGATTCCGAACCACCCATAGCTATCTCTAACCATCTCTAACCATCCCTAACCATCCATAACCATCTCTAACCATTCCTAGCCACCCATAACCATCCCTAGCCATCCATAACCATCTCTAACCATCCATAACCATCTCTAACCAACCTTAACCACCCATAACCATCTCTAACCACCCATAACCATCTCTAACCATCCCTAACCACCCATAACCATCCCTAGCCATCTATAACCATCTCTAACCATCCATAACCATCTCTAACCATCCCTAACCACCCATAACTATCTCTAACCATCCCTAACCATCCATGACTATCTCTAACCATCCATAACCATCCCTAACCATCCATGACTATCTCTAACCATCCATAAGTGTGATCATATAAGGTCCTGATTTAGGCACGACCCTGTAATTCACGCGTTACTTACCATTCATCTCGTGAGTTACTTGAAAAGTAAATACATCGTCGAATAGTTGAAACTTACGCTCGTAGCTCGTCGTTTTCGAATCGATAATTTCGACGACGATGTAAATCGAAACGATGAATAATTCACGTGTTTTGACGAGGGTCGGGATTTGGGTCATCGCCGGTAAATAAGGCAGCGTTACGTCAGCTCCTAATGGGATACGTCGAATTTGAATAGGAAACGGATCTGATTCAGATATAGTTAGATAATTTTGAAGATATCTACGATTTGCACGGAGGGCGAGAGAGAGATTTGAGGGTTTAAAGCCGACGAAAAGTGTGTTTTTGGAGGATGTTTTGTCCCTAGAAATCTTATTGAAGCTTGGTGAATTATCACCAAATTTTCACAGTTCTGATCTCTTTCGATCACAATTTGAGTCACGTTGCCTCACAAAACTCGAAAATTCCGAACTTCATACAGGAAGATGTGAGATTTGAGGGTTAAAAGCCGACAAAATTGGGTTTTTATGGATATTTTGTCCATTGATGGTTATTTCTAATTTTTGGAAGAAATTTTTGGGTTTTTTTTGTAAATTTTATTATAATGTGTCATGAAAAATACATACAGCCCTAAATTTTTACTCTTTTTAATCTCCAACCCCTATTTTTTTATATCCATTTTAGCGATTTAATCATTATTATGATAACCCCCCTCGATAACTGATCAATAATTGATTATAGTGTTTTCAACCGATTGATTGATCAACTTTGATTAAAATTCTCCTTAGCTTATGGCAAATCTAAATTTTGGTTTATTATTCAATAATAAACCACCGTAAAAATTGCTAACCCCCTGAAAATTTCATGGTTTACCATTATTTCAGTTTTCCGTCCGTCCGCCGTACGCACGATTTCCCCCAAACGGCTGGAGCAAAATATCTGAAATTTTCAGGAAAAATCCATCTTGGTCCGACGACGCCCCAATTTTAAAGTGCCACTTAAGGGTTGTCAAAGTTTTGTAAAATCCCTAAAAACCTCAAAAAAAAGTCGAAGCGGCCTATTTTGGACTTTTTTTTTTGAGAACTTTAAATCGAATGAGCATTATGAGGTCCGTAGCTCAAACCATTCCCGATTTAACTGCCAACATTTGCGTTTTTTATTATGTAAAATCCCTCGATTGATAATCATTAACCTAGTGTTTTAACCGATTGTTGATCAACTTTGATTAAAACTCCCCTAAAAGGCTTATGGCCGATACAAAATTTGGTTTATTATTCAATAATAAACCTGAAAATGTACCCCCCTGAAAATTTCATGGTTTACGTTTCAATTGGTGTTCATGATTTGAATTTCTACTAAAATATTGTCCGTGTTTCCGCCGATAGAGCGATTTCTTTCAAAGATATGCATAGAGCAAAAAAGCTGTTTTCAGGAAAAATACCTATTTGGATTGATCAGTTGGTCCGACGAACGCCCCAATTCTTGAGCCAGCTCTCTCACTTAATTTAAAGTGCCCTTTAAGGGTTGTCAAAGTTTTGTAAAATCCCTAAAAACCTCAAAAAAAGTCGAAGGCGGCCTAAATTTTGGACTATTTTTGAAGAACTTTCCACGAGGAATCGAATGAGCCACTCCTCAGGTCTGTAGCTCAAACCATTCCCGATGTATGTATGGTACCAAATTCGCGTTATTTTGGTTTATTATTGTTTTTGTGTTGATATCAGTAACCTAGTGATGTAGTGATGTAGTAATGTGGATACTGGAGTGAACTCCTAAAAGGCTTTGTAGCCGATACACGGGTTGAAGGATTCTGATATGCATGAAACGCTGCAAATTCTTTCACTGGGGTTTATTATTCAATTGGCTTGCGTTCATGATTTGAATTTCTACTAAGCTATGGAGTGTGCGTGTTTCACAGGTGATAGACTTCATCGATTATTGAATTTCAGGAGATATGCATAGAGCACGTAAATCTGTTCTCAACCAAAATACCTATTTGGATTGATCAGTTGATCATATTTGTGTGCCTCCTGAAATTCAATAATCGCTCTATCACCTGTGAAACACGCACTCTCCAAAGCAATCATGAATCGTTGAATATAAACCCCAGTGAACGAATTTGCAGCGTTTTCCCAAGGCGTTGCGTTTTTTAGGTTGAAAGATAATTCGCGATTTGAATTCCCCGATGAGTCAGAATGTGCCGCTTATCAGTTCCCTCCGTTGATTATTTACGAAGAATACTCGAATTAATCTCCCCTGATCCGTCTGTATATCGCGTTTTCCTTGGGAGACAGCTCGTATAAAAGAAAGAAAAAAGTCGATCGCTGTTGATAATGATAACCGCATAACCGCCGAAAGCTCGTTATCTTGAATTCCGAACTATTGAATATTACAATACAGGGTGTCAACAAAACAGGTCTGACGTACTGAAGGGTGGATTCTACAACTCATTTGCAACAACTTTTCCCTCTGATTCTACAACTAATTTGCAACAACTTTTGCCCTCGTAGCAATTTTTTTTTTAGAGGCTTCGTTTTTGAGTTATTTACGATCTAAGATTTTTAGTAGTTTAAGATTTTAAAAGTGGCACTCCCTTCTTTTTCTTTTAATAAATTTCTTTAATAATAACTAGTTTTATTTGACAGGCTTTTGTTTGATCTGATCCAATGGTCCTGAAATCTACGAACTGAACATAATGAGAAAGGCTCGGGAGTGCCACTATTCGATTCAGCGTACGAAACACCCTCCGTACCATCACTGAGCTCTCCCAACTTCCAAAGTTTTGATTTCGTCATTTTCCATGTAAATCACCCGATTTTTCTCGAAAAGCTCATGTTTTTCAGCATTCAAACTCAATTTCCTCCCCAGGAAAATTTTTTAAGGACAAAATTGACTAGATCGTTGAAAGGTGAGATCTTAGCGCAGTTTTTACCGTTCTTGCATCTTTAAAAAAAATTGGTTCTCATAGTTCAATTTCCGATTGAAAAAACTCTAGGTTTCCCAAATTAAGTAAAATTAGCTTTTCAGAGAGCTTTTTTATGTCTCAAACCTCACTTTTCGGGAAAGGTGAGGCATCAATCCGAAAGGAAATTTACTGCTCTTTCCAACGGTGTACTCAGATTTGAGATTATCTTGTAAATTGAGGGAGTTATAGCAATTTATAGGAGATAAGGTCGAAAACACGAAAAAAATCTTAGATCGTAAATAACTCAAAACGAAGCCTCTAAAAAAAAAAAAAAAAATTGCTAAGAGGCAAAAGTTGTTGCAAATTAGTTGTAGAATCGACCCCTTCAGTACGTCAGACCTGTTTTGTTGACACCCTGTATAGTAACAGTAATTTGCGATAGTATTCAGAAAGTGGATTGTTGAGAGTCCAATCCAGCACGAATGATGCTAGCAACAAGGGCCCTTCAGTTAATCAGTGTGCCTCCATAACTTGTAGATTTTGTAACAGAAATACAGAAAATTGAACATTCTTTCCAAGGGTATGTTCAAATTGTATTTTACTTGGTAATTAAAGGGATTAAGGCCGTTTTAGTGGTATAAGGTCAAAAAAACACCAAAAACACCCATTTTAGGAGAAATTTTGAAATAACTAGAAAACGAGGAACCTAATTTAAAAACCTGTTAGGTAGTGCCTGAAGCTAAAATTCTAACATTCTGTTATACTGATTACGTAAATGAGGAACTGCATCTCAAGTTCTCACAGAACTATAAAGAATTAAAGGCGCTTACGATAGCATAAAACCAAGTACATTATTCTCATCTTATAATATAAATATATTAAATTATAATTATTAAATCTCGCGTCACCCGTCCTGCGTGACATTTTTCGGCTAGTTATTCCGTGCCAAAACGGTTGTTGATATCAAAATAATCTCAAATCTGAGGATACCGTTGGAAAGAGCATTAAATTCCCCATCTTTCCGATGCCAAACCAAATTTTTTGATTTAGGTTTAATGGGTGAAAAGTTAGTCTGAAGTGAAAAAAATTAGTCTAATCCGGGAAATTACTGGTTTTTTTAATCACGTGTAAAACTTAATTCTCTTACATGAACATCCTGTTCCGTCACTTAAAAAGTTTGTTAGAAAGCTTAGCTTTCCAACGGTATGCTCAAATTTTAATGTACTCTTGATTGGATTTGAATGGTGACACGACAAAGATCTCTCTTCTGTTTAAAACATAGGAAACCAGGGAGAATGAAACCTCAGAGTGAATGGCTAAGCGGTCTTAGCTCCTGGTCGCTCCGGGCGCCTTGGTACGTCACATTTTTCGGCTAGTTAGTCCAAGGCTAAAGCACGTTCCATGCTAAAAAGGGGTTTGGAGTCTACAGGTGAAAGGAGCTTCAATCCCATTGGCCAAGAGGTGATGGGGGAACATCCAATCATGTTGTTTCTGTTGAAGTGAAATGAGATGCGTTTCTATTGGTCGGGGCAGTGAAAGGGCCGAACAGTATTGAGAAAAATACGCTGCAAATTCATTCACTGGGGTTTATTATTCAATTTCATTCATTTGGCTTGCATACATGATTTGAATTTCTACTAAGCTTGGGAGTGTGCGTGTTTCACAGGTGATAGAGCGATTATTGAATTTCAGGAGATATGCATAAAGCACGTAAATCAGTTCTCAACCAAAATACCTATTTGGATTGATCAATTGATCATATTTGTGTGCCTCCTGAAATTCAATAATCGCTCTATCACCTGTGAAACACGCACAAAGCTTTGTAGAAATTCAAATCATGAATCATTAAATAATAAACCCCAGTGAAAGAATTTGCAACGTTTTTTTCAAGAGCGATTACAATGGAATAATATTCTATTTTGAAAATTTTAAATTTCGTAAGACGGAGCATGCATATTAGAATGCTTCAACCCGTGTATGGGCTATAAACCCTTTTAGAAGTTCACTCCAGTATCCACATTACTACATCACTACATCACCTAGTGAGGTTACTGATATCAACACAAAAACAATAATAAACCAAAATAACGCAAATGTTGGCACCATACATCGGGAATGGTTTGAGCTACGGTTCATTCGATTCCTCGTGGAAAGTTCTTCAAAAAAAGTCCAAATTTAGGCCGCCTTGACTTTTTTTGAGGTTTTTAGGGATTTTACAAAACTTTGACAACCCTTAAAGGGCACTTTAAATTAAGTGAGAGAGCTGGCTCAAGAATTGGGGCGTCGTCGGACCAACATGGATTTTTCCTGAAAATTTCAGATTTTTTGCTTCAGCCGTTTGGGAGAAATCTCAAATTTTTATTGCAGATTCGGATTCTACACCCTTTGAAACGTAAACCATGAATTTTTCAGGGGGGGTTCGAATTTTTTTTTTCAATTGCGATAATAAACCAAAGATGAAGGTACCACAACCTATGTAAAACCCTATGTAAAATTAAAAGGCCCATAACTATTTTATAAATGAACCTATTAATGGGGAAATTAATTTAGGAATTTCCTCGTTCAAGCGTTAAATAGCTACACCGCTTTTTAAAGATTTTCTACATAAAAGGTGAATATTAAAAATGCTGCGAATCTTTATCATTTCATGAGTTAACCCTGACAGCGAGGGAATGGCGAATTGTGATTGAGAATATCACCTTGTATTGGATTCACTGTGGAAAAATAGATAAAAATTTTCCATGAATAGTTGAAATGAAATTGAAGGCCTTACAACCATAATTTATGTATTTACAGACTTTTTGATTAATATATGAAACTCATCTCTTCCTCTCTCTCTTGTGGATATGATCTCTTTTTTTCATTCAATTAATCGCCTCGTCGAAGGTGATAGCGAGTCGAATAAAAAGCGAGACGAGAATGAAAAAAATAACATTTAGCTTTTAGACGAGAGGCAGAATAAATCTCGCAAAGGGGGAAAAGATAACAATGAGCGTGTGGTGTTTTGTCGACAAACGACAGCTGTGCAAGTGACGATAACTGTCGCCCAAACGACAAAAAAAACGACGCAAAATATTACACAAAGTGTATTGTTTTTTTGTGTTTTGCTGATAGAAATTTCCTGTTGTGGTGTATTTGTTGGATTTTGTTTATAATCTACGAGATGATGTAATTAAATTATCTTTCTTCGTGAAAATAATAGATGTAAAACGTATTCTCCAAGTTTGAACCTCAATCGGACACGTAGAACTTGAAAAAGGAAGGTTTGGTGGATTTTACGTTTGCGCAGATGTATTGATTTGAGAGCGATGAAATACATAGGGGTCCATCTGCAGCTTCAAACGCGCATCCCCTGAAGATGTCATCGAAATCGAACGAAACCTGCAGAAATTAGTCTTTGTTACGAGGTCTGCCGACAGACAGACAGATCAGATATGCAAGTTGTTTAGAATTTGGCTAGAAGTCAAATTTGAGTGAAAATCCTGACATTTTGAAGAAAAACAATTTTCCGTGTTCTTGAAATGAACATGAAACTCGGTTTAAAATCACAACTTGGGTCTAACTGTGACTGATTTATTTGTTTATTGAAGAAAATAATTCCCACGTTTTATTCAAATGATAGAAAACAACAAACACCGAAAAAAAAACACAAAAAACACAGAAAAAACAAACACAAAAACCAACACACAGAGAAAATAAACAATTTTTATTGCGCGTGCGCAGACTGATGTTTTGCATTCTATAGCTGATTGTGTTGAAATTGATAAGTGACTCAACCGGATTTCCTCGAATACACTCCAAATTTTATCGAAATCGGACCATTACACACTGGAAAAATGGTAGGCATATGTCATTTTAACGTCGATTTTGAGTTTTTTTTTTTACCAAACTCGCTCATTTATTGAAATTTGATCAATTTAGAACAAAACTAAGAATTGGGGTTCCAATTTAATTATTATTCTTGGTCGATTACAAAGGTACATGAATGAAAATAACAAACCAAAACGGGACAAATTGATTTTTGAGCGATGAAATTCATTGGGGACGATCTACATTCCAGCCTGCACATTTTCTGTTTCAATGTCATCGACATTTTTTCATTATATTTTCAAAAACAAGTTGCCTTGGATCAAATATTTTACTTGATTTTACGTCTCTCAAAATTTGAAGATTTCATTGATTGGTTTGATTGATTTCGTTGTTTGATTGGTTGGTTGATTTTATTGATCGATTGGTTGGTCCGACTTGATTGGTTAGGTTGGTTGATTGATATGTTTGATTCGACTGATTGGTTGGTTGACTAATTGATTGGTTTGACTTATTAGTTTGATTATAATAATTGGTTGATTTGATTGATAGCTTGGTCTAATTTGATTTGGTTGATTGACTAATTGGTTTGACTAATTGGTTATATTGCGTGATTAGAATGATAGATTTGATTGGTTGGTTGATATGCTTTGATTGATAGGTTTGATTTGACTGATTGGTTGGTTGATCTGATTCCCTGATAGATTGTTTGATTAGAATGATAGATTTGTTTGGTTTGATTGATTGATTGGTTGGTCCCATTTTATTTGGTTGATGGATTGATTGGTTTGACTTATTGTTAGATTGCTTGATTAGAATGATAGATTTGTTTGATTGATTGGTTGGTCCGATTTGATTGGTTTGATTTGGTTGATTGATTGATTGGTTTGACTTATTGGTTAGATTGCGTGATTAGGATGATAGATTTGATTGGTTGGTTGATTTGCTTTGATTGATAGGTTTGATGTGACTGATTGGTTGGTTGATCTGATTGCCTGATAGATTGTTTGATTAGAATGATAGATTTGATTGGTTTGATTGATCGATTGGTTGGTCCAATTTGATTTGGTTGATGGATTGATTGGTTTGACTTATTGTTAGATTGCTTGATCAGAATGATAGATTTGTTTGATTGATTGGTTGGTCCGATTTGATTGGTTTGATTTGGTTGATTGATTGGTTTGTCTTATTGGTTAGATTGCGTGATTAGGATGATAGATTTGATTGGTTGGTTGATTTGCTTTGATTGATAGGTTTGATGTGACTGATTGGTTGGTTGATCTGATTGCCTGATTGATTGTTTGATTAGAATGATAGATTTGATTGGTTTGATTTGGTTGGTCCAATTTGATTGGTTGATTGGTTTGATTGGTTGATTGATTTGATTGATTTGATTGATTTGATTGGTTGATTGATTTGATTGATTTGATTGGTTGATTGATTTGATTGATTTGATTGGTTGATTGATTTGATTGGTTGATTGATTGATTGATTGATTGATTGATTGATTGATTGATTGATTGATTGATTGATTGATTGATTGATTGATTGATTGATTGATTGATTGGTTGGTTGATTGATTGACTGATTGATTGGTTTGACTTATTGGTTAGATTGTTTGATTAGAATGATAGATTTAATTTGGTTGATTGGTTGGGTGGTCCGAATTGATTGGTTTGATTGGTTGGGTGGTCCGACCTGATTTGGTTGATTGATTGATTGGTTTGATTTTGATTGATAGATTGATTTTTTGTTTTGGGTGGTTCGAATTGATTGGTTTGATTGGTTTTCCGTTGTTGATTGGTTTGATTTTATTTTTTATTTTTTTTTTTAAACAGAAATCCAAGTTTTCAAGCGAAGATGGCTGATGCTGGGCTTGTTCGTGATGTACTCGATGAGCAACGCCTTCCAGTGGATCCAGTACTCAATCATCGAGAACGTCATCACCAAATATTACGGCGTGACGTCGACGTCGGTCGAATGGACGTCGATGATCTACATGATCTCCTACATGATCCTCATCGTCCCCGGCTCCTGGGCACTAGACAAATACGTGAGTACAAGAATTTCACGTTAATCGATTTATTGGAGAATTAATTTATTAGCTAATAACTAAATTAACTTTTAGCTAAAATTCCTTTATTTACAGATAAATTAGCTAATTTCCAATCTTAATTCCCTTAGCTACATATAAATTAACTACTGAGAAATAGTAAGTTTTCAAGTTTAAATATCTTTTAGCTAGAACTCCTTTAGTCCTAGAAGCCTTTAAAATAGCTAATAACTAGGATAAATGACTCTAGCTTTTAGACGAATTTCTTTTAATTACAGATAAATTAGGAATTAACTATTGAGAAATATTGCACAGGTGATTTATTACCTAGAAACCAAACTAACTTTTAGCTTACAAATTTAAAAAAAACAACTTTTAGCTTAATTCCAATGTCGTTACGAATAAATTAGATAATTTTCAAGCTAAGTTATTTTAAGTACAGATAAATTAGCTATTGGAGAGACAGCTAAGTTTTAAGCTGAATTATTTGTAAGCTCCATTTCCTTAGTTTCAGATGAATAAGC
The DNA here is from genome assembly GCA_031894815.1 of Creontiades dilutus. Taxonomy (NCBI): domain Eukaryota; kingdom Metazoa; phylum Arthropoda; class Insecta; order Hemiptera; family Miridae; genus Creontiades; species Creontiades dilutus. The sequence continues at coordinate 149,312 of JAVIWC010002356.1, read as the reverse complement.
TAATTTTTTAAGCTAAATTCCTTTATTTTCAAATAAATTAGCAATTAACTATTGCAGAGTTGATTTATTACCTTTTAGCTAACCAAACAAACTTTTTTTCAGATAAATTAGGTACAGATAAATTAGCTATGTAAATAGAGACAGCTATTTTAATTCCAATGTCGTTACGAAATAAATGAGCTAATTTTCAAGCTAAGTTATTTTAAGTACAGATAAATTAGCTATCGGAGAGACAGCTAATTTTTAAGCTGAATTAGTTGTTAGCTCCATTTCCTTAGTTTCTGATGAATAAGCTAATTTTTTAGCTAAATTCCTTCATGTTTCAGATAAATTAGCTGTTAACTATTGAGAAATATTGCAGAATTGATTTATTAGCTAATTCCTAAACTAACTTTTTTAGGTAAATAGCTAATTATTCCTTTATTTCAAATAAATTAGCCTATTGAGAAATATTGCAGAATTGATGTATTAGCTAATTCCTAAACTAACTTTTACCTTAATTAAGCTAAATTCCCTTTATTTTCAGATGTATCAGGTCGTTTTCAACCTAAATTCCTTCGGTTACAGATGAATGAGCCAATTTTTAAGCTAGAATTCCTGTAATTACCGATAAACGGGCTAATTAGAGCTTCCAGATAAATTAGCTATTGAAAGATAGCTCATTTTCAAGCTTAATTAACTTGTAGCTAATTTCCTACCTAGTAACAGATAGAATGAGCTACTAGCTATTGAACTATAGCTAATTTTTAAGTTGAATCAAAATTTAGCTATATTAATTTGGCTACATTTGAAACCAAAATTTTGGATTTTCAAACATACTTTAAAGAAGATGTAATTAATATTTCCTAAAATACTATCTGATATAGGTAAATAGATAAAATAATAATTCCTTTATTTTCAAATAAATTAGCAATTAACTATTGAGAAATATTGCAGAATTGATTTTTAGCTAATTCCTAAACTAACTTTTAGCTTAATTCCAATCTCGTTACGAATAAATGAGCTAATTCTCAAGCTAAATTCCTTTATTTTCAGATGCATCAGGTCGTTTTCAACCTAAATTCCTTCGGTTACAGATGAATGAGCCAATTTTTAAGCTAGAATTCCTTCAATTACCGATAAACTGGCTAATTGAGAGCTTTCAGATGAATTAGCTATTGAGAAAGAGCTCATTTTTAAGCTTAATTAACTTTTAGCTAATTTCCTACCTAGTAACAGATAAATGAGCTACTAGCTATTGAACTATAACTAGTTTTAAATTGAATCAAAATTTAGCTATATTAATTTGGCTACATTTGAAACCAACATTTTGGATTTTCAAACATACTTTAAAGGAGATGTAATTAATATTTCCTAAAATACTATCTGATATAGGTAAATAGATTAAATAATAATTCCTTTATTTTCAAATAAATTAGCAATTAACTATTGAGAAATATTGCAGAATTGATTTTTAGCTAATTCCTAAACTAACTTTTAGCTTAATTCCAATGCCGTTACGAATAAATGAGCTAATTCTCAAGCTAAATTCCTTTATTTTCAGATGTATTAGGTCGTTTTCAACCTAAATTCCTTCGGTTACAGATGAATGAGCCAATTTTTAAGCTAGAATTCCTTCAATTACCGATAAACTGGCTATTGAGAGCTTTCACATGAATTAGCTATTGAAAGAGAGAGCTCATTTTTAAGCTTAATTAACTTGTAGCGAATTTCCTACCTAGTAACAGATAAATGAACTAGCTAGAACTAAGCTAGTTTTAAGTTGAATCAAAATTTAGCTAAATTAATTTGGTTACATTTGAAACCAAAATTTTGGATTTTCAAACATACTTTAAAGGAGATGTAATTAATATTTCCTGAAATACTGTCTGATATAGGTAAATGGATAAAATAATAATTCCTTTATTTTCAAATAAATTAGCAATTAACTATTGAGAAATATTGCAGAATTTATTTATCAGCTAATTCCTGAACTAACTTTTAGCTTAATTCCAATCTCGTTACGAATAAGTGAGCTAATTTTCAACTTAGCTATTTTCAGCTTAGTTATTTCATTTCATTCGTTTTCAACCTAAATTACTTTGGTTACAGATGAATGAGCCAATTTTTAAGCTAGAATTCCTTTAATTACAAATAAATTAGAGCAATTAAATTAGCTATTGAGAGAATATTTTTAAGCTTAATTAACTTTAGCTAATTTCCTACCTAGTAACAGATAAATTTTAGCTTAATTCCAATTTTTAAGTTGAATCAAAATTTAGAATAAATTTGAAACCAACATTTTGGATTTTCAAACATACTAAAGAAGATGTAATTAATATTTCCTAAAATGCTATCTGATGTAGGTAAATAGATAAAATAATTATTCCTTTATTTTCAAATAAATTAGCAATTAACTATTGAGAAATATTGCGAATTGATTTATTAGCTAATTTCCTAAACTAACTTTCTCGTTACGAATAAATGAGCTAATTTTGAAGCTAAATTCCTTCATTTTCAGATGTATCAGGTCGTTTTCAACCTAAATTCCTTCGGTTACAGATGAATGAGCCAATTTTTAAGCTAGAATTCCTGTAATTACCGATAAACGGGATAATTAGAGCTTCCAGATGAATTAGCTATTGAGAGAGAGCTCATTTTTAAGCTTAATCAACTTTTAGCTAATTTCCTACCTAGTAACAGAATAGCTAATTTTTAAGTTGAATCATAATTTAGCTAAATTGATTTGGTTACATTTGAAACCAAAATTTCGGATTTTCAAACATACTTTAAAGAAGATGTAATTAATATTTGCTAAAATGCTATTTGATATAGGGACATAGATCAATGATCAACTTCAGGGTGATTTAAATCGAAAATAATTAACCTTTTAGTAATAAATTGTCAAGGTTTTTTATTATTATTATTTTTTTTCGATCCGTATAAACCCAATCTGCTCTCTAATCGGGGCGATATTTTGGCGTCCATCCAAATAAATCGCACGTGAAATTCTATTTCTGGAAAATATACCTTGAAATGCGACAAAGTTTAACGAGTTGCGATGTAATTCGTGGGGAACCATCCCGGACGTCATACGTGCCCCGATGGAAATCCGAGATATTTCTTAATTCCGAGACGAACGAGGTTGATTTAACCCTGTAACGATGAATGTGTCCTGAATGGGTAACCTGATTCATAATGGCTACTATTCTGTTTGAAGCAATATTTTCTGGTAACTTTTGTACGCAGGCGAAAATGTAATTCTAACGTGCCTTGGCGTGGCTAAAGCTTTCGCCGCTATTAATATAGCGTCAATAATATATTTTCAATAGCAAAAAATGTTGAAAAATTGGAAACATAAGGGATTTGAGGGCATTGGAATCATTCAAACCATATAATTTTAACAGGGAACCGTAGTCCAGGGAGCTGAGGGTTAATAACACGATTGATTTCATTATTTGTGTATAGTATGCAGGTATGGGGTATTAGTATGCAGGAAAAACACTATAATCAAGATGAGTTAGACTTTTCAGAATGGAGTGCTAAGGAGTATTGTCAATGTCCACTAGTATGCACGAAGCTGGTATGCTGTGTTGATACACAATGCTGGTATGCTGTGTTGATACACAATGCTGGTATGCTGTGTTGATACACAATGCTGGTATGCTGTGTTGATACACAATGCTGGTATGCTGTGTTGATACACAATGCTGGTATGCTGTGTTGATACACAATGCTGGTATGCTGTGTTGATACACAATGCTGGTATGCAGTGCTCACAATGCTGGTATGCTGTGTTGATACACATTGCTGATATGCTGTGTTAATACACATTGCTGGTATGCTTTGTTGATACACAATGCTGGTATGCTGTGTTGATACACAATGCTGGTATGCTGTGTTGATACACAATGCTGGTATGCTGTGTTGATACACAATGCTGGTATGCTGTGTTGATACACAATGCTGGTATGCTGTGTTGATACACAATGCTGGTATGCTGTGTTGATACACAATGCTGGTATGCTGTGTTGATACACATGCTGGTATGCTGTGTTGATACACATTGCTGGTATGCTGTGTTGATACACAATGCTGGTATGCTGTGTTTATACACAATGCTGGTATGCTGTGTTGATTCACAATGCTTTTATGCTGTGTTGATACACAATGCTGGTATGCATACACAATGCTGGTATGCTGTGTTGATACACAATGATACACAATGCTGGTATGCTGTGTTGATACACAATGCTGGTATGCTGTGTTGATACACAATGCTGGTATGCTGTGTTGATACACAATGCTGGTATGCTGTGTTGATACACATCGCTGGTATGCTGTGTTGATACACAATGCTGGTATGCTGGTATGCATTGAAGGCGTGGGGGTTTATAAATTGAAATGTTCATGTGGGTTTGAGTATTGCGGTCAGACGGGTAGGATATTTAAGGAAAGAATCAAGGAACATGAGAAAGATTATAAAGATAGCAAAGGTGATTCTGCGTTTGCCAGTCACCTTAGGGAATCTAGCCATATTTTCAATTTTGACTTGGCAAATAGACAGTTTGTAGAATTTCTTCATTTTTGTCCTAAAGGAAGCATGTTGGATGTTATTGAAAAATTTGAGATACTTAGAAGCGATAAAGCAGGTAAATGTTTAAATGACGTCATCCCTCAGAGCGTTTCACCATTGGTGGGTTCATTTCTCCAATAACTTGGTCCCCCACTTCAAAATGTTACCCTTACATCTGTTTGAGTCCCTTTCACTTTGTTCATTGGTTGTATCTCCCGCCCCCTTTCACTTTTTTGTCCAATAGGATTCAAGCTCCCTTCACTTCTGAGACTATATAAGATGAGCTCTCTCAACTGCACATTTAGTTATATTTTGTTACTGATGATGACCTGATGAGTCGAAATCGATTTAACTTTGTAACTCAGTATTTGGTGGAAATGGACAATTTTTTCTTTAAATTCTGTTTTAATTTTTTGAAATGGGTTTCCACAACTTCATCGCGAGTGATTTAGTTCGTAACAAAATTGGGCCCAAATGTGATCCCCGAGGAATACTGGAAGTGCAACAGCCTAACCATCAACTCCATCCATTGGACGACATGGTAGCCATATTGGATGTCTTAATATCTAATGGAAATACGTGAGCGCCTATTCCTTGTTATATTTATCGTTTTTGCAGCTGAATTATCGCGTTATATTCGCTTTTTTTCAGGGTTTGAAGAAATGCGTGTTGGCCGGAGCTTTTGGCACCTGTTTGGGAGCTTGGATCAAAGTTTTCTCCACTTTCCAGTCCGGCTACATGGTCACCTTCGCCGGGCAAACTGTTGTAGCTATCAGTCAGGTAAATCTGCAAAACATAAGGAAAAGTTAGTTGTAGGTTGGGAAGGTGATGGTATGGTGTAGTTGCCCCTTCTATTACCTAAAAGCGGAATGATGCCCGCAACACTCTGAGGATGCCGGGGTCCCAGATGTCGGCAGGCGTCTGGTATATCTCCTGAAGCAGCACATTCAAGAATCAGGATTGGAAAGAAGAGGAGGAAGAGGAGAACGGTGACGTTAGGGCAGTCAAAAATTAGAAGGGCAGCGGTCATATCTACACTCTGCTACCATCTAACATGGATAGGTGGTAAAATGTTTTAGTTGCCCCTTCCAACAGCTAAATGCGGATAATGCCCGCAACGCAGAGGATTTCCCAAACGTTGCAAGGCAATTTGCATCGAGTTAGCTCAAAGGTGAAACCCCCCTCCTCCTCCTCGTGTTACATTACAAAGTAATTTCCACTTCATTAATAAGTGATTCCTTCTTTCTCATTATTGCACGTCAAACGTATTTCTTTAATAATGACGAAAAATAATCAGATAATTAATAATAATGAAAGATGATGAATAATAATTTGCTCCGTTGCAGTTCAATCGTGAAATTCCATTAACTTACCGTTACATTCCAAAATAATTTCCACCACATTAATAAGGAATTAATTTTTTTTTATAAACGAAAATAACCAAGAGATATGTTTGCATCCAAGGGTATTACTGCTTCAGAACAGTAAGCCTTTATGTAATAATTTACAGTGAAATGACACCACCTCCTCGTGTTTTCATTATCACATGTTGAAGGTATTTTGACAGTTTACCTATACTTCAGTTTGCGTCTAATACACGTAGAAGAGATACGTTTACATCAAAGAGTACAATAATAAAAGAGCCAGTGGTCATTAGCAAGCTCTGCTACCATGTAACATGTAGATGTGATTGAATGTGATGGTAAAGTTGCCCCTTCCATGAACTGAATGCGGATAATGCCCGCAACACAGAGGATTTCCCTAACGCTGCTAGGCAATTTGCATCGTGTTAGCTTAATAGTGAAATGACACCACCTGTTACATTACGAAGTAATTTCCACTACATTAATAAGAAATTAATTGTTCTTTTTCGTTATTACATGTTGAAGGTTTTCGTTCTGTCGGTGCCCGCGCGGTTAGCGGCTGTGTGGTTCGGCACGGATGAAGTATCGTCCGCTTGCAGCATCGGCGTTTTTGGAAATCAGGTAAACGAAAAACCAAATTTGAATTTTGAAAGCCACCTGCATATTTTTTTTTTAAAAATAAACTATTTCATACCACCAGTAGGTCATACATTATAAATACATGAAACTTGCATTTGGTGCAGGAAATACAATTATCAAAGGTCTCAAAATTGGCATAATTGTTTTCCCAAAATCCAGATCGTAAAAATCCGTCTTTTGACGAATTTTCAAAAAAAAATGAAGCTATTGATTTGTGTCTTGAAATGTTGATGTGAAAAAAGGGTTTTAAAAAACATTTTCACCTATATTCTATTGGAATAATAACGTAAAAATAGTATATCAAAAGAAAATAGTATATCTAAAAGAATACATCATAGGATAAGTGATATAAATTTAACGAGGTTTAGCTTTTTTGGGCCTCTTTTAGTGTTTTTGTGCAGTTTTAGTGTTTTTGACACATTTAGTGTTTTTCTCACTTCTGGTTTTTGAGGCCATTTTTAGTGTTTTGGGGAATTTTTGGTGTTTTGGAATATTTTAGTGTTCAAGGCCGTTTTTAGCATTTTGGCCATTTTTAGTGTTTTTGGGCCTCTTTCAGTGGGGCAGTTTTAGTGTTTTTGACACATTTAGTGTTTTTCTCACTTCTGGTTTTTGAGGCCATTTTTAGCGTTTTTTGGAAAGTTTTCTGTTTTTTTAGTGTTTTTTTGGAATATTGTAGTGTTCAAGACATTTTTAGTATTTCGGCCATTTTGACTGTTTTTGGAAAGTTTTAGTGTTTTTGGGCCTTTCTGGTGTTTTTGGAATATTGTAGTGTTGAGACCATTTTTAGCATTTTGGACATTTTTAGCTTTTTTGGGCCTCTTCTACTGTTTTTGGCCAGTTTTAGTGTTTTTGACACAGTTAGTGTTTTTCTCACTTCTGGGTTTTGAGGCCATTTTTAGCGTTTTTGGAAAGCTGTAGTGTTTTTGGGCTTTTCTGGTGTTTTTGGAATATTGTAGTTTCCAAGACATTTTTTAGTATTTTGGCCATTTTGAGTATTTTTGGAACGTTTTAGTGTTTTTGGGCCTTTCTGGTGTCTTTGGAATATTGTGGTGTTGAGACCATTTTTAGCATTTTGGACATTTTTAGCTTTTTCAGGCCTCTTCTAGTGTTGTTGGGCAGTTTTAGTGTTTTTGACACATTAGTAGAGTTTTTCTCACTTCTGGGTTTTGAGGCCATTTTTAGCGTTTTTGGGCTTTTCTGGTGTTTTTGAAAATATTGTAGTTTTCAAGACATTTTAGTATTTAGGCCATTTTGAGTATTTTTGGAAAGTTTTAGTGTTTTTGGGCCTTTCTGGTGTTTTTGGAATATTGTAGTGTTCAAGACCATTTTTTTTTTTTTTTTTGCCATTTTTAGCTTTTTGGGTTTTTTTTTTTGGCCAGTTTTAGTGTTTTTGACACATTTAGTGTTTTTCTCACTTCTGGGTTTCGAGGCCATTTTTAGCGTTTTTGGAAAGTTTTAGTGTTTTGGGGAATTTCTGGTGTTTTTGGAATATTGTAGTGTATGAGACCATTTTTAGCATTTTGGCCATTTTTAGCTTTTTCAGTTTTTCTAGTGTTTTGGGCATTTTTAGTATTTTTGGAAAGTTTTAGTGTTTTTCTCACTTCTGGTTTTTTTTAGCGTTTTTGAATATTGCAGGCCATTTTTAGTATTTTTGGGCCATTTTGAGCATTTTTTTTGGACCTTTTCAGTGTTTTTGGGCCAGTTCTGGTGTTTTTGGAATATTGTAGTGTTCAAGACCATTTTTAGCATTTCGTCCATTTTGAGTATTTTGGCCATTTGTAGTGTTTTTGGACTTTTTCAAGCGTTTTTTTTTTTGCCACATCTGGTGTTTGAGGCCATTGAGTATTTTGGCCATTTTTAGTGTTATTTGGGAAATTTAACTGTTTTTGGGCATTTCTGGTGTTTTTGGAATATTTTAGTTTTCAGACCATTTTTAGCATTTTGGCTATTTTTAGTGTTTTTGGGCAGTTTAGGTATTATCGGCTAGTTTTTCTGTTTTTGAGCAGTTCCAACGTTTTTGGCGAATTTAGTATTTTTGCTGCTTCTGGTGTTTGAAGCAATTTTCGATGTTTTTGGGAAGTTTCAGTGTTTTTCGGCCTTTCTGGTGTTTTTGGAATATTTTAGTGTTTTTGGGGATTTCTGATGTTTTTGGAATATTGTAGTGTTCAAGACCGTTTTTTAGCATTTCGGCCATTTTTAGTGTTTTTGGGGATTTCGGGTGTTTTTGGAATATTGTAGTGTTCAAGACCATTTTCAGCCATTTGGCCGTTTTGAGTATTTTGGCCATTTTTAGTGTTTTTGGACTTTTTTTTGTATATTTTGTCACAGGTGTTTGAGGCCATTTTTATCGTTATTTGGGAAGTTGTAGTGTTTTTTGCTACTTCCAGTGTTTGAGCCCATTTTTTAGTGTTTATATCCCTTTCTTGTATTTTCTTTGCAACTTCCTACGCTCAAAAATGTTTCGAATTTCTAGTACGTCCACTATACACTCACTATGTATCTAGTTTGCCTTTTTAAAGAAATAATTGGACTATAAACCACATTCCTACACCCAATAGCTTCATTTTCCACTCATAATTCCCTAAAAAATATCATTTCCCCCACCTCAGTTGTCGTGTATGTTCACAGCCGTCCGCCCCCAAATCCGCAGTCCGCCCGTCCGTCAACCGAAGAAAACAGGTGCATCGTTAAAAACTTGAATACGAACCAAAACTTTCCTTGCAGCACTTTATTTTTTTGGAAATCTTATTCCATTTTAAACATTTTATTTTTAAATTTTTAAAATTATTTACTTTCAATCTTATTTATCACTTTAACAATTATCCAATCACACTGTTAATGCGAATATTATGTGTTCCAATCAGCACCTCTCAAATTAATGAATTTTTTTTCGCCTTTCATTTATTCTTTCATAGCCACGTTCTTGCATTTTATTTTTGTTTTTTCTTTCAATTTCTTGTCACGCATTTTTTTCTACTCTCACGCGTTTTTTGGCTGACACGTATCACGCAAAAATGTGATCCCACCGGAATTTCGCTGCGTTAAAGCTTTTATTTAAAAAAAAATATAGTATATATATACATTTTGTAACTTATAGCTAAAATTCTAGAAATATGGGACATGTTTTTGCTTTTGCAGCGCTACTATTAAGGTGCTACTTATCTACTTTTTGATCATCGCAAAAATTTCTCGTCGAGATACTTCCAAGTCTAAAAAAAATTATGTGTGCATTTATCAGAATTCGTGAGTGCACCGACCAGAATCAAAATGGAAGGCTGAAGAAGTTCCAAATGTCAAGGAGTTTGAACGAGATAAATGTCTAATATCAGATTAATGATCAAATTTTGTCAAATGTTGAAAATATTTTGAAAACTCGTGGTCAATAAGAAATACCCGTTCACGTAGGTTATATGGGGGCAGACTACCATCAAAGCTCCTTCAATGCGTTCAAATGCAATGCAAAGAACCTTCAATGCATACCAGCATTGTGTATCAACACAGCATACCAGCAATGTGTATCAACACAGCATACCAGCAATGTGTATCAACACAGCATACCAGCATTGTGTATCAACACAGCATACCAGCATTGTGTATCAACACAGCATACCAGCATTGTGTATCAACACAGCATACCAGCATTGTGTATCAACACAGCATACCAGCATTGTGTATCAACACAGCATACCAGCAATGTGTATCAACACAGCATACCAGCATTGTGTATCAACACAGCATACCAGCAATGTGTATCAACACAGCATACCAGCATTGTGTATCAACACAGCATACCAGCAATGTGTATCAACACAGCATACCAGCATTGTGTATCAACACAGCATACCAGCATTGTGTATCAACACAGCATACCAGCAATGTGTATCAACACAGCATACCAGCATACCAGCATTGTGTATCAACACAGCATGTGTATCAACACAGCATACCAGCTTCGTGCATACTAGTGGACATTGACAACACTCCTTAGCACTTCATTCTGAAAAGTTGACTCATCTTGATTATAGCGTTTTTCTTGCAGCCCCATACCTGCATACTGTACGTCCACACTTTTCAGAACTTGGTTACATATTATCAGTTGATTGTGTATGGGAAAGCTCCTTTGCAAATCTGCTGTTTTTGCTGATTTTGGTTGAAATTTTAAACAGCCTCCATAAATTGCCGAAAATACAAAGAGTATTTGTCCAAATTGGTTGTTGATGCAATAAGTGATGCATTGATGCTGTTTTGGTGTAACCATTGTTTTCTGTTTCAATATTAAGGTCCTAGTTTGAACTATTTAATATCATCGTAGCCCAGAAGTTAAGTCCTGCCTGCCGTTAAACGCTACAAATTCGAAACGTCTTCGATTTAATAGAATAATATCAATAAGAACAAGGTTTTTCTCCATAAAATTGATAATTACACATAATCTTGTGATTTGAACACGAACTTGTTCAAATTTCAACTCAATTGAACACCAATGAGGTACCCAGGATAGTTTTGAAAAATTCGAACATGCGGCCATGCTGCATTATTGAATTTATTTCGTATTGTTTTGTATTTTTTATTGGTTTTGGTACAATAATAATTTCGATTGTTTTGTTTCTGGGTTAGTTCGGGATTGCGGCTGGTTTTCTTCTGCCTCCGATGATCGTCAAAGACCAGGACGATGTGGACACTACTGGATTCCAGTTGGGGATCATGTTTAAAGGCGTTGCAGCCTTCACGTCTCTCCTCTTCGCTCTCATAATTTTCTGTGAGTTTCGTTATGAAGAAAACTGCAAATAATCGTTTAATTAATGAATAATTTGTGGAAATGTGGTAGATTACACTGGCTAAGGAACAAGAGCAGGAGGAGTGTGGGTGATCATGCCAGAGGGTCCCTGAGGGCCAGCAGGTTGTGGTAGCGTAGTTTTCCTGGCTGATAGAGAGACCAAGTCCACCAGTCTGGGCGATTGCATGGATATTGCACTTGGGGCAGCAGTTGGAAAGAATAGCCCAGAATCCATAGCAGAGCGAATTTTGCAGTCTATCTCAAGCAGACTCCCTGTAGTAAGCCTGCAAAATTCAAGCCCATAGGTAGTATGTAAAGGTGAAGGATGGGCAGATTATGCTGTGGCTTCATTGGAGCTTTGGTTCCATCAGTTATTGCTCCAATAAGGTCCACACAGCTTGCAGCTATGATGGCAGCATCCACGAAGTTGAACCTCAAGTTACTGCCAGATCCAGCACGGATTGGGCAGGGATGGAAGTTCGTCCTAGGACTTATGCTGGACACCTGATAGATGGACACCTGACTGATCAACATTTAGATGGATTAACCACCTAACCTAGCTAGCTGCTCTGCAAATGCGTTGAGGGTAATCTGAGAGAGAGACCAAGTCCACCAGTCTGGGCGATTGCATGGATATTGCACTTGGGGCAGCAGTTGGAAAGAATAGCCCAGAATCCATAGCAGAGCGAATTTTGCAGTCTATCTCAAGCAGACTCCTGTAGTAAGCCTGCAAAACTCAAGTCCAAAAGCAGTACATGTAAAGGTGAAGCTTGGGCAGATTCTGCTGTGGCTTCATTGGAGCCTTGGTTACATCAGTTATTGCTCCAATAAGGTCCACACAGCTTGCAGCTATGATGGCAGCATCCACGAAGTTGAACCTCAAGATACCGCCAAATCCAGCATGGATTGGGCAGGGATGGAAGTTCGTCCTAGGACCTATGCTGGACACCTGATAGATGGACACCTGAATCAACATTTAGATGGATTAACCACCAAACCTGGCGAGCTGCTCTGCAAATGCGTTGAGGGCAATCTGAGAGAGAGACCAAGTCCACCAGTCTGGGCGATTGCATGGATATTGCACTTGGGGCAGCAGTTGGAAAGAATAGCCCAGAATCCATAGCAGAGCGAATTTTGCAGTCTATCTCAAGCAGACTCCTGTAGTAAGCCTGCAAAACTCAAGTCCAAAAGCAGTATGTAAAGGTGAAGGATGGGCAGATTATGCTGTGGCTTCATTGGAGCCTTGGTTCCATCAGTTAGTGCTCCAACAAGGTCCACACAGCTTGCAGCTATGATGGCAACATCCACGAAGTTGAACCTCAAGGTACCGCCAAATCCAGCATGGATTGGGCAGGGATGGAAGTTCGTCCTAGGACCTATGCTGGACGCCTGATAGATGGACACCTGAATGATCGGCATTTAGATGGATTAACCACCAAACCTGGCGAGCTGCTCTGCAAATGCGTTGAGGGTAATCTGAGAGAGAGACCAAGTCCACCAGTCTGGGCGATTGCATGGATATTGCACTTGGGGCAGCAGTTGGAAAGAATAGCCCAGAATCCATAGCAGAGCGAATTTTGCAGTCTAACTCAAGCAGACTTGCTGTAGTAAGCCTGCAAAACTCAAGTCCAAAAGCAGAATGTAAAGGTGAAGGATGGGCAGATTATGCTGTGGCTTCATTGGAGCTTTGGTTCCATCAGTTAGTGCTCCAACAAGGTCCACACAGTTTGCAGCTATGATGGCAGCATCCACGAAGTTGAACCTCAAGATACCGCCAAATCCAGCATGGATTGGGCAGGGATGGAAGTTCGTCCTAGGACTTATGCTGGACACCTGATAGATGGACACCTGACTGATCAACATTTAGATGGATTAACCACCTAACCTAGCTAGCTGCTCTGCAAATGCGTTGAGGGTAATCTGAGAGAGAGACCAAGTCCACCAGTCTGGGCGATTGCATGGATATTGCACTTGGGGCAGCAGTTGGAAAGAATAGCCCAGAATCCATAGCAGAGCGAATTTTGCAGTCTATCTCAAGCAGACTCCCTGTAGTAAGCCTGCAAAACTCAAGCCCAAAGGCAGTACATAAATGTGAAGCTTGGGCAGATTCTGCTGTGGCTTCATTGGAGCTTTGGTTCCATCAGTTAGTGCTCCAACAAGGTCCACACAGTTTGCAGCTATGGTGGCAACATCCACAAAGTTGAACCTCAAGTTACTGCCAGATCCAGCACGGATTTTGCAGGCATGGAAGTTCGTCCTAGGACTTATGCTGGACACCTGATAGATGGACACCTGACTGATCAACATTTAGATGGATTAACCACCAAACCTGGCGAGCTGCTCTGCAAATGCGTTGAGGGTAATCTGAGAGAGAGACCAAGTCCACCAGTCTGGGCGATTGCATGGATATTGCACTTGGGGCAGCAGTTGGAAAGAATAGCCCAGAATCCATAGCAGAGCGAATTTTGCAGTCTATCTCAAGCAGACTCCCTGTAGTAAGCCTGCAAAACTCAAGTCCAAAAGCAGAATGTAAAGGTGAAGGATGGGCAGATTATGCTGTGGCTTCATTGGAGCTTTGGTTCCATCAGTTATTGCTCCAATAAGGTCCACACAGCTTGCAGCTATGGTGGCAACATCCACGAAGTTGAACCTCAAGATACCGCTAAATCCAGCATGGATTGGGCAGGGATGGAAGTTCGTCCTAGGACCTGAACACCTGATAGATGGACACCTGACTGATCAACATTTAGATGGATTTACCACCAAACCTGGCGAGCTGCTCTGCAAATGAGTTGAGGGTAATCTGAGAGAGAGACCAAGTCCACCAGTCTGGGCGATTGCATGGATATTGCACTTGGGGCAGCAGTTGGAAAGAATAGCCCAGAATCCATAGCAGAGCGAATTTTGCAGTCTATCTCAAGCAGACTCCCTGTAGTAAGCCTGCAAAACTCAAGCCCAAAGGCAGTATGTAAAGGTGAAGGATGGGCAGATTGTGCTGTGGCTTCATTGGAGCCTTGGTTACATCAGTTAGTGCTCCAACAAGGTCCACACAGTTTGCAGCTATGATGGCAGCATCCACGAAGTTGAACCTCAAGGTACCGCCAAATCCAGCATGGATTGGGCAGGGATGGAAGTTCGTCCTAGGACTTATGCTGGACACCTGATAGATGGACACCTGACTGATCAACATTTAGATGGATTAACCACCAAACCTGGCGAGCTGCTCTGCAAATGCGTTGAGGGTAATCTGAGAGAGAGACCAAGTCCACCATTCTGGGCGATTGCATGGATATTGCACTTGGGGCAGCAGTTGGAAAGAATAGCCCAGAATCCATAGCAGAGCGAATTTTGCAGTCTATCTCAAGCAGACTCCCTGTAGTAAGCCTGCAAAACTCAAGTCCAAAGGCAGAATGTAAAGGTGAAGCTTGGGCAGATTCTGCTGTGGCTTCATTGGAGCCTTGGTTACATCAGTTATTGCTCCAACAAGGTCCACACAGTTTGCAGCTATGATGGCAGCATCCACGAAGTTGAACCTCAAGATACCGCCAAATCCAGCATGGATTGGGCAGGGATGGAAGTTCGTCCTGCTGGACACCTGATAGGACCAAGAGACTGATCAACATTTAGATGGATTAACCACCAAACCTGGCGAGCTGCTCTGCAAATGCGTTGAGGGTAATCTGGAGGCCTTCATGGGTTTCTGCAAGCAGGATGACATCGGCAGCAATTGCTAATCCACGTGCTCGCACGCAAGGGGCAGTATCGAACCCTATTTCAGCTGGCAGTTTACCCAAGCCAGTATCCACAACCAGGTGAAAGAGAAGCTTCAGTAGCTTCCCTGGTGTACCCTGTAATGACAACATCCCTTGAGTACTGCCACGCCTTCAAGTGCAGACAGGCAACGTATCCAATCGAACGAGCAACTGCCCTGACACCATGAAGACAATCAGTCAGAGCAAAGTGGCTAACAGTGCAAAGACCAAGGCTTTAGCAATGTAGTTTAAAAGCTGTCATTTTACTGGCCTCCATTTATGACAATGACAGCACCAGCTTGCCACTCTGGACGTTGCTAATGCCCTTGATACTGTCAGCCACAATGTCCTGTCTTGATTGTCTTATGGAGTCAGCACATCTGCTCGTTTGATTGGTTAGGTTGCCTTTCTGTACCACAAAGGCGTGGCAGTCCTCGAGGAAGAAGATGAGATGTCAGGGGATGTTGTCATTACAGGGCGATCCTATGTAGTCACTCCTCTTTAACCTGGTCATGGGTACAGCCTTGGATAAGCTGCAAGCTGAAATAGGGTTCAATATTGGCCCTGGGGTGCTAGCAGGTGCGTTAGCATTCGCTGACGATGTCATCTTGAACACAGATGGCCCTCAACGCATATGCTAAGCAGCTAGCCAGGTCTGGTTTGGTAGTAACCCAGCTAATATGGGTCGGTCTCCTTGTTACCATCAGGTTGACAGCATAAGGTGAAGGTAGTGAATGATGAGTGTTTTGTCCTAAGGCAAACTTCCATCCCTGCCTGATCCATGCTGGACGTCTGGCTATACCTTGGTCGACTTCACAGAACTTGCCACCATAGCTGCGAGCTGTATGGACCTTGGTAGAGCACTACCTCGTGTAACCAAGGCTCCACTGGATCCACAGCATAAGCTGCCCATCCTTCAGAGACTGCTTCTTTACTGCCAAAGCTAACCTATGGGCTAGTGTTTGGCCAGGCTACAACAAGGAGGCAGATTGAGTTGGACTGCAAAATTTGCTCAGCTGTGCATCCTGTTCTGTACTTTCCAACTGCTGTCTCAAATGCCAATATCCACGCACTGGTCAAGGCTGGTGGGCTTGGCATAGTCTCTCTCTCAGCCAAAAACCATTTTCTATGCCCCCAGCAACTGGGAATGGACTCAACCTGGGAGATTGCCCACACTGCTGGGTTCCTCAATTTGTTGAGCAACTTCTTCAACTGCAAAATGCAGCTCATATGCTGAATTTGCTGCTGCCCTGCTCTGAATTCCCCATCTCCTACCAATGGGACATCAGACAGCATTGTCCAGGTTGGTAAATTCTTCGGGTATTATGAATCCACACGAGTTTGACCTATTTCGTTTGGTTCTTTCGCAGTTTTCGAAGAGCAACCGCCAGTTCCGCCGAGTCAAGCGGCCCTCAAACAGGCCGAAGAGGCGAGCGATTTCGCCGGATCTCTCAAACGCCTGATGACCAACTACGGCTACGTCCTCCTTCTCATCTCCTACGGAATCAACGTCGGCGTGTTTTACGCCATTTCCACCCTCCTCAACAAGCTCATCCTGGCCCACTTCCCGGTAATTATATAGCAATAAGTTTTTTTCACAGACCAACTGTTAATTAACGGGAACGGCAAATATGAGAGCAAACTCAAGTGTAAGTCCATTCTAGTTTTGCAGTATCAACTAAAATTTCAAATCCTTTCCAGGGAGCTGGGGAAGATGCTGGGAGGATCGGACTGACGATCGTCCTAGCAGGGACGGTGGGCTCCGTCGTGTGCGGAGTTTCGCTGGACAAAACTCACAAATTCAAGTAAGTCCGCGTAAAAACAGACGACACATCTGCGATTCTACCCCGTACGACTGAATATCCGCATAATTTAAATATGTAAGTTACGTTCGTACCACTTGCTGAATCTGGTATAAGATGAAGATTTCAGTTGAATCGCTGCTTTTTGTCTGTATTGGGAGAGTGCTTCTACAATCCTCATTCCTGGGATAGTCTTGTCACATCAAAGACGTGTTCCCTGTGTGTCTCTCTCTCTTCATGGCTCGATGGGCTGATGGATTGATGGTTTCGAAACTACCTGATTTCACTATCTGCCTAGGCACTTTTGAAACTGCCTGATTTCCTTATATGCCTAGGCATTTTCGAAACTACCTGATTTCACTATCTGCCTAGGCACTTTCGCAAACTGCCTGATTTCCCTATCTGCCTAGGCACTTTCGAAACTGCCTGATTTTCCTATCTGCCTAGGCACTTTCGAAACTGCCTGATTTCCCTACCTGCCTAGGCACCTTCGAAACTGCCTGATTTCCCTATCTGCCTAGGCACCTTCCAGAACTGCCTGATTTCCTTATATGCCTAGGCACTTTTGAAACTGCCTGATTTCCTTATATGCCTAGGCACTTTCGAAACTGCCTGATTTCCTTATATGCCTAGGCATTTTCGAAACTACCTGATTTCACTATCTGCCTAGGCACTTTCGCAAACTGCCTGATTTCCCTATCTGCCTAGGCACTTTGGAAACTGCCTGATTTCACTACCTGCCTAGGTACTTTCAAAAACTGCTTGATTTCCATATCTGCCTAGGCACCTTCAAAACTGCCTGATTTCCCAATCCATCGCGATGGGGTCAAGGCCGCCCAAGTCAAGGCCACCCAAGTAAAGTCATCTCTTTGTTGTGCAGCTGCTCTCCAATCGCGGACTCCCAGCATCCTTGCTGACACCGTACCTCCATCGCAGTCTGGGGTGCCCCTGTCGTCGGGTGGCATATATTTCTTCTTCTAGGAGCCTCCTAGAGACTGAATCAGGGCTCATTCTAGCAAGGTGGACCACATCATCATCTCTGTCACCATACATATCTTTAATCTCCACGTTTGTTCTTATTCGCCAGGCCAGCTCATCAGGATCGAAGATCGCTCCGAAGATCCTTCGTAATATTTTCCTTTCAAATCGGAGAAGTTGGTTTTCCTGAGTTCTGGAGAGTGTCCAGGTTTCAGAACCATAGATGAGCACTGGCCTGATTAGCGTTTTATACAAACGGAGCTCCGTTGTTCGTGACAGGGTCCTACTCTTCATATGCCGAACCAGACCAAAGTAGCATTCGTTGCCTGCAATTATTCTCCTTCGGATTTCTGCCTCCATATCATTATCTTCATTTACCGAGGAGCCAAGATAGATGAACTCCTTGACTCTCTCGAAGGAGCATCCATCCAGCTGGATCTGGTCTGCGGCCTGCCCTGGGGGCTCGTCACCATGTACTTTGATTTTGATTGATTCACTACCAGGCCCATCCTCGCAGCCGCCGCTCTTAATTTGGAGAATGCTGAGCTCAGAGCATTCAAATTTCTCCCGACCACATCTATGTCATCTCCATATCCTAATATTTGTGAAGAGCGATTAAAAATGGTCCAGCCCACCTGGATGCCCGATTCCCTCACTGCCCATTCCAGTGCAAAATTGAACAGCAGGCAGACCAGGCTATCACCCTGCGGCAGACCTTGGTGCGTTTGAAATTGAGAGCTCACCACCTACTTTTACCGAGCATTGCACTGATTTCATGGTCAGTCGAACTAGCCTAACGAGCTTTGAGGGAACCCCCATGTTAAGCATAGCTACGTAGAGCTCTTGTCTTCTCACACTGTCGTATGCTGCCCGAAAGTCTACAAACAGGTGATGGGTTTGGATGCTATATTCTCGGGCTCGTTCCAGCATCACCCTCGGCGAGAATATTTGGTCAATGGTGCTTTTTCCTCTCATGAAACCAGCCTGGTATTTGCCAATTTCACGCTCTGCATGAGGAAGCAGCCTTTCAAATAGGATGTTGGATAGGACCTTGTAAGCACACGACAGCGATGAGATGCCTCGGTAATTGCCACACTCTAGGATATCCCCTTTTTTGTGTATTGGGCAGATTATGGTCGTGTACCAATCATCTGGTCCAGATATCTGCGATGATCTTATGAATCTCCACCATACTTGAAGATATCAGTCCATCCAGGCGCTTTAGATGATCTGATGGAAGAGTGCATACTAGCACCCTACAGGAATATCTCATAGGTTAGCTATATGTACATATAACCATGGTATGATCACTTGAAGAATGCATACAACAGATGGCCCTTGCAACCTCCCCACAGTGAGCCTGATAGAGACAAACTCATTGGTTAGGCGTATGAATGTTGTACCGCTCGCCAAAACATTGAGGGCAGCAGAGAACTCAGCAGACGAGATGGGTTTTGGAGCGATTGGAGTTGCTTAGTTGCACGACATTAACTGCTGTCTGAGCAAACCAAAGTCAACAGCAGTGCAGCAACCTCCTGGCTATAGTGGCTAAGGTGTAGCAAGCGCCGGTGATGTAGAGATGGGATTCTGGTTGAAGTATAGCTACATAGTCCAGCATTAACTGGTCCAATCACTTGATTGATAACAGGTGACTTAGCAAAGAGTGTACTAGCACCCTCCCTACAGTAAGCTTGACACTAAGAATCTCACAGGTTAGCTATTTGTACATACAAGTGTCTTTGGTTATGTTTCAGAGAGATCACACTGATTGTCTACACGATGTCCCTGGTTGGAATGACGGGATTCGCCTTTCTCTTAGACTGCGGCCACATCATCGTCCTGTACATCATGGCAGGAGCTCTAGGGTGAGTAAACACCTGCTTTCATCAATCTCATCCACTTCGTATATTTTGCTCTGAATGTACATTTTGCCTTATGGTTCAAATAGGTTAAGGCCAGGCTTGTTGCTCTAGCTTCAATGGGCAGGTATTAGCTTCAGGTCGGAACAGTTGCTGCAGTTTGGCAAGCAACTTCGACGGTGAGGTTCGAGCGGTGATTCTAGCCCTTGAGATGATTGAAAAGCTGGAGTGGACCAGAGTTGTAATACTATGTGATTCTGTAGCCGCTATCATAAGTCTGTCCACAAAACAGCGAAACAGAGTCCCATGATGTATTGAAGGGCAGAAAACTGTTGGAGCAGCTACTTACGGAAGGAAAAATCATCGTCTTGCAGTGGATCCCATCACACGTTGGCATATGGGGGAACGAGCGGGCTGATGCCCTAGTAAGAGAAGGCCCCCGCATGCCTATGCCTGACGCCCCTACCACCTAGCAGCAAACAGTGCCATAAGATCCTCCGTTCAGGAGCGGCTGATTGATGCCCAACGACACAAAGCCGTGGGCCTCACTGAGGAGTTGGATCTCACCGCGTCTCCCTCGCTGTGAATCCGTTGCGGCGTTCAGAGCTGTCACTATCCATGATTATTTAAATGCTCAAGTGCACAGGATCGGACTGAGGGATGGAGCTGGATGTAGCCTCCGTAGTGGCGCTCCTCTGATGACAACAGGTCATTTATATGACTGTCCTCGACTCGAGGATACACGACGGCAATTCCACCCTGACGAGACCACGTGGTCGAAAAAAGCGAAATTATACTGGGCTGCGAGATGTCTCATGGCACAGGAGCCTAGACTATCGGCGTAGGGGGAAAAAAAAAAGGTATTTTTCCTCTTTTGGTACATTGGTTTGGGCGGTACGTCCTTCTATGCTCCTGTCACCTGCCACGTCTGGTTTCAGCCAACTGTAGGTTGGACTATGGGTTGAACAGCCCGTTGGTTGGACTGTAGGTTGGACCGTAGGTTGAGCAGCCTGTTGGTTGGACTGTAGGTTGGTTGGACTGTAGGTTGGTTGGTTGGACTGTAGGTTGGACAGCCCATTGGTTGGACTGTAGGTTGAACAGCCCGTTGGTTGGACTGTAGGTTGGACAGCCCGTTGGTTGGACTGTAGGTTGGTTGGACTGTAGGTTGGTTGCCCTTGGTTGGACTGTAGGTTGGTTGGACTGTAGGTTGAACAGCCCATTGGTTGGACTGTAGGTTGGTTGGACTGTAGATTGGACAGCCCATTGGTTTGGACTGCCCGTTGGACTGTAGGTTGAACAGCCTGTTGGTTGGACTGTAGGTTGGTTGGCCTGTTGGGTTGAACAGGTTGGGCCCTTTGGTTGGACTGTAGGTTGGTTGGACTGTAGGTTGAACAGCCCATTGGTTGGACTGTAGGTTGGTTGGACTGTAGGTTGGACAGCCCATTGGTTGGACTGTAGGTTGGACAGCCTGTTGGTTGGACTGTAGGTTGAACAGCCTGTTGGTTGGACTGTAGGTTGAACAGCCCATTGGTTGGACTGTAGGTTGGACAGCCTGGTTGGACTGCCCGTTGGTTGGACTGTAGGTTGGACAGCCCGTTGGTTGGACTGTAGGTTGGTTGGACTGTAGGTTGGACAGCCCGTTGGTTGGACTGTAGGTTGAACATCCTGTTGGTTGGACTGTAGATTGGTTGGACTGTAGGTTGGACAGCCATTGGTTGGACTGTAGGTTGAACAGCCCGTTGGTTGGACTGTAGGTTGGACAGCCCATTGGTTGGACTGTAGGTTGGTTGGACTGTAGGTTGGACAGCCCGTTGGTTGGACTGTAGGTTGGACAGCCGCTGTGGTTGGACTCTGTTTTGGCGGAGCTGAGGATAAAGCGGCAGTTGCAGAGCCACATTCTCTGTAACGGGCTCTGCAACCGATCTGGCCTCTGGCGTTTGAGATGTCCAGGCAACTGGTTAATCTCAAGCGCCGAACCAGTACCATAGGCCCCAGGCGCCAGATGCAATGCTTCGGCAAAGCATCGCCTGCCTGCCTCCCAAAAGCAGTTGGCTTTGTGGCGGCAGTGGTTGACCACTCACGCTGGAAGGCTATGTCTGAAAGCTGATGGGTAGGCACTCTCTTGGTAGATTCGTCTCCCAGGACAGTGGCAGCATGTGAGTTATGCGGCTTGCCGATAACTCGGTACCAACCCACTCAGTTGGTAGGGCAAGCTAGAAAGCTCCACCCTGTAGTGCATTATGCAAATAGGTACTCGCGCCATTTAGGTGCAGGGCCCCTGACTGTGGCCGTAACAATCTCCCACGGTATTTTACCAGGGATTTCCACAGCACAGTATCGAGAATCACAAGGTCATCGGCAAAAAGGAGATAGTGGACGGCCTGCTCCTCAAAGGCAACTCCCGTACCACGACATGATGCGTCCCACTACTGCAGCACATCGTCCAAGTAAATCTTGAACAGGGTTGCCAACATACCGCATCCCTGCCTTAAACCTTTTGCCCAATCACTCTGGTACGTTCTTCACACAAGATTACCCAAGGAGCTCTCAACCCTGACGCTTTTCATGGCCGACCAAAAATACACATATTGTATATTTCTGAAAAACGGTACTATAGCAATTCTGTTCTGATTCGCAGGTTCTTCATGACTGGATATCTGCCCGTTGGATTTGAATTTGCCGCAGAGCTGACGTACCCGGAGCCCCAAGGAACCTCCGTAGGTCTGCTCAACGGGATCTGCCAGGTAAAAATATCATTAATTGACAATTCACAAGAAACAATGTATATGTTGTGAATTTAGGGGAACGTCAAATTTGAACGAATGGACATTTTTCGTTGAGTTACAAAATTTTGAATGCGTGGATTTTGAACTTGAAATGGAACTTTGAAAATTTGGATAATAAATAGGTATTATATTACAACTGAGGTAATATACAGGCAACTATCTAGATATTTACTTCACATAAATTCCGCAATATTATACGAGTGTTAGTCCATTGACAATACACCACATTTCAGCTTCACATCAGCATCCAAGGTCCAATGGCTTGGTCCTTTTCAGGCGTCGGTTTACTTGGGAGTTGTCGAGAAGCCTAATGGCTTCTGGGTTGGTATGAGCAAGAAGCCTCTTTTCGTAGTTCCTTGCGTATTTTTTAATGACATCGGTGACTCTTTCGATTTGGAGGTCCTTGTGGAGGTCATCATTACGAATGTACCATGGAGCATTCACAATACTCCTTAGTGCCTTATTTTGGAATGTTTGAATTATTTTCAAGTTACTTTTAGCTGTACATCCCCATAGCTGGATACTGTAGGTCCAGATAGGCATAAGTACTGTTTTGTATAACAGCAATTTATTGTGCAAACTGAGTTGTGGATTTCGGCCCAACAGCCAATATAGTTTTCTATACCTGATTGATAGCTCTTCCTTTTTTTTCTTGACGTGTTCTTTCCACTTCAGCTTTGCATCTAAGGTCATTCCTAGGTACTTAGCTGAGTTGGAATATGGGACTGTGCACTGATTCAGATACAAAGGAGGGTTTGTAATTTTTTTATTCGTGAAGTTCACATGAGTAGACTTAGTTTCGTTTAGTTTGAGGCGCCATTTTTGAGTCCACTCTCCAATGGCATCT
The DNA here is from genome assembly GCA_031894815.1 of Creontiades dilutus. Lineage (NCBI taxonomy): Eukaryota > Metazoa > Arthropoda > Insecta > Hemiptera > Miridae > Creontiades > Creontiades dilutus. The sequence goes on along the minus strand of JAVIWC010002356.1, from coordinate 125,956 downwards.
GTAGCTTCTTGTAATTTTTCTGTTGATTCTTCAACCGCGTCTGCTACTCTGGAATTTGAGATTTCCCTTAAGTTGTTTTTGTTATTTGCATGGTCTCCCTTACGCTTCATTGCGTCATCATTGTCCTAGTTCCTGATATAAGTTTGAATTTGTTAGGGTGATCCAGATAAAGGTGTTGGTTGATAAAGGAGCCTTCTCCATTTTGAAAAAGCTTGTAATGTGTTCTTTTTGGTTTATTATTCAATAATAAACCATTGTAATCGCTCTGGAAAAAAAAATTCTAACCCCCCCCCCCCCCCCCCTGAAAAATGGTTTACGTTTCAAAGGGTGTAGAATCCGAATCTGCAATAAAAAATTTTCCGTCCGTACGCCCTACGCACGATATCTCCGAAACTGCTGGAGCAAAAGATCTGAAATTTTCAGGAAAAATCCATCTTGGTCCGACGACACCCCAATTCTTGAGCCAGCTCTCTCACTGAATTTAAAGTGCCCTTTAAGGGCTGTAAAAGTTTTGTAAAATCCCTAAAAACCTCAAAACAAGTTGAATCGGCCAAAATATTTACCTACCTATTTGAAGAACATACCATGAGGAATCGAATGAGCCCTTCCCCACGTCCGTAGGTCAAACCATTCTCGATGTATGGCCCCATTTATGGTGACAACATTTGCGTTTTTTGGTTTATTATTGTTTGTTTGTAACCTAGTGATGCCGATAGCGTCGAGTTGTAGTGAATGTGGTCACTGGAGTGATAGCCGATGTGGATACTTATATGTGGAGTTTATAGCCGATACACGGGTTGAAGCACTATGATATGTATGAAACGCTGATAATATGTAGGTAAATATTATTACTGGGGATTATTATTCAATATTATTACTGGGGTAAATAAGTAGTCTTTCACTCGGGTTTATTATTCAATTGGCTTGCGTTCATTATTTGAATTTCTACCAAGCTTTGGAGTGGGCGCGTTTCACAGGATAGAGCGATTATTGAATTTCAGAAGGCACACAAATATGATCAACTGATCAATCCAAATAGGTATTTTGGTTGAGAACAGATTTACGTGCTCCATGCATATCTCCTGAAATTCAATAATCGCTCTATCACCTGTGAAACACGCACACTCCAAAGCTTAGTAGAAATTCAAATCATGAACGCAAGCCAATTGAATAATAAACCCCAGTGAAAGAATTTGCAGCGTTTTGTAGATAAAACTGACCGATTCAATTTCAAGTGTTTTTACTAATTACTCCCGCAATTATTCATAACATGTGTAATCATATCTTTTGACTCCTACACCTGTAATGAATGCTTTTTTTTTTTTTTTTTCCTACACTTTTACTTATCAATAATGGATAATTAGAGTTAATTTCTTTTGTTGTTGAAGGTGTTTGGCGTATTATTCACGATGGGCTACTCTTGGCTGATCGAGTCGCAAGGGACAGTATGGGGCTCCCTTTACCTCGACTCTACACTTGGTAAGTTAAATCGAATCTTATAAATTTTTGAGAAATGACAACCTTCAACCCTTTTACGCCGAAATTACGATCGCTTGACAAAAACAATTTTTTGAATCCTCTTTTTTCACTCATTTACGGTTTAGATAACACAGAAATTACGAAAATTTGTCGAAAAAACATTTTATCAAATTAAATTCGAGGATTAAGTTGTTTTGAGAACAATGGGCACGTGGTACCTTTGAGAATCAAGCGGTAGGTTCAGCAAATTTCGCTTAAAAATTAAATTTATTACAAAAAACGAAGGTTTGAAAAAAAAGCTTAAAACAGTCCCTGCACCGTACCTGTGTTATGAAAGTCAAAAAAAAAACAATTTTTGAAATGGTTTACGTACCCCAAAATTGTCAAATAGTGTGAACTGTAAAGTGTTTTTTGAGTTTTTTTTGTGTGTTTTGAATATTTTTCCATTTTTTTTCAACTTTATTCGCATTTGTAAAGTATTTTTTGTTTTTACTCAATTTTTACGGAATAATGACCGAAATTCGTTCATTTCAAATTCATATCAAAGGTTGTCAGCATCAGGTTGTGAGGGTGATGGTTTGGTCTAGTTGCCCCTTCCGAGGAGGTGGATGCATTATTATGCTCCGCCACGCTTGGAAGATGAACCAGAAGGCGTTGGAATCTAAAATCGGGAAGGGGCCAACTAATTATCACAAGGTGTAGAGCATCCATGCACCATTTTCACACGGAAAAGACATCTATTCATAACTTCGTTATGTTTCCAGCTGTTGGAGCGGTGATGACGTTGATCATACCGAAGGATTACAGGCGATATCGAGCCAGCACGGAGAAATCTTCCGCCTGACGTTCGCCTTCGGGTGAACTCACCCGATCGACGACCGTCGAAATGTCGACGACGCCGTGCGAAGAACCCGAAATCCAAAAGTATTAAAGTTCAAAGGTTGAAGAAGGTACAAAGGTACGCGCCATATTGAAAATGGCGTTGTAATAACTACGACATGGATGCCCGATTACGGACAAGCTAAGGTTCGGGAAAACATATTTTTGACGAATGTTCATCCACAGCTTAGATAACCAATGTATTTTCATAAACACACTAAAAAAAACAGCTTTTTTTGGTAAGAAATTGTGTAACACATGTTCAAGACGTAGATGTCAAGGTAAATGTGAATCAAAAACATGTTCCATGTCCAGCGTTCAATTGGCTTCTACTTCTAAAGGCCAGTTTATCAATTTTCAGTCAAATCTCTGACTAAGTAATCACTGATTATAAATAATTGTGAATAATCGGTGGTGACATGACTTAAAGGTGGGTTTTGTCAATCTTGAAATGACTGTGGACTAACTGGATTATAGTATCCATGAGGGGAATTCACCACAGAGAAGTGATTCAAATAAACAGGTATAACTAAGATAATCAGACTTTGACTGGACATTGATAAACTAACCTTTCTCCTCCATATTGGAGATATTCAACATATATAATAACTACGGCATGGATACCCAATCATGGACATACCTTGAAAGAATATGCATCCACAGCCTAAAACCAATGTATTTTCATAATTTCACTTTAAGAACTTCATGAACACACTAAAAAAACAGCTTTTTTGTCTAGTAGTAAGAAATTGTGTACATTTTTTTCAAGACGTTTTTGTTTTGTGCCGCTCAATTCTGGTCATATAAGAGGTAGATGTTGAGATAAATGTGTTTCAAAAACATGTTCCATGTCCAGCGTTAAATTGGCTTCTACTTCTAAAAGGAGTTTATCAATTTTCAGTCAAATCTCTGACTCTAATCACTGATTATAAATAATTGTGAATAATCGGTGGTGACATGACTTAAAGGTGGGTTTTGTCAATGTTGAAATGACTGTGGACTAACTGGATTATAGTATCCATGAGGGGAATTCACCACAGAGAAGAGATTCAAATAAACAGGTATAACTAAGATAATCAAACTTTGACTGGACATTGATCACACTAAAAAACACCTTTTAGTAAGAACTTGTGTACATTATTCTTCAAACGAGGTCATTTTTGGTGTTTGTGGCGCTCAATTCTGGTCGTATAAGAGGTAGATGTTGAGATAAACGTGTTTCAAAAACATGTTCCATGTCCAGTTTTAAAATGGCTTCTACTTCTAAACAATTTATTATCAATCTCCAACTAACTAATCACTGATTATAAATATTTAAATAATGAATAATTAGTGGATAACGTGATGTGCTTGTAAATACCCATTTTATAAATCTTGATCATTTAAGATATAAATTTTGAGGTAATGTGCTTCAAAAACATGTTCCATGTCCACCGTTAAATCGGCTTCCACTTTTTATCGCTCCAAACGTCGGACATTCACGTTTTTTATTGCTTGATAACTCGCTTTATAGTTTATTGTCTCTGTATATATATGTAGAACATAGAGTTATGTACATGTTCATGTTTAGAACATGAAAATACGTGTAAATGTCGTTATAGTCAGCGTAAAAATTGAGCTTTAATCGTTAAAAAATTGTTAATAATTTCAATACCACGTTAACTATGCATTACATGTTGATACTCATGTGAAATTTACATTTTATAATAAATTCTCATATTTATATTATATAAAACTACAAAACAAAATCAAAATTAATCAAAAAGAAATGGAATGAATCAGTCAATCAAAAATTCTGGCATTTTTATGACAAATTTTGTAGTAAACCATGTAAAAAATCATGTTTAAATGTTATAGATAAGTGCAGAATTTACACTTTTTATATGTGATTTAAAATTTTATTTTATATTCGTCGTAGAAATTAATTTTGATCGATAATTGAGATATTTGTGTGTATTCTGATTGCTTTAAAAAATGGAATATTTTAGGGGTAATGCTGTTTTAGGGCAGTTACGATTTGTATGTACAGTTTTTTAGAATTTAAAAAAACGAATGTGAAGAGGATAACGATGACAATACGAAGGAAATTATTTTGAATAATGATCGAAAAATTGATTTATATTTTAATATTGATTCATGTTTGACGATTTCGTTATGGTTTAATATGATAAAAGGGTTTATTGAGTATGGGGAGTTCAGAAACAGCTAAACTAGATATGGGGAATAAATAGTGGAAAAAGATATTTACACTGACAAATCATTAGAGTTGAGATAACCTCAAAATACTGTGTTACGGGATGCTGCTTTTCAGATGTTCGTGGACTTAAGGTAGTTTAATTAGGATAGTATTAACTATTCGACGAAATTAACAGTTTGGTTCCAACATTGGCCTCTAGAGTGGGTTGGCGTTGTTGCCAGTTTTCGACAATGCTACCAACATAATAGTAGGAAAGAGGGAAGAAAATTATGATTTGAAGTGAATCAAAAGCTTTCCAACGTACCATGTTAAAGGTTATGGAATCGCCCGTTGTCTCGCGTGTAGTATTTCGTGAGCCATAAGTTTCTTAGTGTTTCTTACAAAAGGAAGCAAAGGTTCATGGAGTTATATTTAAGACAAAGTCGTTCAACTCTATCTTACAAACATCTAGAAGGTAATTACAGGTTATGGAGATCATTGGTCAGCTGAATGCCCTTGTGGCTGACTTTGTTTCTAATCAACTTAACGTGAAACTGCTTGTTTTGCCGCATCTAAGGTAACGGCACTTTTTGTAGTGGCCACTGCTCCAGTAGTGGCCATTTTAAAGTTTATATTTGAGAAATAAGGATTCCCGGTCTCCTAGTGGCTTCAAACTTGCAGGAGGTACAGCTCATGTCATCTTGTAGTCAGAGGTTGAACTAGGAGTGCGCAGAGCATCATTGGAAATTGTGGTAAACTTCTCAATATGACCGTCCCTAGTTTCCTCGTTTGTTGGGCTGTATCCTAGAGCTTCTACTGGATAGAATCAATTTTGTTCATCTGGTATTGAATTTAATGATATTAAACACGTAAGGAGGGCAAAATGTCAAGTGGCCACTACTGAGACATGCACGTGGCCACTACTGGAAATTTCGTAATTTGATGTGGCCACTACTAGATCAAAATAAAGGTGTGAGAAAAAATTAATAAAAAATAGAAAAAATTGTTCTTTTGATAGTTTTAGGCAATGGATATGTTAGGGAAGAGTCGGGCTATATTCTAAATGAGTCCTGAAGAAAGTCAGTACTACTGTTGCCCCACAATTGTCAAAACTAAAGAAAAAAATTCTTAACTGTGGCCACTACCGGTACCGTTACCATAATTGGACTTTTCAAACTGGCGCAGTCATTTTACTGATGTCTACAGGAGGAAATTGGAATTTGAGTGTTTGCACGAAATTACGACAAAATGTTTGAACCTACTACTATGTTTGTGCCTTTAATACTGATAATTTTTACAGGATGGAAAACTAGTATGTACTAGTATGTCGAATGTATGCAACAATTATTGAAAAATATGTCGTATTTTTACCTCATATTTATGGCTTTACCTCAAATTATTCGGCCAATCATAACTATTTACACGCAGATAAGAAATTAGCAAAAGGAAGGTCTGACGGCATAACAATCAAAAATTCCAAAAACATGAATGTATTTTTGAACCTCATATTTACAAATTTACCTCAAATTTTCGGCCAATCATAACTTTTACACAGCAGATAAGAAAATTAGCCAACAATTTGTATGAAAAATGTTTGAACCTACTACTATGTTTGTGCATACTCAAAACTGATAATTTTTACAGGATGGAAACGTATGTCAATGTATGCAACAATCAAAAACAAGAGAGAAATGGCACATTAACAACCAAAAACCGCCAAAATCATGTACCATGTTATTTTTGAAAATAGATTTGAACGATATTAAGGCTTCTTTTTCGTTTTTCCAAAGGAGGGGCGTGTTTATTTTGAGCTAAAACGAAATTTGATGGTTTTTTTAAAACCATGGACACCAAAAAACATTCAATTTCCACCAAAAATGATGGTCCATGTAGTTTTAAATCTCCCCTACTCTATTAAAACTCAATTAATTTCATTTTGATATCAAAACTTTCTCGGCTTTATGTTAATTCGTATTTCTGTTTTTCGTTTTCCTGTTTAAAAATCTTTAAGACCAAAGAGACAATACGTGTGAAAGACTATTTTATTGTGCATACTCGAAAACCGATACAATATTCCCTTTGCCTTAGTCAGAACATACTAATATGTCAGATGTATGCAACAATTATTATTATTAAAAGGGTATGGTGTATCCCATATTCACAGTGTGTATTTCATGTTAGTTGATAAAATTTAGAATATAACGCCTTGTTAAGGTGAATTTTTGAAATTTCTGATTACCTGCCGTTATAAATTTGTATTAATGTTGTGTAGGCAAATTGTGTATTGTTCGTAAAAAATATTTTTATAGCCTGCACTCAGCAGGGAAACGCAAAATGTGTAAGCGGTGCTGCTTACGCAGTAATGGACAGTTTACTGAATAACAGTTTAAAATCTATAGTACTATACTCTATACTCTACCCCACCAATTCTCCTGTACATTAAGATAGGTTATGGAGTAAGTAGACACCTTATATGACCCCCACTAAGAACGCTTATTATTATTATTACTTATACGCTGTTAAACTTAACTTGTGACAATAAATCGATAAAAAAAACCAATTGCCAAATAACCAAATCGTTTAAATTAACATATTTATGTAAAAACTTGAAGATCGTCTTTTTAGACTTTTTTAAGATCGAATTTTTGACAATATGACCTCAATTTCTTTATTTTTGCACAATTTTTACAAACTTTCCCACATGTAGGGTGTTTTTTAAACGATGTTTCTACCTGTAAGGGTTAAAACATGGGGGTTGGATCCCTTATATAGCCCCTGCTATGAAAGCTTTTTATAGGCACGCTGTCTTAATTTGGCTTGCGACATTAAATCGATAAAAAACCAATTGTCAATATGATATTGAATATTTTTAAATAGTAACCATCAATAATTAACCAAACCATTTATAACCACCCCTAACCATCCATAACCATGATAACCACGATAACCATCTCTAACCACCCCTACCATACATAACCACCCTAACCATCCCTAACCATCCTTAACCACCCTAACCATCCCTAACCACCCTAACCATCCTTAACCACCCTAACCATCCCTAACCATCCCTAACCACCCAAACCATCCTCAACCACCCCTAACCATCCCTAACCACCCTAACCATCCTTAACCACCCTAACCATCCCTAACCATCTCTAACCACCCAAACCATCCTCAACCACCCCTAACCATCCCTAACCACCCTAACCATCCTAACCACCCTAACCATCCCTAACCATCCTCAACCACCCCTAACCATCCCTAACCACCCTAACCATCTCTAATCACCCTAACCATCCCTAACCACCCTAACCATCTCTAACCACCCTCAACCACCAATAACCACCCTAACCATCTCTAATCACCCTAACCACCCCTAACCATCCTCAACCACCCCTAACCATCCCTAACCACCCTAACCATCCCTAACCACCCTAACCATCCTTAACCACCCTAACCATCCCTAACCACAATAACCATCCTTAACCACCCGAACCATCCTTAATCACCCCCTAACCATCACTGCTAACCATCCCTAACCATCACCGCTAACCACCCCTAACCATCCCTAACCACCCCTAACCATCTCTAACCACCCTAACCATCCCTAACCTCATTCAGTACAGTGATGGCACCAAAAATTACAAATCCATCGTTTCAGAAACATCCAGAAGGTCAAACAAAATTATTAGACTATAATTCTGAAGATCAATTGAAGGTCACCATTACATTGACAATCCAGCTGGAAAAGTCTAAATATATATATACAACATGGAACCATCCCTAGTGATGGCACCAAAAATTACAAATCCATCGTTTCAGAAACATCCAGAAGGTCAAACAAAATTATTAGACTATAATTCTGAAGATCAATTGAAGGTCACCATTACATTGACAATCCAGCTGGGAAAGTCTAAATATATATATACAACATGGAACGCGTGTAGTGGCAGTTGCCCTCACGATGTACCATTCTTTATTGTGATTGGCTGAAATTGAGTTTTTGAAATGTCAAACAAAATTATTAAACTATAATTTTGAAAATCAATTAAGTTTCACCATCATATCGACAATCCAGCTGGAAAAGTCTAAATATATATATACAACATGGAACGCGCGTAATTACACCTGCCTTCAGAATGTATTATTCTTTGTCAAGATTGGCCAAAATGAAGTTTTTGAAATGTCAGACACAAATTTCGACTAGTTTATAGAATATTCAAAAATTCTCAGCCTTATTTTGCCTTTGCCAAAAAAACTTACGGCCTAAAGCGCTTGATAGATTTGTTCCTTGTTTTCTAGATCGAAATTTTAAGAAAAAAAACGTTGAGGTAGGTCGGAGTTTAGTTTAGTTAAACTCGTGATGTGTTTGTTGTTAGATGTCGTCCAACGAAGACAATAAAATGAGATTTTTTGAATCTTTGTAATGATGAATAAAGATTTTGGTGTGGAAATGGAGTGTTATTCGTTATTCTTTGTTATCTAGCGTTAAAGGTGTTGTATGGAGCAGGTGTGTGGAGCTTACCTTGCAGCCGAGAGGACAAAGAAAAGTAACACAGTGTCAGATGGACATCTATATGGTTAGTTGGCCCTCCCCGATTTTAGAATCTGGTGCCTTGAGAGATGAATTGGACGCCTGCAAGCGTCTGGGTCATCCTCTGAGCGTGGCGGAGCATAATAATGCATCCACCTCATTGGAAGGGGCAACTATACCATTCCATCACCCTCACATGGTAGCAGAGCGTGGTTACGTCCATTGGCCCTTTTATTGTTGATTGTCCTGATTATTCCTGCTGCCCCTATTCACTCGCATCCCCCCCCCCCCCTCCATGGCTGCATGCAATTATCAAAGCCCCCCCCCCCCCCCGAATGAGGAACAATATTCCATTCATGCCCCCTCTCCCCCCCCCTGTTGGCTTTTCTCAGAGCCCTGGGAGTGTGATGGATATGGTTTGTTGGCCCCTTCCTACTTTTATAATCTGTCACCTTGGGAGATGAATCGCACTCCTCGGAGCGTCGCGGAGCATAATAATGCATCCACCTGTTCAGAAGGGGCAACTAACCATTCCATCACCCTCGCACATTTTAGCTTAACGTGAAATTGAAGAAAAAAAATACAAGAAGATTACTCAATTTCTGTGTTTGTTTTCAGCATGGGATGTCCTTTAGCCTTGGACTAAATAGCCAAAAAAAATGTCGCAAGGGAAATGTAACACGGAAGTGTCACGCGTACCAGGGTGACGGTCACCGAAAGCTATCCTGTTTAATCGGGGGGGGGGGGGGGGGGGGGCATTAGGAGGACGACCGAATGATTTGTCAGATAAATGCTTCCTGCTCGCAACCAGTTTGATTGATAAGCCAAAAATGACACAGATGTAGAGGTGGGTAGTGAGTGAGTGACCTTGTCCCAAATGACCTGCAGTAGTGGTTTTAACTGTCTCAGAATGGAGACGAAGAACTGCAGGTCCCATTCATTCACGAAGTGAACTGCAGGTTTTGCATTCATCCAAAGAGTGAACTGCTGAACTTCTCCCACTGACCTTGTCTCTGGACTGAGTGACCTGCAGGTCGTCTACTCCCTCAGGTGACCTGGGTTTACACACCTCTACGTAGATGGGTGATGTGGAAGAGAAGAGGAAGATGGAACGTAACAGTGTGGAAGGATTTCATACCTCCGTGGAGATGAACCGAGAGTGGTTCCTTCGTATTTCATCGGCGAACTTCTCCCACTGATCTTGTCTCTCGACTGAGTGACCTGCAGGTCGTCTACTCCCTCAGGTGACCTGGGTTTACACACCTCTACGTAGATGGGTGATGTGGAAGAGAGGAGGAACATGGAAGGTAACAGCGTGGAAGGATTTCATACCTCCGTGGAGATTAACCGAGAGTGGTGATTCCTTCGTATTTCATTCCCTTTTTGTTTCAATTACTTCAATTCACTTCAATACAACTTTATTTCATCCTGCTTAGTCGTGTTTCTTCCTTAACTTCTCTCCCCTGTTTGTATTTATCTGGATAAGCAGGGCTAAATTATCAACATAACCATACCGGTACAATGGTGGCAGCGTTTTTACGAATCAAGTACACGTTTCAGGGAATATAACATCATCAAAGAGGTGCTATGTCTGTGAAAAGAGCGGGGTGTCCACCAACAGAACTCACAAAAACTGTTTTTGTGGTCTTAGCTCCTGGTTGCTCCTGGAACCCATCTAGCTAAGTATGGAACCTTGAAAACTCTCCTACCCCAGACGCTCTGGTATATGGGTCATTACAGAATTTTACAGAAAAAATAAGGTTTCCTTGCCAAAATCTCACTTGCTACCTGCAAGTGCTACCTGCCTGTGCTTACAAAACTGTATTTAGTTGAGATTTGACAACAATACTGGTGACAGAGATGTGACCGAAATTTTGAAATAACCCTTCTATAAATTGAAAAATGCTAGTTATATCTCGTAGCTAATCAGAGCTATTAAAAACAATCCTGAAATCGCCAGGAGCACTCATATGGCTAATTAAGGAAAATGACAACTAAGGTAACAGCACCGGTAGTGGCCACTGCTCCAGTAGTGGCCATTTTAAAGTTTATATTTGAGAAATAAGGATTCCCGGTCTCCTAGTGGCTTCAAACTTGCAGGAGGTACAGCTCATGTCATCTTGTAGTCAGAGGTTGAACTAGGAGTGCGCAGAGCATCATTGGAAATTGTGGTAAACTTCTCAATATGACCGTCCCTAGTTTCCTCGTTTGTTGGGCTGTATCCTAGAGCTTCTACTGGATAGAATCAATTTTGTTCATCTGGTATTGAATTTAATGATATTAAACACGTAAGGAGGGCAAAATGTCAAGTGGCCACTACTGAGACATGCACGTGGCCACTACTGGAAATTTCGTAATTTGATGTGGCCACTACTAAATCAAAATAAAGATGTGAGAAAAAATTAATAAAAAATAGAAAAAAATTGTTCTTTTGATAGTTTTAGGCAATGGATATGTTAGGGAAGAGTCGGGCTATATTCTAAATGAGTCCTGAAGAAAGTCAGTACTACTGTTGGCCCACAATTGTCAAAACTAAAGAAAAAAATTCTTAACTGTGGCCACTACCGGTACCGTTACCTTATTATCACATCTTCTTCCATGGGAAATAACAACACACTGACCACACGACTAGTTTACTGTCAAAAAATGACAGCAAGAAGAAGAATAAGTTTTGTTATCTTTGTGTCTACTTCGTGCGTTTAGTTGCATCTCTCTTATCACACATTAATGGAAAGTTGATTCTCTCAGGTATTTTCTGCGTTTTTAACACATTATTATCACGTTTAACGTTAATTTTGACGGATATAATTCAAGTTTTGGTTTCGATTCTATGTTTATGAGTATTGTAGCTTGTTTGAGGTGTTTTGCTTCGAGGTTGCACCCGAAATAAAGAGGTTTTAAAGTGATTTGTTCTTGTGAAATGTAAAAAAAACTGCCATGGTGGACGAAGTGTCAAATTTGACAGTTGTGGACGTCAATCGCGAGCTATTTAACGTCATTGACGACGGTGAGTAGCTGTAAATGGTTTATCGTAGATAGAATAATATCCCTTGGGAGAAAGCACGAGGGTTATTTATTTATTTTTCAGAGAAAAGTGTGCGTTTAGTGCTTAATAAATTGAAAAGGCTCGAAAGTGTCTTCATTGTGAGATTGTCTCAAGCCAAAACCTATAATTTGACAACCTTAATGGAATTTTTGATCTACACGCAGTGAAAAATGTCTCCGCACATCTTGATGTAATAATCGATAATTAGATCGATGTAAGGACATATCGATCTTATCTGATAAGATCGTGATAAGAGGTGTGCGTTACCTGTTCTTTGAATTAGCCAAAAAATTTGAAAGGCTCGTAAGTGTACACATTGTGAGATTGTCTCCAGCCAAAACCTATAATTTGACAACCTTAATGGCATTTTTGATCTACATGCAGTGAAAAATGTCTCCGCACATCTTGAAAATGTGTACTTTTGGCTGAAGTTCAGTGTAGGGGGCCCCTTCTGATAAGAAGGATATATCGATGTGTACTAGGATCCATGTTTTTATAGGATCATAATATCGATACTGTTGCATGTCAATATTACAGGTGAAATGTGTCCGGAATGAAGAACACCAATAGTTAGAAAACTTTTTAATATACTTCAAAATGGTCAGGGAAAGTATTCAGTTTCAATAAATTCTTCAGGAATAATAAAGAACAAGGTATATCCAAAGAATAGGTAACGCATCTCTTATCAGTGATAAGTTATCACACCCTGCCATATCGATATAGGTCCACGGTATCGATATATCGGAGAAACGTGTTGTTAAACATCTGATCAATACCTCAGCTGTGCTGCAATATGGGGGTTTTGTCCGGGATAGAGGTGTGTAAACCCAGGTCACCTGAGGGAGTTGACGACCTGCAGGTCACTCAGTCCAGAGACAAGGTCAGTGGGAGAAGAAAAGAAGAATGCGCCACCGCAGTTCACTTAATGAATGAATGGGACCTGCAGTTCGTCGTCTCCATTCTGATACAGTCACCACCACTGCTGCTATCTTGTGGCTTGACTGTCAACCTCTATTATCTTTGTCATCCGTTAGAATTCAGTAAATGACGGTAGAGGTGTGTAAACACAGGTCACCTGAGGGAGTAGACGACCTGCAGGTCACTCAGTCCAGAGACAAGGTCAGTGGGAGAAGAAAAGAAGAATGCGCCACCGCAGTTCACTTAATGAATGAATAGGACCTGAAGTTCGTCGTCTCCATTCTGATACAGTCACCACCACTACTGCTATCTCGTGGCTTGACCGTCAACCTCTATTATCTTTGTCATCCGTTAGAATTCAGTAAATGACGGTAAAGGTGTGTAAACCCAGGTCACCTGAGGGAGTAGACGACCTGCAGGTCACTCAGTCCAGAGACAAGGTCAGTGGGAGAAGTTCACCAGTTCACTCTGTGGATGAATGCGACACCTGCAGTTCACTTAATGAATGAATAGGACCTGCAGTTCGTCGTCTCCATTCTGATACAGTCACCACCACTGCTGCTATCTCGTGGCTTGACCGTCAACCTCTATTATCTTTGTCATCCGTTAGAATTCAGTAAATGACGGTAGAGGTGTGTAAACACAGGTCACCTGAGGGAGTAGACGACCTGCAGGTCACTCAGTCCAGAGACAAGGTCAGTGGGAGAAGTTCACCAGTTCACTCCGTGGATGAATGCGACACCTGCAGTTCACTTAATGTCGTCTCCATTCTGATACAGTCACCACCACTGCTGCTATCTTGTGGCTTGACTGTCAACCTCTATTATCTTTGTCATCCGTTAGAATTCAGTCAATGACGGTAGAGGTGTGTAAACACAGGTCACCTGAGGGAGTAGACTCAGTCTAGAGACAAGTTCAGTGGGAGAAGTTCACCAGTTCACACTGTGATTGAATGCAACCTGCAGGACGCTCCAGTTCACAGTTCACTCTGTGGATGAATGGGACCTGCAGTTCGTCGTCTCCATTCTGAGATGGTCACCACCACTGCCGCTATTTCGTGGCTTGACCGTCAACCTCTATTATCTTTGTCATGTTCACTCGATTGAAACCACTGTCATGTAATGTGGAATGATTTCGTTATGGATGGATGTGTTAGACACTGCATTTGTTCAACTAAATGAATGACTATGGATTTGCAATTTATTTTATTGCACCAAGTTATAAACTTCCGTTAGAATTCATTATTCTCTCATTGTCCTGATATTTGCACTTTATGGCTCACACTAGATGAATTAAATCGTCAGATCCTCTGTGTTGAGAAGCTGGACGACCTCATTTGCATGATCTTTGCCAAGAGGTCCGTTAATGAATTCAGTTCAAATGAAGTCTGTCATTTCTAAAATATCTGTATGCAAACAGGTCATTATTCTGAAAGGAATAATGTCACGGTTGCTCTGGACCGTGCAACCCCACAGTTGCGCACAACTTGACTGACAGTTTTGACCGTCGGCCCATCATATTTTTCTGATTATATCGATTGAAACCACTGTCATGTAATGTGGAATGATTTTCACGACCGTTATATCGATAAAAGTATTTTTAATACGACGAAACACAAGTGTTAACACGTTATGATCTATTTGTTCAACTAACCATACTTTACTAAAAGGATTGATGTAGGATGTTTTTTTGTTTTTGACGTGCAAGCGAAGGGAGCACCCAAACCATCGAATTAGGCAGAACATATCGGTAGGAGACATCGAGTTTTTCAATATGGCAAAGGTATTATCAGGAATGAATCACCTATTCTCAACTTCTACCCAAATTATCTATCGATTATCGGCAAATTGATCAAGAATATCGATTTAATTCACTCAAAATTGGTTGGTGTTGGTGCATTTACAAAGGAGCAACGTTGTGTCTTCATAATGGAATTTTCGCTATCGCGTTTTGGTTAAAAAAGGACCGAGAGAGTGTCGCAGCTGTCATCAAATCGATAAATCGACATCAATACCGACAAATTATTGATAATTGACATATTGATGAAGTATGTAGTTTGAACTTCCTTAAAATTGGTTGGAGTAAGGTAACGGTACCGGTAGTGGCCACAGTTAAGAATTTTTTTCTTTAGTTTTGACAATTGTGGGCCAACAGTAGTACTGACTTTCTTCAGGACTCATTTAGAATATAGCCCGACTCTTCCCTAACATATCCATTGCCTAAAACTATCAAAAGAACAATTTTTTCTATTTTTTATTAATTTTTTCTCGCACCTTTATTTTGATCTAGTAGTGGCCACATCAAATTACGAAATTGCCAGTAGTGGCCACGTGCATGTCTCAGTAGTGGCCACTTGACATTTTGCCCTCCTTACGTGTTTGATATCATTAAATTCAATACCAGATGAACAAAATTGATTCTATCCAGTAGAAGCTCTAGGATACAGCCCAACAAACGAGGAAACTAGGGACGGTCATATTGAGAAGTTTACCACAATTTCCAATGATGCTCTGCGCACTCCTAGTTCAACCTCTGACTACAAGATGACATGAGCTGTACCTCCTGCAAGTTTGAAGCCACTGGGAGACCGGGAATCCTTATTTCTCAAATATGAACTTTAAAATGGCCACTACTGGAGCAGTGGCCACTACCGGTGCCGTTACCTTATGTGCTAAAAGTCCCAATCATGCAGTATGATAATCCAACTGTCAATGTTTTCGCGATAAAACTCAATTTGTCGTATCGTCCGCAGATCCTCGTAAACAACCATAATCACTACAGTTCTCATCTGAATTAAATGTCATTTTCTTGAACGATCTATAAATGTCTGTTACTGATACAAGGAAGCTGAATTCTGCACAAAACACGGCACATGCCCCCCTGTGTTTTGATCATAACAAATGGGTGACCATTCCAAGCGTCACTGTACTGTATTATAACTTTATTTATTTCTGCTCATGTTTTGACAGTTTCTGTTTTTCTGCAGGTTTCGAATTCCGAGAGCTGTACGACTGCTCTTTATGCGGTTTCAATTCCGTCGGGCCGCTGGGGATCATCAAGCACATTCAAACTCATAGCCGCGACACGCCGTGGAACTGCGCCAGATGTACAAACAGTTAAGTTGACAGTTTCGTTTGCTGCATCCTTACTAAGAACACCTTTTAGGCCATAAAAACCATGACAGGCTAGTGATAGGATGTTTTACCCATTTGCCAAGTTTCAAGCTGCTAACTTCAGTCTTTCCATATCTGTTCTCACTCATCCCTGTTGAGTTCTGGCACGAGCTGGCTCTGTATTTTCAGGCAAAAGTGGCCATACCATACTATCTCCAGCATCCTACCATAGTCATCCAACAAGCCAGCCAACTGCTGCAGCTAGGTCCAGTTCCCTAATTCCCAGCATACTTTGAAAGTCTGCCACCCCTGGGCATACAGCTAGAAAATTCTATATCTCCTTGAAGTCCCTCAGGTTGCCAAAACTGCATCCCTTAATTTCTGCATCCTTTTCATACGGGTAGATCCACTGATGGTCCCTGCAGGTCTGCTGGTCTCACGTCAAAATCAAGTAGTACAGCACCATCAGCACATCAGCTCTCATGTCCTCAATCCATGCTCCAGGAACATTTTCCACTGTCAAGCTGCCAATTTCAATCTTTCCATGTTTGATCTCACTCTTCCCAATTGAATTCTGCAGACACGAGCTTGGTTCAGTATTTTCAGATAATGTCCCCATAGCTATCTGCAGCATCCTACCATAGTCATCCAACAAGCCAACTGCTGCAGCTAGGTCCATTCTCCCCTATTCCCAGCATACTCTGAAATTCTGCCACCCCTGGGCATACAGCTGGAAAATGCTATATCTCCTTGGAGTCTCCCTGGTTGCCAAAACTGCATCCCTTAATTTCTGCATCCTTTTCATACGGGTAGATCCACTGATGGTCCCTGCAGGTCTGCTGGCCTCACGTCAAGATCAAGTAGTACAGCACCATCAGCACATCAGCTCTCATGTCCTCAATCCATGCTCCAGGAACATTTTCCACTGTCAAGCTGCCAATTTCAATCGTTCCATAATTGTCTCACTCATCCCAATTGAATTCTGCAGACACGAGCTTGGCTCGGTATTTTCAAGCAATGTGCCCATACCTCGCTATCTTCAGCATCCTACCATAGTCATCCAACAAGCCAACTGCTGCAGCTAGGTCCAGTTCCCCTATTCCCAGCATACTCTGAAATCCTGCCACCCCTGGGCATACAGCTAAAAAATGCTATATCTCCTTGGAGTCTCCCAGGTTGCCAAAACTGCATCCCTTAATTTCTGTATCCTTTTCATACGGGTAGATCCACTGATGGTCCCTGCAGGTCTGCTGGTCTCACGTCAAAATCAAGTAGTACAGCACCATCAGCACATCAGCTCTCATGTCCTCAATCCATGCTCCAGGAACATTTTCCACTGTCAAGCTGCCAGTTTCTATCTTTCCATGTTTGATCTCACTCATACCAATTGAATTCTGCAGACACGAGCTTGGCTCGGTATTTTCAAGCAATGTGCCCATACCTCGCTATCTTCAGCATCCTACCATAGTCATCCAACAAGCCAACTGCTGCAGCTAGGTCCAGTTCCCCCATTCCCAGCATACTTTGAAATCCTGCCACCCCTGGGCGTACAGCTGGAAAATGCTATATCTCCTTGGAGTCTCCCAGGTTGCCAAAACTGCATCCCTTAATTTCTGCATCCTTTTCATACGGGTAGATCCACTGATGGTCCCTGCAGGTCTGCTGGTCTCACGTCAAAATCAAGTAGTACAGCACCATCAGCACATCAGCTCTCATGTCCTCAATCCATGCTCCAGGAACATTTTCCACTGTCAAGCTGCCAATTTCTATCTTTCCATGTTTGATCTCACTCTTCCCAATTGAATTCTGCAGACACGAGCTTGGCTCGGTATTTTCAAGCAATGTGCCCATACCTCGCTATCTTCAGCATCCTACCATAGTCATCCAACAAGCCAACTGCTGCAGCTAGGTCCATTCTCCCCTATTCCCAGCATACTCTGAAATTCTGCCACCCCTGGGCATACAGCTAGAAAATGCTATATCCCCTTGGAGTCTCCCAGGTTGCCAAAACTGTATCCCTCAATTTCTGTATCCTTTTCATACTGGTAGATCCACTGATGGTCCCTGTAGGTCTGCTGGTCTCACGTCAAAATCAAGTAGTATCAGCACATCAGCTCTCATGTCCTCAATCCATGCTCCAGGAACATTTTCCACTGTCAAGCCACCAACTTCAACCTTTCTATGTTAGATCTCACTCATGCATACAAGCCATATCACATCGCCTTCAACTCTCCAAATGCAGCATCCTACCATAGTCATCCCACAAACCATCCCCAAAATTCAGCCAACACTGGTCACACAGCAACACAATTCAATATGTTCTCATACTAATCCATGCTGCATGGGAGGAACGTTTTCCATCGTTAATTGATATTCAATCATGATTAATTGCTACATCGAATAATTAGTCGAAATTACAAAATTACATCGATGACTTGTCGTTTGATGTGAATTCCCTCATTTCGTGGTTATTTTGCAGCGTCCAACGGGCTGGCGATAGACGACGAAGAACCGCACGACTCCGGCTGTCTAGATCAACTAGAGCAACTACAAGATGACGTCTTTCATTTGCAGGAGATTCTCGTTCAACCCAAATCCAGCGAACAGCACAAATGCACTTTGTGCCCATTCAAGTCAACTTGTCTTTCCGAGGTTAACTCTCAAACACTTAACTAGAGATGCAATATCCAAGAAGTAAATTTTCTATTCTGAACTTAAAACTAGAGTGAGGTTATGAGGGAATGAAGATCTCTCAGCATATGGCAACGTACGCCGTACGCACAATTTCTCCCAAACGGGTGAAGCAAAAAAGCTGAAATTTTCAGAAAAAATCCATGTTGGTCCGACGACGCCCCAATTCTTGAGCCAGCTCTCTCACTTAATTTAAAGTGCCCTTTAAGGGTTGTCAAAGTTTTGTAAAATCCCTAAAAACCTCAAAAAAATCCGAAATTTGGACTCTTTTTAAAGAACTTGCCACGAGGAATTGAATGAGACCCTCCCCATGTCCGTAGGTCAAACCATTTCCGATTTATGGTGCCAACATTTGCGTTATTTTGGTTTATTATTGTTTTTGTGTTGATATCAGTAACCTAGTGACGTAGTGATGTAGTAATGTGGATACTGGAGTGAACTCCTAAAAGGGTTTATAGCCGATGCACAGGTTGAAGTATTCTGATAACCATAAAAAACGCTGCAAATTCTTTCACTGGGGTTTATTATTCAATTTCATTCATTTGGCTTGCGTTCATGATTTGAATTCCGACTAAGCTTAGGAGTGTGCGCGTTTCACAGGTGATAGAGCGATTATTGAATTTCAGGAGGCACACAAATATGATCAACTGATCAATCTAAATAGGTATTTTGGTTGAGAACCGATTTATGTGCTCTATGCATATCTCCTGAAATTCAATAATCGCTCTATCACCTGTGAAACACGCACACTCCAAAGCTTAGTAGAAATTCAAATCATGAATCATTGAATAATAAACCCCAGTGAAAGAATTTGCAGCGTTTTTTGTGTTCATATAAAAACCAGAAATCTGGGGAGAAAAATGCGTCTATTACTGATTTTTTTCTGTTAGGTTTTGTCGCACATAAGGAAACACATGAGGAAAAGAAAAGTAGCCGAGTTTGACGAAGAGGACGTTGGGTTTACTAAGCCCTGGGACAACGTGTACACGTGTACGGAATGTGAATTTTCATGTGTTCGACCGGATAAGTTGGAGAAGCACATGGAGGGTCACGCCCCTGACGCCAAGTTCATGTGCATAGTAAGTGTAATGTGCTTCTTAAGTCTTATATGCTTTGAAATTCTCTTGAGCGTAGCAAGTTTCAGGTGCCTAGTAACTCTCATGTGCGTAGTAAGTCTTATATGCCTAAAAATTGTTATGTGGATAGCAACTCTCATGTGCCTATTAGGCAACTCAGGCCTAGTAAGTCTTATATGCCTGGAAATTCTCTTGAGCATAGCAAGTTTCAGGTGCCTAGTAAGTCTTACATACCTAGGAATTCCCATGAGCATGCGTATTTGTTTACATATTCTCTTCTAGGCAATGGAAGAGGTCTCCACCACGAGTTGCGCGGTTTGGCACCCGAAATGAGAGCAATGAAAGACAGGTTGGGGAGTCCACCTTGTTGTGTAGGACATTGTAGAGGCCGGCAAGTTCACTCAGTATTCCTCTTGAAGTTAGCGTTGGAAGACTGAGATAGTCTTCCAAATCGTTGTCTAATAACTTAATTTATAATGAAGTAATATCACTTTTTGTGGTTCAGTAGTTCATTATCTAAGACCGCTACAAGTCACAAACACTAATTAGCGTCTGGTCACAACTAGGTCATCCAGCGTCATCCCCAGATATTTAGCAGTATTTGAATACGGAATTTCTTGTGAATTTATGGTGATTGGGATGTTTTGAATTTTGCGATAAGTGAAGTTTATATGCGTACTTTTTGTTTCATCAAGTTTAATTCGCCATTTGGAGGTCCATTGATAAACTCGGTTCACCGAATCTTGGAGTTTGCTAGTCCTGCCCGTCGTCAGAATTGCAGTATCATCAGCAAACGTTGCTATGACAGCTTTTGGAGGTTCTGGGAGGTCCCTTGTATACAATAGATAGAGCACTGGACCAAGAACGCTTCCTTGCGGCACGCCAGCCTTTATCTTCCTCAGGGTGGTGTACTCATCTTCGTTCTGTATTATACGGGGACAACGATTTGGAGGACTATCTCAGTCTTCCAACGCTAACTTCAAGAAGAGTACTGAGTGACCTTGCCTTCCTCTACAATGTCTTACGCAACAAGGTGGGCTCCCCAACCTTTCTTTCATCGCTCTCTTTCTGGGTGCCATGCCGCGCAACTCGTGGTAATTAAGGACGTAACGAACATTATCAGTAGAGAGTTATGTACCTATGACTCTACGTGCAAATACCTGTATCTTTTTGTTATGATTATGTAATTGGGCCCGTGTATTGAATAAATAAATATTTTCTCTCCATCTCCTGCATTATAATCGTTGCTAACTCCATATTTTCCCCTTTCCCTGCAGGAATGCGGTTGGGAGCTCTTATCCCGCAAATCTCTCCAAACCCACAAACGAACCGTCCACGGGTACAACAAACCGTTCGAATGTTCTCTCTGCTCGGCCAAGTTCACCCGTCTCGACAACCTCAAAACCCACGTTAAGCGGCACATGGGACAGCGTCGCTACGCCTGCAAAAGGTGTAAATACTCCGCTCCGACGAAAGCCCGACTCATCGCTCACTACGAGAGTCACAAAGGTTTGCCCATTACTGGAATTTTCGTTAAGAATGAATTTATTGAACTGATTTGAAATATAATGAAGGTTCAAGTACCTTAAAAAAAGGTCGGCGAAAGAAGATGTATTGTATTAGAAGGCTAGAATCTGACAAGAGCTCTCCTGGCCTTCATTTCCAAGAAAGTTAGGCAGAAAGCACTTGAGGGGTATCAGGAGGCTAGATTTAGCCGATTTAAAATATAATAAAGGTAATGGTACTGGCGGTTTTATTCCTGCCGTGGAAGATAATGATGTCTTTGATTCTGCGACTATGATTTACATGTAATTAAACCTGTACGGATGTGTTTCATCATAGGTGGTCACATGAAGGACTATTCCAGAGAGCGGCCTGCCGTCAACTGTCCCGTCTGCTCTCGGCCTTTTACCAACTATCAGTCGCTCGTAGTCCACCGCCGCACTCACGCGCTGACACCGCCTTTCGCCTGCGAACCCTGTCAAGTCGAATACGACACGAGTGACGAGCTGTTCGAACACCATTCGAGCCACGTGGACGCTCAAGCGATTTCCTGCGCCTTTTGCGATTTCAAGTGTTTCGACGACTCGACGATACATAATCACCTCGGAGCGACGCACGGCTCGGAGAAACCTTTCCAGTGCGAAACTTGCAACTACAGGTTGGTAATGTAGTGTTGTAACTACAAAGTAGTTTGTAATATATATATAGAATCACAAGTTTTGAAAGAAACAATAACAGACAAAGCAAACTATTTTTAATATTTCGCCTTTTGCTTTCTTTTTTCAAATTAAAGAGAAAATTAATTTTGGTGTTTGGAAATTTTGACAATATATATACAGGGATCACCCCCTAAAATCGCCAAAATGAGGGTAAACGAACATTTATTTATTTATTTTTTTTTTTTACTCTTCATATTTTTTGCGAAAATTTCAAAAATTAAAAAATTTTGCTGCGCGCAATCGCGCAACTATGCGCAACTGACATCAACTTTCCTATTTCAAAGGGGAACCCCCCTTTTTTATTGCAAATTCGGATTCTACGCAAAATTTCATGTACTTCTGACTCCTCTATCGATTTTTTTGACCGCGCGCGACCCATTCAACGAGCGTGCAAATTTGTTGAAATACCAAATCGCGCATAATATTGTGTGGTTTAAACCCCAAGTGTGGCACGTGAATTTCCGTTGTTTTTCAACGCTGATTCACGTGATGCTGTCAGTTTTGAGATTTAACTCGCTTTTTATCGATATTATCCAAATAATCTTATGTTTTTTGGTGAAAAATAGTTTTTCCAAAGTACCAACTTCGGCAGTAGATTTATTTTTCGCGGCCTTGGAACTGGCTTTGGCGGGTTTAAATATCCACACTTGGGGTTTACACCACACCATATTTTGCGCGATAGGGTATTTCAACAAATTTGCACTCTCGTTGAATGGGTTGCGCACAGTCACAAAAAATTGATTGAGGGGTCAAAATTTCATGAAATTTTGCGTAGAATCCGAATTTGCAATAAAAAGGGTGGTTCCCATTTGAAATAAGACAGTTGGTGTCAGTTGCGCATAGTTACGCGATTGCGCGCTGCAAAATTTTTTCATTTTTGAAATTCTTTCAAAAGGTATGAAGATTCAAAAAAAAAATTTTTCGTTTACCCTCATTTTGGCGATTTTAGGGGGGCTATCCATTGGATAGATCGTTTAAAACAACTTTTTTCTGATTTGACCACATTTTCGGATTTAGCGTGAAATTCCCTTTACGACCAATGCACATTCATAATCATAAACGAACCCCTAAGGACCGCAATTGCAGTTCAATCAAAATTGCTAGTTTCTGAATTACTTTTATTTTTACTGCACTTCCAAAAAACGTGTTGGAACTTGTTAAGAGTCAGGAAAACGTGCAAATTTAATCGGCTTTCTGATGGTGTGGTCAATTTTGCGATTCCTCGTCGATCTCGTGGAGACATTCCAGTTTGAAGGCGAAAAAACGTTAGGTATAGGTAAGGTTTCAATGATTTCGTCTCATTTTGTCACCCACTGGATTTGGTACTCTTGCAGTGAATCGTATTCTTTTGAATATAGACTTTACAGACCGAAAAATTTAAACTTCTCCGTTTTTTTTTAAGGTTCTCCTCATTGGTCCATTGGAAGCGTCACCAATTGGTCCACACCGGCGAGAAACCCTTTTCCTGCGAATTGTGCTCCGCCAAATTCAGCCAATCGGGGAACAGGAAAGCTCACATGGTCAAAATCCACAATCTGTTCATACCATTGGCCAGGTCGCGGCGAAGGCCAAAGGTCGACCGCGCGGAAGAGATTGTCGTCAATCACTAAACTATGCAGTACTGGTCTTCTCGCCCCAATACTGCGCCAAATATATCCATCCCCTCTTCCTAAAAGCAACAGCTTTTAACATAAGAAAACAACAGAAACACGATTGTGAATTTGAACATGTGTGTTTGAAAACTGCGCCAGTAAATTGTGATGATCGAATCGGCTGATATAATTGCATTTGAATTTCGTTGTCAAGAATTCAAATTCAAATCAAGTTTTCCATCATTTTTGTCGTCAAGTACAAACAAGTGGAATGTACTGAACTGTATTAATGCCCCTCCCACTAAGAAGAGATTGTTATTGATAACTAAAACATGTAATAGTGCGTTTTATAAGGTGTATCCAAATATTATGAAATCGAGACTTTTAATAATTTTTGTTATATATTTACACACGAGTGACTAAATTTCGACGAACTAAACTTTGCCCAATGCCTTTCCCACTGAGAAGAGATAGTCTGCAATAACTACACTATGTAATGGTGCTCTTACCACATGGAAGAGATTGTCATATCCAAAAGTGCAACAGAGAAACCGAAATTTTCATGATTTTTGTTAAATATTTACACAAAAGTAACTAAATATTGAGGAACTAAACTGTACTAATGCCCTTTTCCCATTAAGAAGAGATTGTCATGGATAACTTCATTGTGTGCCAGCGCTGTAGAGATAACTTCCTTACATAATAGAAATTTGATGTCAAAACAAGAAAGGAACTCCTCCCAAACAACGAAAATAAGTTTCCAAAATACCACATTACGAGATTTCCATAATTTTAGTTATATATTTACACACGAGTGACTAAATTTCGACGAACTAAACTTTGCCCAATGCCTTTCCCACTGAGAAGAGATAGTTTGCAATAACTACACTATGTAATAGTGCTCTTACCACATGGAAGAGATTGTCATATTCAAAGGTTCAGCAGAGAAATCGAAATTTTCAAAATTTTTGTTAAATATTTACACAAAAGTAACTAAATGTTGATGAAATAAACTGTTCTAATACCCTTTTCCCATTAAGAAGAGATTGTCATGGATAACTTCATTGTGTGGCCAGCACTGTAGAGATAACTTCCTTATGTAATAGAGATTTGATGTCAAAACAAGAAAGGAACTCCTTCCAAACAACGAAAATAAGTTCCCAAAATACCACATTACGAGATTTTCATAATTTTAGTTATATATTTACACACGAGTGACTAAATAACAACGAACTAAACTTGCCCTATGCCCTTCCCACTGAGAAGAGATTGTCTGCAATAACTACACTATGTAATAGTGCTCTTACCACACGGAAGAGATTGTCATATCCAAAAGTGCAACACAGAAATCGAAATTTGCAAAATTTTTGTTATATATTTACACAAAAGTAACTTAATATTGAGGAAATAAACTGAACTAATGCCCTTTTACCATTAAGAAGAGATTGTCACGGATAACTTCACTGTGTAGAGATAACTTCCTCATGTAATGGAGATTTGATATTGAAACATGAAGCAAACTCCTAACAAACAACGAAAATAAATTTCCAAAATATCACATTGCTTTTAAAAAAATTGGCTGATTGGTTAGTTTGAGGTTATATTCGGCAAATTAATGCTCATCTAGGTTAGGAGATGATATTTGGTCAAAATTGGGATAAATAAACTCCGAACCAGTGCCTTTGTCCATTAAGAAGAGATTGTCACCAATAACTACACTATGTACTAGTGCTTTTTCTATTCAGAAAAGATTGTCATGAAGTATATCCAAAGGAGCAGCAGATAAATCGGGTTTTTCCTTATTTATTGATATAAATTTATACATAAGTGTAGTGTACTGTGCGTATGCCCCTTTCCACTGAGAAGAGATTGGTCCCATGTAACTTCACTATGTACTGTCGATATAACTTCCCCATGTAATGGAGATTTGACGGTGTGTACATTATATTTGTTCATAAACAACGAAAATTAGTATTCTCAATACCACAGTATTCATATTTAAAGAAAAAAAAGCTGATTGGTTAGTTTGAATTCTGTAAATTGATCATCTAGGTTAGGGCATCAAAATTGATTGCAGTAAACTTTGAACCAGTGCTTTCGTCCATTAAGTAGACATTGTTATCAATAACTGCACTATGTACGGGTGTTTTTTTTTTTCCACATAGAAGAGATCGTCAGGTATATCCAAAGGAGCAGGACTTTCATAAATGAGGAGCTAGCGCTCCTAGTGGACAAGGTTCCAACTTTTGTCGACTGTTTTGCTCTTACGTGCTTGACATTATGTTTTTAAATTATTTCAATTATGTGTGATATTATGTACATCAACATACAAATATATATTGATATAAAAAGAGTGTTTTTTGTTCATTATCACCAGTTTTTTGTAACTTTGAAAATGTATACTCCATACTACCGGCCTTTACTCTAAGTGGAGATTGTCACTGGTAACTACAATACCAGGGCTGTTGATATAACTTTGCATTGTAATGACCTTCAACTTGTCCAAATTCACCACCAAGCCTCCACAGCTCATAATATGGACAAATTGAATCTGTCCAGGTGTTAAAGGGACCCCCAAGTAAGGATATTCATTGACTGTTTGGAGATATCTGGAGTTGCAGGTCCAACGCTCTGCCTGCTGGAACACCACAAATGTCAACAAGTAAAAATTGACCACTAAAAACCTGCAGCTACGCAGGAAGTTGATCTGTCCAGGTGTTGAGCTGACTAAAAAGTAAGGACATTCGCTGTCTGCAGATCTACAGGGCCAATGCTCTGCCTGCTGGAACACCACAACCTTCAACTTGTCCAAATTTCAATCAACGCCAGAAAGTAAAGATGAAGAGCTCAAGAATCAATGCTGATCTGCTGATCCTCAGTGACTACCCACCAACCAGTACCTCATTCAAACCTCATCATTTCACAAACTGCCTTGGGATCAGGTCCAGCAACACAACAAGAAACTGCAGCTCCTCACAGCGCTGTCTTGGGTGACTTAGCATTGCTAAAAGACAGCCCAGGTGTTGGATTGACTCCCAAGTAAGGATATTCACTGACTGTCTGCAGATCTCCAGGGGCAATGCTCTGCCTGCTGGAACACCACAACCTTCAACTTGTCCACCAAATCTGCCATCAAGCCCCCCAACTCACAATACGCACAATGTGAATCTGTCCAGGTGTTTGAGTGATTCCCAAGTAAGGACATTCACTGACTGTCTGCAAATTTCCAGAGCCACAGGGGCAATGCTGTACCTGCTGGAACACCACAACCTTCAACTTGTCCAAATTCCAGCAACGCCAGAAAGGAAAGAAGAAGAGTTCAAGAATGAATGCTGATCCCAAATAAGGATATTCACTGACTGTCTGCAAATTTCCAGAGCCCAACTGGCAATGCTCTGCCTGCAGGATCACCACAACCGCCAACTTGTCCAATTTGCCACCAATCCCCCCACAATATGCAGGAATCAATGCCGATCCGCAGCTCCTCAAACCACCAATCCACACCTCACTCAAACCTCACCATCATTCCACAAACCGCCTTGGAATCAGGGCCACAAACACAACACCGAACTCCAAAATACTCATTTATTACTTAGAATTTTTTTAAATAAAACCACTTTACATTCTATAACATTCTGCACATTATTTGCGCACCTCGATAAACATTCACCACAGGGAATAAATGCACTGTACTCACCGTAAAAACATGGTATGTGTGTAAAGATTAAAAAAAAATTCGTGATTTGGCAAGAATAACTCATTACGACATTTCTGGACGAATAAAACTCGAGTAAAATCGAAAATTGATTTGAATTTTGGTTTTTAAAAGCTAGTAGTAACGATGAAGAAGAGAATATATCTTGTAGTTGCAATAAGAAGGTTGAAATGCGATTGTGTTAGCGGTGAACGCATAGGAGGTATCCTTTGGTAGCGAGGACTCCACGGCATTTGATATGCGCTTGGTATTTCGCGACGTAGAGCTCCCTAACGGGGAATTTGGGAAGGAGCTCTCCCAGTTTGTCATTGGGCAGCATTTCTGCAAGAAAAAAAAATTAAATTAAATAAATAGAATTAGGAGGACGATGGAAATCAATACACACACAGGTTCATTAGTGACACAGATCAACCTTTTTGGTTTATCATTCAATAATAAACCATAGTAATCGCTCTTGAAAAAAAAAAATGTTTAACTCCCCCTGAAAATTGCATAGTTTACGTTTCAAAGGGTGTAGAATCCAAATCTGCAATAAAAATTTGTCCACCGTACGCACGATATCTCCCAAACGGCTGGAGCAAAAGATCTGAAATTGTCAGGAAAAATCCATCTTGGTCCGACGACGCCCCAATTCTTGAGCCAGCTCTCTCATTTAATTTAAAGTGCCCTTTAAGGGTTGTCAAAGTTTTGTAAAATCCCTAAAAACCTCCAAAAAAACCAAGGTGGCCTAAATTTGGACTTTTTTTTGAGAGAACTTTCCACGAGGAATCGAATGAGCCCCTCCCCAGGTCCGTAGCTCAAACCATTCCCGATGTATGGCCCGATTTATGGTGCCAACATTCGCGTTTTTTGGTTTATTATTGTTTTTGTTTTGATCGCAGTAACCTAGTGATGTAGTGAATGTGGATACTGGAGTGAACTCCTAAAAGGGTTTGTAGCCGATACACGGGTTGAAGCATTCTGATACGCATGAAACGCTGCAAATTCTTTCATTAGGGTTTATTATTCATTTGGCTTGCGTTCATGATTTGAATTTCTACTAAGCTTTGGAGTGTGCGTGTTTCACAGGTGATAGAGCGATTATTGAATTTCAGGAGATATGCATAGAGCACGTAAATCTGTTCTCAACCAAAACACCTATTTGGGTTGTTCGGTTGATCATATTTGTGTGCCTCCTGAAATTCAATAATCGCTCTATCACCTGTGAAACACGCACATTCCAAAGCTTAGTAGAAATTCAAATCATGAATCATTGAATAATAAACCCCAGTGAAAAAACTTTCCACGAGAATTCCCGATGTATGCGATTTATTGCCAACATTTGCGTTTTTTGGTTTATTATTGTTTTTGTTTAGAGCAATTATTGAATTGTAATGGATACTGGGCACACAAATATTCTGATCAAAACGCTGATCAATCCAAATAGGTATTTTCAATGGTTGAGAATTTCTACCGATTTAAGTGATAGAGCGATCTATTTCAGGAGATATGCTCCTGGAATTCAATAATCGCTCTATCACACCTGTGAAACACGCACACTCCAAAGCTTAGTAGAAATTCAAATCGCGAATCATTGAATAATAAACCCCAGTGAAAGAATTTGCAGCGTTTTTTTTTTTACACGGGTAAAAAAATGGAATATCCAGTGAAAAACCACGTTTTTCTTACTTAAAAAACAAATTTTCTCCCCAGAAAACTACACGGAATTTCAAATCTGTTTATATCACTGGAAAGCTTACATTTTGCCGCATCTTTTAGGACTATAGGCTAAAATTCACAAGCCTTATTACGGGGACTCATTTACGAGCTTATAAGCGTTTGAAGAAAATCGAGATCTGCACAATTTGACAACGCGTCCTTTTCAAGTTGAATTTTCACCCGTTTTGTCGTCTCGAAAAAGTTGATTCCCCGTTTAAGGCGATAGGAAATGTAACACTCTTTAAAATAATGGAATCATATTTGAAATCGCACGCAAAATGTGGGAGATATGGACGTTTTAATGCGGTTAAGGGCATATAGTACCCCCAGAAAATTTTTTTTTTTGACTTTTTTTTTTTGTCTTAAAAAAAACTAGATTCAATTCTGAAAAGAATGGTATATTAAACAATATTAAAAGTTCAAAGGAACATATTGAAATTAGGCTTAGAAGCCGCCCGCCTTGAACGAGAAATCAAAACTACAAAACTGACACTAACAAACAATAATAAAGCAAAAAACAAGCTTGATACCGAAAAAAAGACTGATAACACTATGGAAGACAAGATCAACCGATAAAAGCATGGAAGACACGATTATCTGCTAACGCCATCGAATAACTTCCACTATTTTCAAGAATTTAGTTCATTAGAACGACGAGAAAACGCCTTCGTTAAATTGCACTTTTTGACGCATCTGACCCATTATCTCGAGAACCGATTTTCAATTTCTTTTTTTATAAAGATTTGTCTATTCAAG
Organism: Creontiades dilutus; assembly: GCA_031894815.1. NCBI lineage: Eukaryota > Metazoa > Arthropoda > Insecta > Hemiptera > Miridae > Creontiades > Creontiades dilutus. The sequence continues at coordinate 96,061 of JAVIWC010002356.1, read as the reverse complement.
ATGCAAAAATATGCGGAAACAGTCTTTTGAAATTATGTGTCAGATAGTTCGGGCATGAGTGAACAAAGTAACGCCAAACCGCCACTAAAATGTAAAGTTTGATAATTTATTGTGGTTCGCCTAATTCATATTTTCGAAATCTGTTTCCGCAGATTTGAAGATCTTAACTAGACCTAAATTATTTTGTTTAAATCATCAAAATCGGACTGCGGGTTGCTGAGATAATGGGTCACGAAATTCGCCATTTTCGGGGGGGGGGGGTACAATATGCCCTTAAGTCGATAAAAAATTGGAAAATCTTAAAATTGAAAAAAAAAATCGCATTTCCTAGGGTGTAAAGAAAAATTACGAACCAAGAAACATTCCGAAATGTAACACCCTGTATTTTGTTCCTATATTTCTGTTCTAGTTTATGGGTATTTTCCACGCATCGTGGCTAAGTAAATCCCTTTCTATCTGATACGTATTCATTTGGTGTATTTAATACACAAGAAACATTCTATCCATCAGAAACTTCTACACTCATACGCCATACTCATACCATACCATACCATACAAAATAGAATATGACGTCATACCAGATGGATCCGAATGCGTTAGGAGCTGTATATCGTGGGCACGCGTGAATTCTTGCAGCGGTGGCGGTACCACGCAACATCCAGCTAAACTGATCTGAACTATACTCGGCTTCACCTGAAAAACCATTTTATTATTAATTTTTTAAATAAATAAAACGTCCCATTTATTATAATGATATAAACTTGACATAAGAGATGTGATGATGTAAGAGGAACCACAAAGCAATGGTGAGACATTTTTTTTCAATTTTATTTGATGTTTCTCTCAATCATGGGCGGATTTAGGTCAAAATTTTTGAGGATGCTAGTGCCTGGAGGGACTCCTCTGGGAAATTTTTTAAATACAATACAATACAAGCTAAAAAAACGTGTTTTCAAGCTATCTGATGCACATTAAACTTTTATTAGTTAATTATTATTCGTTTACGGAGGGTACAGTGAGCAAGTTTCACTTGCTGTTCAATTGCCTACTCGCAATCAGTCGTAGATGGGAGTCCGCCTCTGTTTTCATTACAGAGTTCCTGGTCTTCTACAAAAATCGACCTCTAGATCGATTCAAAAATCGATTAATCGGAACAAAGAGATCGATATATCTTGCTCATCTCTAGAATGAATCAGTTTCGGGGACGTTCAATTTTATCGTATCCACCTTAATATCCCCAGCGACTGGCCCCCCTTTGAAAACCAGTGAAGAAATAAACGTCTGCCAAGTGGGTGTGGCACATGGCTTCCTCGTATCCATAACATGACTGTATAGATCATTGAAAATTATTATTGACCAAAGAACTTCGTTCAATTGGGCGAAGTAAATATTGAATTAGGGTAAATTTATTGTTATGCAGGATCATATCTTGAGAAAATAAAGGTATTTAAAGGTAAATTAAACTATTGAACAAACTATAAAATATACCTAATAAGTCCGAACAATCCCTGAAAATTTCATCGAAATCAGTCATGAACTCCCGGAGTTATGCGCGTAACAAGGATTTCGTTTGCGCATGCGCAGAGACTACCATTAATCCTGGGGTCATGAAACTTATGGGGGACCATCTACACCCCAAACCCGCACAATCCCTGAAAATTTCATCAAAATCGGACTATAACTTAACGGATTTTGTAGTGATTTACTAATCCCTTATAGGGGATCATCTACCATCAAATCAAGGATTTGCCAGATTTGACAACAGATTTCACGTAAACATGGATCACCAAAATTGATTCAGAAACCTATAGGTCTACAAACGCAAAATGCCTAAAATTTCATCAAAATCGGAATGTCGATGATTAGGACGTAAACAAGGATTTGCTGACAGACAGACATTTCAACCAAAATCTTGGTTCAGACAAAATGCATAATTTTTGATTTTGGAGACAAAATAATTTTCACATTCCGAAAGTGAAAACAATGCTTCCACTACCTTAGTAGACTCGGAAGTAATATCGTTTTTAATTTGCCAAGCAACCAGACCTTGCGTAACAGGCGCAGTTTGCAAATAGCATCGTCCAATTTGAGATTATTTATGTTGATATCAGTGCTGTGGAATATCTTCAATCACACGTCTGTTTCCAGGCAAACCTGTACATCCTTGGACGTTCTACTTTGCCCATCCATTTCGCTTCTTAGTGATTGACAATCATAATGCATTATTAGAAACTTAATATGTCAAATAAATGGTGTACGATTATTTTCAACATCAAACTACCAATGCTACCTACTGAAGTCAAACAATAGAAATCCAACAATAATTGTGTAGTATCCGACTTATTGTCAACTGCCTGCAGCGATCTCATCCTGTTAATGGGGCAATCATAAGGTTTGTTTTGACAAGAAGTTCAGAACCGAACACGCCCCTTTTTGGCTGTTTCGACACGGCAGAACTAGTTTTGAAAAGTCTCGAACTTCTTGATTCGCTGTTCGGACAAGGAGTTCACAACCACTTTCACTAGTTCGAGTGATTCGAAGATTTTTGCCAGAACTTTTACTCCGAGACACGCGCAGTAAATTCATCGCGTTATCAACGGTTATCATCTACTCCCGCCCAAATACCTACCTACACCGTTGAGGTTGTCAAAACAAACTTTGTTTCAAGTATAAATTCCGAGATTTACAACAATGTACGTCATCAAGTTCGAGTGATGAGCACCACACCGTTTTCATTGACAAAACTGACTTCAGCTCGTCTTCGAAGAAGTAGTGGATTACGTGGCACACCATCAATCCACGTTTAATCCTAAAAACGGAGAATTACAGCTGGTAAAAGTCGATTAACCTACAACGAAGTCAAATTTATCGAGCATTTTAGAGTGAGTTGTCGTGTGCTGTAAATCGTTGATCGATCAAAACTCAAATGTGGATGATTAGGACTCAAACAAGGATTAAAACTCCACGCTTTCCGAGTGACTGATATTTTATGGTAAATTAAAAAAATTAGATAGTCCAGTTGTTTAAGATTTGATTTTTGTAGGAATAGTTGGTTACATTTGGGTTTGAGTAAAGCGTGACGCCATTTTCATTGACAAAACTCAAACACCCTCCTCCACTCAAGGGAAGTTCCACCACTGTTAGTGGCAGAGTCACCAAAGTTTGTGATCCACGTTTAATCACTAAAGCGGAGATCACAGCTGCTAATCTACGATTAACCACCAACTCAAGTTACAAATAGCCAACAAAGAAGTGAGGGAATGAACCAGTTTTGGGAAGGTTAAATTTTATAGTACCCACCTTACTGAGTCTGATGACCAGTGATTTCAGTGTGTTTATGGGACAAATATAATACCACAACTGTGTTTGAGCTGCCCTGAAAACCAGTGAAAGAATAGCGTTTTTAGCTGGCAGGCAATCAGACCTGCGTAACTGGCGCAGTTAGCACAGATTCTGTTGTCCAGTTGAAGATTATTGATGCTGACTTTAGTAACACGAAATATTTCCATACAGTGTCTGTTTCTAGACGAACTTCTGCATCCTGCACTGTAGGACCACTACAACTTCACGGTGGACTCGTACGTACTACACCCGTTACCACATTAACCATGTACCATGACCAACAAACCCTCCAACTGCGAATCAAACAGCTGACGGTTTCCGATTTCGAAATTAAATTTGTATCCAACACGAACAGCTAGCCTTCTCAACTCTTCAGCCCAGTAAACATTCTCCCTTATAGTTTCTAGAAGTACTATTTTCGGGTAGCGCAACTCTGGCATTCCAAGAACCTTCCTGATATATCCAAAGTGAAGTGAGAGATCAAAAAATGTATAGTATCTACCTTCCTGTCCATTGACGGCAGCGATCTCAGTTTGTGGGACGATTTTATTACCTGGTTGGCCCTAAAAACCAGTACAGAAACCGGTGTTTTTAGTTGCCAAGCAACCAGACCTGCTTAACACGAGTGTTTTGCATATTGCATCGTCAAAAAATGAATAGTATCTACCTTCCTGTCCATTGACGGCAGCGATCTCAGTTTGTGGGACGATTTTATTACCTGGTTGGCCCTAAAAACCAGTACAGAAACCGGTGTTTTTAGTTGCCAAGCAACCAGACCTGCTTAACACGAGTGTTTTGCATATTGCATCGTCAAAAAATGAATAGTATCTACCTTCCTGTCCATTGACGGCAGCGATCTCAGTTTGTGGGACGATTATATTACCTGGTTGGCCCTAAAAACCAGTACAGAAACCGGTGTTTTTAGTTGCCAAGCAACCAGACCTGCTTAACACGAGTGTTTTGCATATTGCATCGTCAAAAAATGAATAGTATCTACCTTCCTGTCCATGGACGGCAGCGATCTCAGTTTGTGGGACGATTTTATTACCTGGTTGGCCCTAAAAACCAGTACAGAAACCGGTGTTTTTAGTTGCCAAGCAACCAGACCTGCTTAACACGAGTGTTTTGCATATTGCATCGTCAAAAAATGAATAGTATCTACCTTCCTGTCCATTGACGGCAGCGATCTCAGTTTGTGGGACGATTTTATTACCTGGTTGGCCCTAAAAACCAGTACAGAAACCGGTGTTTTTAGTTGCCAAGCAACCAGACCTGCTTAACACGAGTGTTTTGCATATTGCATCGTCAAAAAATGAATAGTATCTACCTTCCTGTCCATTGACGGCAGCGATCTCAGTTTGTGGGACGATTTTATTACCTGGTTGGCCCTAAAAACCAGTACAGAAACCGGTGTTTTTAGTTGCCAAGCAACCAGACCTGCTTAACACGAGTGTTTTGCATATTGCATCGTCAAAAAATGAATAGTATCTACCTTCCTGTCCATTGACGGCAGCGATCTCAGTTTGTGGGACGATTTTATTACCTGGTTGGCCTTAAAAACCAGTACAGAAACCGGTGTTTTTAGTTGTCAAGCAACCAGACCTGCTTAACACGAGTGTTTTGCATATTGCATCGTCAAAAAATGAATAGTATCTACCTTCCTGTCCAATGACGGCAGCGATCTCAGTTTGTGGGACGATTTTATTACCTGGTTCTGGCCCCTAAAAACCAGTACAGAATACCACAGGTAAAGTTTTTAGTTGCCAAGCAACCAGACCTGCTTAACACGAGTGTTTTGCATATTGCATCGTCAAAAAATGAATAGTATCCACCTTCCTGTCCATTGACGGCAGCGATCTCAGTTTGTGGGACGATTTTATTACCTGGTTGGCCCTAAAAACCAGTACAGAAACCGGTGTTTTTAGTTGTCAAGCAACCAGACCTGCGTAACAGGCGCAGTTTGCACAGATTCTGTTGTCCAGTTGAAGATCATTGATGCTGACTTTAGTGTCTGCTGAGTTCAGTCTATTTCTAGACGAACTTCTGCATCCTGCACCGTAGGACCACTATGACTTTACGCTGGACTCGTACGCACTGCATCCGTAACCACATTAACCATACTGTCAATACTCACTCTCGCCCAGTTGTAGAGTTCCAGAAAGGCCTCCGTATCGACGTCAGCGACGCCAATGAGCTCGACGACTTTGTCGTCCACCGTCTTCTGCAGGACGCTCCACAGGGTTTTGAGGGCCGCCAGGTCTAACGTCCCCGTCGGATGGTACGCCAGGATGAGAATCGACAACCGTCTCATCTCCACGTAGTCCAAACCTGGAAAATCACGTTTTGGTTCATTAACGCTCATCTTAGCAGTGATCCACCGATCAACTCGTACATCTACAGATATATAAGAAAAACTAGGGTTTTTTTTTCGGTTGGCAACCTGTACCGTGTTGTGGTAAACCTAATTCAACATCCAGGCGCACATCATAACCGTCCTTGCAGTTTTAATTGTGTTAACACGTGTTTCTGTGACAGGAGAAGAAGTGGAGCAGTCTCACGAAGTTTGTCATATTCACGTAAGTTTTCAACACATTTTTCATTGATATTTCTATCCAGATATTTTTTTTTCTAGTTTCCTTCATAGTTTAACTTGAGAGAAAAGGTCTTATTTCAAGCAAAAATCTGGATTCATAGGAAATACAAATGAAAAACGCTGCAAATTCTTTCACTGGGGTTTATTATTCAATTGGCTTGCGTTCATGATTTGAATTTCTACTAAGCTTTGGAGTGTGCGTGTTTCACAGGTGATAGAGCGATTATTGAATTTCAGGAGATATGCATAGAGCACGTAAATCTGTTCTCAACCAAAAAACCTATTTGGATTGTTCAGTTGATCATATTTGTGTGCCTCCTGAAATTCAATAATCGCTCTATCACCTGTGAAACACGCACACTCCAAAGCTTAGTAGAAATTCAAATCATGAACGCAAGCCAATTGAATAATAAACCTCAGTGAAAGAATTTGCAGCGTTTTTACAGGTGATAGATAATTATTGAATTTCAGGAGGCACACAAATATGATCAACTGAACAATCAAAATAGGTATTTTGGTTGAGAACCGATTTACGTGGTCTATGCATATCTCCTGAAATTCAATGATCGCTCTATCACCTGTAAAACACGCACACTCCGAAGCTCAGTAAGATTCAAATCATGAACGCAAGCCAATTGAATAATAAACCCCAGTGAAAGAATACTCATTTACCCCAGTAATAATATTGAATAATATTTACCTATATATTATCAGCGTTTCATGAATATCAGAATGCTTCAACCCGTGTATCGGCTATAAACTACAAGTATCCATATCGGCTATCACTCCAGTATCCGCATTCACTACAACTCGACGCTATCTGCATCACTAAGTTACAAACAAACAATAATAAACCAAAAAACGCAAATGTTGGCACCATAAATCGGGCCATACATCGGGAATGGTTTGACCTACGGACGTGGGGAAGGGGCTCATTCGATTCCTCGATGGTATGTTCTTTAAATAGGTATATAGTTAGGCCGATTCGACTTGTTTTGAGGTTTTTAGAGATTTTACAAAACTTTTTTGCATGATTTTGCAAAATTTTTTGCATGAAAACTCACGAGAAAATAGATCTATTTCGGTCGGATATGCTCACATAATTATAACAGAATGACAGTACTGAAGAAGTCCCCGTAGTGGGGCGAAACGTTTCGATAAATAAATCTAATATACGCTCCAGCTTGGTGTCTAAAATTAAAAAGAAAGTGGTCACACCACAACTCACAACCACGAACTTACATTTAGCTATCGCTTCTTGTAGAAGTTCTTTCGAGTCCGAATTAACGAATATTTTCACCGTTGTCAGCAAATCTTTTGGATCCACTCCGTCCGTAGTCACCTGAAAAAAAAACCCCAAAACTTCGAATCAGAATAATTTTAGAAGCATAACTTTTTAATTAAACAATTCATTTAAATATTAAATCGTGTGTTAATGTTTCTGAATCGCTAATATTAGCAGATACATGTAACAGTTGTGGGCTGATGAGGAGAGAGTAGGTTCTGAAGAGGCTGGGCAAGAATGCTGCTGCTGAGGTAATATTACTGCTGATTCAATATTATTCAGTATTATTAGGTGGTGCTGAATTGTGGCCTGATGAGGTGAGAATTGGTGCTGATGAGGTAATATTTACTGCTGATTCAGTATTATTAGCTGGTGTAGGTGAGAATTGTGGGCTGTTGAAGCAAGGTTACATGCTGATGAAGTTACGTATGATTTGAATCGATAAAAGCAAATACACGTAACAGTTGTGGGCTGATGAGGAGAGAGTTGGTGCTGATGAGGTAATATTTACTGCTGATTCAGTATTATTAGCTGGTGTAGGTGAGAATTGTGGGCTGATGAGGCAAGATCACATGCTGATGAAGTTACGTATGATTTGAATCGATAAAAGCAAATACACGTAACAGTTGTGGGCTGATGAGGAGAGAGTAGGTGCTGATGAGGTAATATTTACTGCTGATTCAGTATTATTAGCTGGTATTGGTGAGAATTGTGGGCTGATGAGGTGGGATTAGGTGCTGATGAGGTAATATTTACTGCTGATTCAGTATTATTAGCTGGTGTAGGTGAGAATTGTGGGCTGATGAGGTAAGAGTAGGTGCTGATGAGGTAATATTTACTGCTGATTCAGTATTATTAGCTGGTGTAGGTGAGAATTGTGGGCTGTTGAAGCAAGGTTACATGCTGATGAGGTTACATATGATTCTGAATCGCTAATATTAGCAGATACACGTAACAGTTGTGGGCTGATGAGGTAAGAGTAGGTGCTGATGAGGTAATATTTACTGCTGATTCAGTATTATTAGCTGAGAGAGAATTGTGGGCTGATGAGTGCTGATGAGGTAATATTTACTGCTGATTCAGTATTATTAGCTGGTATAGGTGAGAATTGTGGGCTGTTGAAGCAAGGTTACATGCTGATGAAGTTACGTATGATTTGAATCGATAAAAGCAGATACACGTAACAGTTGTGGGCTGATGAGGAGAGAGTTGGTGCTGATGAGGTAATATTTACTGCTGATTCAGTATTATTAGCTGGTGTTGGTGGAATTGTGGGCTGTTGAAGCAAGACATGCTGATGAAGTTACGTATGAGAATCGATAAAAGCAGATACACGTGTTGTGGGCTGATGAGGAGAGAGTTGATGCTGATGAGGTAATATTTACTGCTGATTCAGTATTATTAGCTGGTGTTGGTGAGAATTGTGGGCTGATGAGGAGAGAGTAGGTGCTGATGAGGTAATATCTACTGCTGATTCAGTATTATTAGCTGGTGTAGGTGAGAATTGTGGGCTGATGAGGTGAGAGTAGGTGCTGATGAGGTAATATCTACTGCTGATTCAGTATTATTAGCTGGTATAGATGAGAATTCTGAGATATTATATCTATAGATATAATCATTTACGATCTAGTTTTAGTAAAAAAAATTGTTTTTCGTCATTGATTATCATCCAGTCATTTCATGCCAAGTCTTTCTACAAAATACCACATGTGAAACTTGATTTGGTGCCTGTTCACGGTTTAATTATCAACGAACTCAAAATCGTTTTTATTATCCTTGTCCGATCTACTTGTGTTTTGCAATCTTGGCTACAATTTTGGGGCGAGATTTCCTTGAAAATGCTGAACATCTAATTAGTGAAGTCACTAGAGTAAAAGAATGGTTTTCCGAGGTTTGAATGCGTTCAGGGATTTTTTAAGGAGCTCTCAAAATTGATTTAGGGTTTTTATTTGTGGCTCGGGAGGTTTTGTGAAAAAAAGGTTGGCAACCGTGGTTAGGGCACGTTAGAATGAAAATAAGTTAAAACAAATACAACGAACGAAAATTATAGCTACATATATTTTAAAATAATTGTGAATTTCAATCTCAGTTTAACTCACTTTTTGTGCACTTTTGATGACCAATTCGTCGCCGTTGATGGTCTTGGCCCCGGTGGACACAGCCGATTTCAGGCCTTCCCACAACTGGAAATCAATGAAACAAACATCAGCGTCAGATATTAGCTAATAATACTGAATCAGCAGTAGATATTACTTCATCAGCACCTACTCTCACCTCATCAGCCCACAATTCTCACCAACACCAGCTAATAATACTGAATCAGCAGTAAATATTACCTCATCAGCACCTACTCTCACCTCAACAGCCCACAATTCTCACCTACACCAGCTAATAATACTGAATCAGCAGTAATATTACCTCATCAGCACCTACTCTTACCTCATCAGCCCACAATTCTCACCTATACCAGCTAATAATACTGAATCAGCAGTAAATATTACCTCATCAGCACCTACTCTTACCTCATCAGCCCACAATTCTCACCTGCAGCAGCTAATAATACTGAATCAGCAGTAAATATTACCTCATCAGCACCTACTCTTACCTCATCAGCCCACAATTCTCACCAACACCAGCTAATAATACTGAATCAGCAGTAGATATTACTTCATCAGCACCTACTCTCACCTCATCAGCCCACAATTCTCACCTACACCAGCTAATAATACTGAATCAGCAGTAAATATTACCTCATCAGCACCTACTCTTACCTCAATATCCCACAATTCTCACAATATCTGCTAATAATACTGAATCAGCAGTAGATATTACCTCATCAGCACCTACTCTTACCTCATCAGCCCACAATTCTCACCTACACCAGCTAATAATACTGAATCAGCAGTAAATATTACCTCATCAGCACCTACTCTTACCTCATCAGCCCACAATTCTCACCTATATCAGCTAATAATACTGAATCAGCAGTAATATTACCTCATCAGCACCTACTCTTACCTCATCAGCCCACAATTCTCACCTACACCAGCTAATAATACTGAATCAGCAGTAAATATTACCTCATCAGCACCTACTCTCACCTCATCAGCCCACAATTCTCACCTGTACCAGCTAATAATACTGAATCAGCAGTAAATATTACCTCATCAGCACCTACTCTTACCTCATCAGCCCACAATTCTCACCTACACCAGCTAATAATACTGAATCAGCAGTAAATATTACCTCATCAGCACCTACTCTCACCTCATCAGCCCACAATCCTCACCTACACCAGCTAATAATACTGAATCAGCAGTGAATATTACCTCATCAGCACCTACTCTTACCTCAATCAGCCCACAATTCTCAATAATAATACTGAATCAGCAGTAAATATTACCTCATCAGCACCTACTCTTACCTCATCAGCCCACAATTCTCACCTACACCAGCTAATAATACTGAATCAGCAGTAGATATTACCTCATCAGCACCTACTCTTACCTCATCAGCCCACAATTCTCACCTACACCAGCTAATAATACTGAATCAGCAGTAGATATTACCTCATCAGCACCTACTCTCACCTCAACACCCCACAATTTTCATCTAGACAAGCTAATAATACTGAATCAGCATGTATTACCTCATCAGCACCTAACTCTCACCTCAACAGCCCACAATTCTCACCGACACCAGCTAATAATACTGAATCAGCAGTAAATATTACCTCATCAGCACCTACTCTCACCTCATCAGCCCACAATTCTCACCTACACCAGCTAATAATACTGAATCAGCAGTAATATTACCTCATCATCACCACCTACTCTCACCTCACAATTCTCACCTACACCAGCTAATAATACTGAATCAGCAGTAAATATTACCTCATCAGCAACACAACAATACAACTGTTACATGCATCTGCTAATATTAGCGATTCAGAATCATACGTAACTTCATCAGCATGTAACCTCATCAGCCCACAATTCTCACCTACACCACCTAATAATACTGAATCAGCAGTAAATATTACCTCATCAGCAGCATTCTTGCCCGGCCTCTTCAAAACGTCATTGTTATTGATGACATTTCCCGTTTCAACGATAATTCTCGAACAGTTGTCCATCGAACGAACGAAATCGTTTAAAGAATCGGGTCACAGTTCAGAAATCTACCTGTAACACAAAATAAAAACACAAAAATGATTAATTTTCCACGTTTGTAAAGTTCAAGAAAATAGGGTTTGGATGCGGAAAACGTGATTTTGTGGAATGAAATCGATTATCTGGTACTGGGGAGCTTTACAGCTTTATTTCTTCCATTGCAATGATTTTTATTTCAATTATTATAATGTAGATTATTTATTTTAATCAACATTGCTTTGTTAATTTTCGTGTCTAATGGAATTAAGATTCTTTGAATCCGTCAATGTTTTCTGCATCTCTGACTGACTTAACACAGTTATTCTTATGTCTTGGCATAAGTTTCTACCAATATATCAGATGAAATCAATCAATGAGGCCTGGTTGTTGAAGATGCACAAGCAGGATTAACGCAGTTCCCTTAACACCATACAGACGTATAGGAAAAGAAGATTGACTTCCAAACAGCAATATGCGTCTTTTAACAAATGGTACGTTAAAACGCTGCAAATTCTTTCACTGGGGTTTATTATTCAAAGATTCATGATTTAAATTTCTACTAAGCTTTGGAGTGTGCGAGTTTCACAGGTGATAGAGCGATTATTGATTTTCAGGAGATATGCATGGAGCACGTAAATTTGTTCTCGACCAAAATACCTATTTGGATTGATCAGTTGATCATATTTGTGTGCCTCCTGAAATTCAATAATCGCTCTATCACCTGTGAAACACGCACACTCCGAAGCTTAGTAGAAATTCAAAGCATGAACGCAAGCCAATTGAATAATAAACCCCAGTGAAAGAATTTGCAGCGTTTTTTATGGTTATCAGAATACTTCAACCCGTGTATCGGCTATAAACCCTTTTAGGAGTTCACTCCAGTATCCACATTACTACATCACTAGGTTACTGCAATCAAAACAAAAACAATAATAAACAAAAATAACGCAAATTTTGGCACCATACATCGGGAATGGTTTGAGCTACGGACCTGGGGAGGGTCTCATTCGATTCCTCGTGGAAAGTTCTTCAAAAAGTGTCCAAATTTAGGCCGCCTTGACTTTTTTTTTGAGGTTTTTAGGGATTTTACAAAACAATGACAGCCCTTAAAGGGCACTTTAAAGTAAGTGAAGAGAGCTGGCTAAAGACCAATATTGATTTTTCCTGAAAATTTCAGTTTTTTTGCTCCAGCCGTTTGGGAAAAATTCGGATTCTACACCCTTTGAAACGTAAACCATGAAATTTTCAGGGTGGGGTTAGAATTTTTTTTTTCATGAGCGATTACAATGGTTTATTATTGAATAATAAACCAGAATTGAATGGTGCGTGTGGTTTTAATAGTAGAATCCTTCATTTTCAGAGGATCTTCCACATACCAGTTGGTAAACACCCATTCTTCTCTTTGGCAGTCTTTTTCAATACCAAATACCTCGGATTTTCACGAAAACGAACCTTTTTTTCAAAATCCATCCCCACCTTTTCATGAAAATCAAGGAAACAGAGTGGTAAACGAGCGGCCATTATTCATATTGACAGCTGTCATCGACACGACGATGTGGTCACTGTGTCCTCGCAGCTCTCAGATGTTTTGGGGTCAGTAGCTGAAGACAAGCCTAACAGGTAACGACAGACATCTTCACCAATCAGAGAGAGGATGATTCCAGGAGCTGACCTGGTTGGTGAGATATACAGTCCCCCACATCCAAGTAGATGCTCGAGGTGCAAACTGAGCTAGAAAGTGATCTAGGATTAATAGAATGCCACAGAGGCCTGGTCAAACGAAAATGTGCGTTTTCCAACTGGTTTGTTGGAAATGCATAGAAAATGGTGGATTCCACGTTGGTAAAACCACTACAGACTGCAGCTCCCAGAAGCGTAAAACGTAATGACAGACTTCTTCACCAATCAGAGGCCTGTTGAATATCCAGTGGCCTAAATGCTGTTATCTGTGCAACATAGTGGTTGAGGATTCACATAGAACTTCCCCAATACGACTCAAACTTATGGGAGCAGAAGCTTGGAGAAATATCAAATGAAAAAGTGAGTTTACCAACTGGCAAATGGTACGAATGCTCCAGAAATGAAGGATTTTGTGCTGGTAAAACCACCGCAACACTCAATATTTGCGTGCATCACCATAGAGCGTCTGTAACTAAGTCCTGGCATCTTTTAGATGCTGCATGGCATCAACTTTGGCAGACTGCCAAACGTCTGCATGAATCTTCAACTTTGTAGAAACAGCTTACACCTCGAGCATCTTGGATGTTGGGGACTGTATATCTCACCAACCATGTGCTCCTGGAATCAGCAATCACTCTATATAAAAACCAGCTTATCAGAGTATATCGACGTTTCAGGGGGTGGTAAGGCTGGGCGGGTGGAATTCTCGCCCCCGTCTCCCAGGGCAAGCGACGTGGTCCTCTCCTCGGGGATTTGGGATATACGATTTTTTGACTTTTAATATTGTTATTATACTCCCTCATTGTGTTGTTTAGTACTCTACCTCCTGTACACACGGGACTTACCCCAACAAGAAGGCACAACTGTTGCCACCTTTGCAGATGATACGGCTATCCTCTCTGTAGGAGATGATATAGAACACGCAAACTACAGACGTCTACTACTGAGGTTTATAAATGGACCAAGATGTGGAGAATGAAGCTGAACGAATCAAAATCAGCCCACATCAACTTCACTAACCGAAAAGTCCAATCTTGGATGTTGAGATCAATTCGAATAAAATACCGCATACTGAAGCAGTTAAATACTTGGGTTTGACACTTGACTTCAAATTAAACTGGAATAAACACATAGAAAAGAAGAAAGAAGAAATTAAAATCAAGTACAGAAGGATGTATTGGCTAATGGGAAGGAATTCCCATCTCTCACTTCACAACAAACTGCTAATATATAAGAAGATCCTTCGCCCTATTTGGACCTATGGGATACAGATCTGGGGCTGTGCCAAGAAATCAAATATTAAGAAAATCCATACCTTTCAGAATAAAATACTGAGAAGTATAGTTGGAGCCCCTTGGTACATGCGAAACGATGATACACTGGATTTAGTTGTGCTGCGTGAAAAGAAGTGCAATCGAACTCAGTGCTAATTAATTGAGCTATATAATAAAGGGCTAGATTTTGCTGTAAACCTACCCTCTTGGAGTGTACCTTTATTGATATGTAAAATTGCTAGATGAAATGTATTTGATTTTTCAGTCGCAATTAAAAAATCACGAAAAAAAAAATTGTGTTATTCACCTATTTCTTTTTAACCTGCGTAGCAGGGCCATTAAACTAGTCTCTAATAGTGCCCTACATTTAGCTAGAGTCTTCTGGTGTAATGTGAAGATTCAAGCAGAAGTTAGGGCAGACGGTTCAACAAAACTGGGTGTTTATGAGCTGGCAAATGTTGAAAATGCTCTGAATATGAAGGATTCTAAGTTGGTAAAACCAAAATGCTAATCAAATTCGCACAGAGCATCGGTCACTGAGTCCTGGTAGCTCCCAGAGGCAGCACATGCGATCGAATCGAGCTAGTTTTGACGAGTGCTTTGGGTTCAAGGAGCTGAAGTCAGCAGTGAAAGGTAATGGCAGACATCTTCAGCAATCAGAGGCCTGGTTGTTGAAGATCCTGTGCCCTACATCCGCGTAAACGAAATAAAAACACTTCTTGCCGACTTTCCACCATAATATCTCCCTCTATCTTCCCAAAATTCCACATTTTCAATACCAAATACCTCGAATTTTCACGAAAACGAACCTTTTTGCAAAATTCATCACCACCTTTTCATGAAAATCAAGGAAACTGTGTAGTAAACGAGCGGCCATCCTTCACAATGACACCTGTCATCTACACCAACTATCAACTTCTGTCAACGAGAACTTGACGTGCTCGATCTCGACAAAAACTATCGTCAAATGAATTCCACAGAAAATCGTTAACGACGACCAAACGACGACCGATATCGTTTAACGATCGGTAATTCAGTTTTAACGTGTTTTCCAAGGAAACTTCCTCTATCCACTTCAACTTAAGTCCACTTAAAGTGTCTGGGACGTTATTTTTAAGAAGCAAATATTTACAGAAAATGAAGGTATTTAATTTTAAAATGGAAATTGCATCGTCCTAACCCATTTTTGAAATGATTTCCGTATATTTAACGCTTTTTGCCAGTTTCTTGGCCCATTTAGATTTTTTAAAAACCGAGTACGATAGAATATAGTCTATATTTCCACGAGAATAATGAGTTAGAATAACGTTTTTTGGTTTATTATTCAATTATAAACCATTGTAATCGCTCTTGAAAGAGAATTATTCTGACCCCCCCTGAAAATTTCATGGTTTACGTTTCAAAGGGTGTAGAATCCGAATCTGCAATACAAAATTTTCTCCCAAACGGCTGGAGCAAAAAAGCTGAAATTTTCAGGAAAAATCCATGTTGGTCCGACGACGCCCCAATTCTTGAGCCAGCTCTCTCACTTAATTTAAAGTGCCCTTTAAGGGTTGTCAAAGTTTTGTAAAATCCCTAAAAACCTCAAAAAAAGTCGAGGCGGCCTAAATTTGTACTCTTTTTGAAGAACTTTCCACGAGGAATCGAATGAGCCCCTCCCCAGGTCCTTAGGTCAAACCATTCCCGATCTATGGTGCCAAAATTTGCGTTATTTTGGTTTATTATTGTTTTTGCGTTGATATCAGTAACCTAGTGATGTAGTAATGTGGATACTGGAGTGAACTCCTAAAAGGCTTTGTAGCCAATTCATTCTGATAGCCATAAAAAACGCTGCAAAATCTTTCACTGGGCCTTATTATTCAGTACATTCATTTGGCTTGCTTTCATGATTTGAATTTCTACTAAGCTTTGGAGTGTGCGTGTTTCACAGGTGAAAGAGCGATTATTGAATTTCAGGAGACATGCATAGAGCACGTAAATCGGTTCTCGACCAAAATACCTATTTGGATTGATCAGTTGATCATATTTGTGTGCCTCCTGAAATTCAATAATCGCTCTATCACCTGTGAAACACGCACACTCCAAAGCTTAGTAGAAATTCAAATCATGAACGCAAGCCAATTGCATAATAAACCCCAGTGAATGAATTCGCAGCGTTTTTATTTTTCTATTTTCCGTAAAGTTTTAGTTAGAAGTGATACTGAACCATCTATTGTTAAGAGTTGTCTATTTTCTCTCTTTTTTCTGGGATTTTCAAATAACGATTTTTTCTTTCTTTTCAATTAATTTATTTTGTAATTAGCATTTGAGGGATTAGAATGCATCAACTCCACAGGGGGATACAAAATCTTTGAATTTAGGGCACATTCGTTCTCATTTCAAATTTTCTGCCGAAAACGAATAAAATAATAATAATATCATCATATCATCCGCCCTGGGCCTCGACGCTCCGCGTTCAGTACGCACCCTTACAATCGGTGTTTTGTCTTAGATTTCGAGACAGACTCTCAGGTTTTGATGGTATACGTTAAAATAGAGCGATATCACTTTCCGTTTTATGGTTTCATAAACCATTCGATACTTCATAACATATCTGACATAGGGGCTACCCTGTAACGCTTGCATCTTCACGAATATGTTTCAAATATGACGAGATCTTGTGCAATTCTTCGCTTGTACACCACAAACACTGTAGATTAGGCTAAAATACACTAAACTACACTTCAAACTTGTATAATTTGACAGATTTTGGTTTGAATCAACTCAAAAGAACTCACATACCTGTTTAACGATCCCAGAAAGGTTTACAATCGGTGTTTCGTCTTGGATTTTCGACGAGACTTTCAGGTTTTGACGATATCCGTTGAGCTACAGCGGTGGCACTTCACTATTAAGGTTGTTAGTAGAATGAAACGGCTCTTTTGCGACGGTAAAAAAAAAAGTTTTCAAGGCGATTACACTCGATCCGAGTGGGAGAACATCGGCGAAGTCATCCGAACCAACTTATGAATCATCAAAGTAAACGACGAACGAAAAAAATCGATCTTCAATAGGTAAAAATGACGTTACCACCTGTATAGGGTGAGATTTCAAGCGAAAACCACGAATAACGCGAATTAAAACGCTATAAAAACTACGGAAAATTGATAATTAATATGTGGGTTGTGGATTGCAACAATTCTCGTCCTAATTTGCGAAAATGAAGTGAAAAACTGGGATGAAGGCTCAAGTTCATGGGCAGCGTTAATGAGTGGGCGTGAACCGATTTCGAGGGGGGAAGGTTATAAGGTTATGATGTTTTCAAGTTGGAGGGTAGAGTGACGTTAGCGTCGTGGAAAGGTGGTGGTGTTTTGTTTTGATGCCGCGGTTGTGGCCACAGTTGTTGTTATTTCTGTCAACCTTCTTTAATTTCGAAATTCATGCAGTTTTAGTGTTGTAGGCGTTCCATTCAACTTAGAAAGGTCATTTAAATTTGAATGGGATTCTGTTAGCCATCTGAAACCAGAGAATATCGTGGGGTTCCGAGTAAAAGTGACAAAGTAACATTTGCAAAATTTTACAGGGGAGCGATCTGAAGTTTCACCTATTTTCTTCTTACGAACACTGGTTGTGTGATGTCTCATCCGACTATGTTTCGATTTTTCTTTATCCTGTAGGTAGTTAGCTAGTGCCCTCCTCTCATATCGTGCTTCAAAATTCACTTCAGATTAAATAAGAGCTGTTTATTCGGAAAACTCTATTTTATCATTTTTACCTGCCTGGAGTTTCAAGCTTTACTCATTTGGTCAATTCAATTCTTCGAAAATCAGTCGCATAGTTACATGAAATTGAGGAATTGAATAGTTTTTTCGTTCATTTATCGTGTTGCCAAGCATCTAATAACAATGATATACCTATTTCTGTTAGAAAAGGTTATCCATTACCTATCACTGTAATTGGTCATTTTCACCTGCCCACTATGCAATCTTACAAATCTTACACAGTAAAAGTGATCAAATGGCAATTGATAACATTTACAGGCACCAGCGAGAGTACATTTATAATCCATCTCGTGTTTTGTGGTTGAGTTCAAATGCCATTTGGTCACATAAAACTCTTTGGGTCAGGCAGGTAAAATTTATTTTCAAGTATTTCTTGCACATCAGTTTGAAGATAACGTTCTTAGCAACAACACAGTAGACAACGTTCCTTAGTACCGGAATGACAAAAAAAGCTCATTTTGAAAAAAAAGTTACTTGGTCACTTTTACCCGGAACCCGACGATATAATCTATGTAGATTAGCAGTTCTTTTTCGTTTTAAAACGGGACGCGTTTAATATTTTGTTGTTCGACGCACCTTCTTGGATATAGACACATTTTTCGCCTGACAGATCGAATGGTGCGAGTTATCTGGATTTTTTGCGAAACGATGTAACACTACATCTTGATGATAGTCCACCAAACTAGAGGTGGGTAGTGAGACCTTGTCTCAAAGAATTGTCTTTCAAGTGACTTGTCCCGAATGACCTGCGGAGGAAGAACTGCAGTTCACACATGAGTTCCCGTGGCCGACGTTCGAACTACTTGGAAGGGATAACCTTCTTGACAGAAATAGGTATGTCATTGTTGTTTAGATTCTTGGCAACACGATAAATTAACGAAAAAACTATTCAATCCCTCAATTTCATGTAACTATGCGACAGATTTTCGAAGAATTGAATTGACCAAATGAGTAAAGCTTGAAACTCCAGGCAGGTAAAAATGATCAAATAGAGTTTTCCGAATAAACAGCTCTTATTTGATCTGAAGTGAATTTTGAAGCACGATAAATAGGAGGGCACAAGCTAACTACCTACAGGATAAAGAAAAATCGAAACATAGTCGGATGAGACATCACACAACCAGTGTTCGTAAGAAGATAATAGGTGAAACTGCAGATCGGAAAAGGTTTTGTAAAATTTTGCAAATGTTACTTGGTCACTTTTACTCGGAACCCCACGATATAATCTATGTAGATTAGCAGTTATTTTTCATTTTAAAACGGGACGCGTTTAATATTTTGTTGGTCGACGCACCTTCTCGGATATGGCCACATTTTTCGCCTGACAGATTGAATGGTGCGAGTTACCTGGATTTTTTGCAAAACGATGTAACACTACATCTTGATGATATTCCACCAAACTAGAGGTGGGTAGTGAGTGACCTTGTCTCAAAGAACTTCTTTTTCAAGTGAACTTGTCCCAAATGACCTGTGGACGGAAGAGCTGCAGTTCACCACATGAGTCCCCGCGGCCGATGTTCAAACTACTTGGACGGTCACAAACTTCGAGACCTTCAGGTCACAAACGTTCTTGACAGCAAGACTCCTGCAGCCAATGTTCGAACCACTCAGAGATCTGCCAAACCATTCTTCACAAAGTGACCTGCAGTTCACCCATCCACCATTAGCTCAGTTTCCTTCTAGTCAACGAAGGACTCCCTCAATCAATACCAATACTATTAAATACTATGTACTAACTATACTGGTCGATACTATACTCATCACACAGTCGATTATATTTAATAAGTAGGTATTTATATGAAAATTTGCATGACGACTCGAAAAATGACGAGGGAGTAGGAAAAGAGAACGTAGATGACTGTCATTTACCGTTCTGACGGATGACAAAGATAATAGAGGTTGACGGTCAAGCCACAAGATAGCAGCATTGGTGGTGACTGTCTTAGAATGGAGACGACGAACTGCAGGTCCCATTCATTCACAAAGTGAACTTTAGGTGTTGCATTCATCCACAGAGTGAACTGGTGAACTTCTCCTACTCACCTTGTCTCTGAACTTAGTGACCTGCAGGTCATCTACTACCTCAGGTGACCTGGGTTTACAGTAGTGCCAAGCTAGCTGCGCGGGCAGTCTTCAAAACAGGCAGGAAGGCTGGGGGTGAGGCGGTATTATACTTTTCTAAAAACATCCTTCGCGCCTGAGTGACATGACTCACTCTAGCCATTTCCCTCCACCTGCTCCAGCGTGGCGACACCAATGAATACTGAAATATCTAGAGCTATTTATAACCCTAATTACGATTTTTATGTTACATAACGTGTTATCCTAGTTTAAATGCAGGCATGTACACTATAAAGTTGGACGCAGTACACTAATAGAATGTCAGCAGGATGGCTAGTACACTGGTGGCCGTGCGCTCAGCTGGCTTGGGCCTACTGTACACCCCTCTAGCGTGAACCGATTTCGAGGAGGAAGGTTATAATGCTGTGAAGTTGGAGGGTAGAGTGACGTTAGCGTCGTACAAAGGTGGTGGTGTTTTGTCTCGATGCCGCTATTACAGCCACAGATGTTGTTATTTCTATATCCTTCTTTAATTTCGAAATTCATGCAGTTCTTAGTATTGTATTAGCGTTTCCAACGGTGAGCACAGCGCTCCTAGCGGCCGGCTGATGAACTAGTCAATCCGGGACTCGCTGCCCAGCCACAGGCATCACACAGCGTTTCTAGTTCGTGCATTAGGTGATGTACAGGATGTTCGTCATTTTTAAATAGTTTGTGTTGAATTACGGCTCAGATATCGTGGGATGCAGCGAAAAGATGTAACGAAAAAAGGTACACTATTCAGCATTCCCAAAGTTTTCATCAATCGCTGCAAGAAAACTGCGGAGCTTTCTCGAAAACGAAGAACTGAATGGTTACCCTAAATCGACAGAAACACGACTGCAAGAAAGGTAATGGCTTTAATGTTAGAGTGCTACCACATTCATCTTCGGTAAGTAAATATAGTACGTATAGTACCTGTCGGTCTGCTGTAAATACTGGACGTTGAGCAGTACAGATCAATTTGAAATTGTAAGAATAAAAATAAAATTTCCTTCAACAGGTAATTTGATGAACAATTCTAGAAAACCCCTATCATTTTCAATCAGGGAAGTGCTAAAGGGTCACCCTTTGATTCAAAGCGAGAAATTACGTAGAATTAGGCCTTAAAATCGTTATATTCATGGTTGTGGAGTGTGGTGTGACCACTTTCTTATGAAACATCAAGGCGGAGTAAGGCGGTAAGTTGGTATATTTTTATTGGAAACGTTTCATTCCTCTATGGGAACTTCATCTCCTGTTGTAATGTAAGTATACCAGCCATCAATATCATCACCATCCAACAACATATGTGTGTGATTGTTGTAATTTTTTCCTTCTGGATTTCCAATGATAATCTTATATTATCTGAATTGAATTTATTGAATAATAAGCAAAAAGTTGTTTCAAACTTGAGAAATGTTGGTTATTACGGCACGAAACTTTAATTTCTATTAAATAGGTACTAGCTTCATGAAAAAACGCAGAAATAAAACGGCATCTTTGATTGGTAATCAGGTATAATATTCAATATTTTGCGACAGTACATTACAAAAAGAAAAAAAAAAAAAAATTCGAACCTTAATTTAAGACATATTTTAACCTAACCAAGTAACGAAAAAAAAAACAACCACAGACGGGCTACAATTTCTACATTTTTTTGCGTCTCGTGTATTTATTTAAAAAAAAAAAAAAAAAAAAAAAGAAAAAAAGTTAGCGATATCACTGGAAGGAGAAGGAAGGGAGAGGGGGGGGGGGGGGGGTTGGCAGTCAGCTTTGAATGATTTTCGTACATATACTCGTCTAGATGGAATGATTAAACGATCGGGGTTTCAAAATTGGGCTTAAATTTTAAAAGATAACGCAGAAATATCTTTGATATCAAATAAATAATAATGATAAAACTAAAAGAATTGATAACAATCACCTTATTGATGACATGGTTCATGGAAAAATTGGGCAGAACGTCGTGTTTTGCCGCAAAAGATTTTTTGGCTAAAAATAAAAATTAAAATTATGGACAAAGGCAAGAAAAGAGACAAAATACTGAATAACGACATTTGAGAGGACAAAAATTGTCCAATTCTTCGTTTTTGGATAAACTAAAAAATCGACTCATGTTCGAGAGAATCCACGATTGACATCTTCGGTTTCAATTCTATTTTGGGCCAAAATACAGATGAAATGGTGCAGGGAAACGGTGAAACATTAAAAAAAAGGACGAAAAATGAAAAAAAGGGACAGAACGATACAAAATACCTATTAAGGACAATTAGGAGGACAAAAAACGATAGTCCAATTTTTTACTTTGGAGTAAACAGGACATCTATTGATCTTAGGAAGAATCCACGATCAACTTTACTGGTTTAATTACATTTTTGGCCAAAAAATTGATGAAGTAGTGCATTAAAACGATAAAACATAACAAACGAAGGACAAACGATGACAAAAAAAGGAAATTTTGACGAAAAACTGTATAGACAGGCAACGAAAAAACGACAAAACGATACAAAATACCTATTAGGGACATTTAGGAGGACAAAAACCAATTTTTAGGTTGAGTTTCATCATTTGGGAAAATCCATGATCAACATTACTGGTTTAATTACGTTTTTTTGCCCAAAAATGGATGAAGTAGGGCATAAAAATGATAAAATATTAAAAAACAAATCATTAACGATGACAAAAAAATGGGCATCTTGGCGAAAAACTGTAGACAGGCAACGAAAAAGGGACAAAACGATACAAAATACCTATTAGGGACATTTAGGAGGACAAAAAACGATAGTCCAATTTTTTATTTTGGTGTAAGCGGACATCTATCCATCTTTGGAAAAAAATCCATGATCAAAATTACTGGTTCAATTACGTTTTTGGACAAAAAATGGATGAAGTAGTGCAGGAAAACGATAAAACATAAAAAACGAGGGACAAACGATGACAAAAAAATTGAAATTTTGACGAAAAACTGTAGTAAGGCAACGAAAAAGGGACAAAACGATACAAAATACCTATTAGGGACATTTAGGAGGACAAAAAACGATAGTCCAATTTTTTATTTTGGTGTAAGCAGGACATCTATTCATCTTTGGGAAAAATATGATCAAAATTATTGGTTTAATGACATTTTTTGCCAAAAAAATGGATGAAGTAGTGCAGGAAAACGATAAAACATAAAAAACGAAGGACAAACGATGACAAAAAAATTGAAATTTTGACGAAAAACTGTAGAAGGCAACGAAAAATGGGACAAAACGATACAAAATACCTATTAGGGACATTTAGGAGGACAAAAAACGATAGTCCAATTTTTTATTTTGGTGTAAGCAGGGCATCTATTTATCTTTGGGGGGAATCCATGATTAACATTATCGGTTTCAATTCTATTTTTGGCTAAAAACTGGATGAAAAATTAAAAAACCAAGGCCAAACGATGACAAAAAAAGGGCATTTTGGCAAAAAATCGATGACAAGCAACAAAAAATGCGTGATTGAAAGGCCAAAAATGATAGTACAATTTCTCGATCATGCTTACATTTTGGGGACATTTTTGCATTCACGATTTTGTATAAATGAAAACCAAATTTAAAACGAAAATTAGGTATTTTTCTGAATTTTTCATCAAGTGTGATTCAATTTGTACATGAGAGAAGCGGCAATTGATATCGTCACCTTATATAATATTAATTTTTGGCCAATGAACCGGTGAGAAAAAATAAAAGATGACAAAAAAAACAGGATATTTTGGCCAAAAATACATTGTAAACGTGTGGACGAGCAAAAAAATAGACAAAAAACGATATAAAATACTTATAATCAACGTTTAGGAGGACAAAACGATAGTCCAATTCGTTTGTTAGTGTTTATACAAGAAATGTATTTATGTTTTGGAGAATCCATGATAACGGTATTGGTTTAATTATATTTATGGCCGAATATAATAGATGAAGTAGTGCAGGGAAACGATGAAATATTAAAAAACAAAGGACAAAAGAGGATATTTTGGACAAAAACTTGTGGACAAGCAACGAAAAAGAGACAAAACGATACAAAATACCTATTAGAGACATTTAGGAGGACAAAAAACGATAGTCCATATTGTTTGTTTATATAAAAAAAACATCTATTCATGTTAGGGAGAATCCATAATTAACAATATCGGTTTAATTCTATTTTTTGGGCAAATATAATGGATGAAGTAGTGCGGGGAAACGATAAAAATTATAAAACAAAGAGGACATTTTGGGGAAGAATAAATTAAAACGTGGACAGACAACGAGACAAAAATGAGGACAATACAACAAATAGAAAATATTTTCAACGACATAATCAAAGGGCTTATCGACAGTCCGATCGGGGAGTGTAGTGGGTTCTTGCGGGAGCCCGTTGCGACCGGGGCCTCAAGGCGGTTCGCGGTTGGGCGTCGACGCGACAAACCGGACGTCAGTTGCCGTCGATCGTCGTCAACGATTCCTCGTCCGAAGTGTCGTCTTCGAATTTTTTCAACTGCTCCCGCAGGTCCTGGAAAGAAAATCGAATCGGTTTTTCACAGGTGATAGAGCGATTATTGAATTTCAGGAGATATGCATAGAGCACGTAAATCTGTTCTCAACCAAAATACCTATTTGGATTGATCAGTTGATCATATTTGTGTGGAGCATGCATACAGAATGCTTCAACCCGTGTATCGGCTATAAACCCTTTTAGGAGTTCACTCCAGTATCCACATTCACTACATCACTAGGTACTGCGATCAAAACGCTGTTTTTTTGGTTTGATCGCAGTAAATGTAGTGAATGTGGATGCAAATTTTGGCACCATAAATCGGGCCAAACATCGGGAATGGTTTGACCTACGGACCCTGGGAGGGGCTCATTCGATTCCTCGTGGAAAGTTCTTCAAAACAGTCCAAATTTAGGCCGCATCGACTTTTTTTTGAGGTTTTTAGGGATTTTACAAAACTTTGACAGCCCTTAAAGGGCACTTTAAATTGGGTGAGAGAGCTGGCTCAAGAATTGGGGGGTCGTCGGACCAAGATGGATTTTCCCTGAAAATTTCAGAATTTTCGACAATCTTTAATGGAAATTCCTTGTATAATTCATTAACGCATTAGCTGGAATGATCAAAATGGATTTTTGCCCTAATTAGTGAGCCTGGGTTACTCATTAACAGGGAATAGGCAAATTTTCCGCAAAAAAGAAGGGGAAAAAAAGTTGAATTTTTGACGATTTTTAAAGATTTAAGGCCATTTTCAGCAAACCAGTTTGACGTGCCGTTTAAGCTAACGCCTGAATTTAACGCTAACGTTAGACCGATTTGTATTTCTCCACGGAGGCCCGACACCCGTTAGTATTAACGAGCTCGTCAAACTTTAATCGGCCAAATTCGTTCAATTAACTTGTTAACGGACTGATAAGTCTCGCCATCTTTTTACCTGTTCCTTATTGTTGATCAATTTCGTGATGGATATTTTGAAATCCGTCGTAAATAATTTGATCGGACGAGGAACGGCGGTTGCGTTTTGTTCCGACGCGGGAATATCATTTCCACAACCTGGACAGCGGCGATTTCCAAAAACGATTCTGCCTTTCCAAGGCAAGTGCTTTTGAAGCGCTTCAGCTCGTTAAGCTCCGATTGGAGTTAAAGTACATCGCAGATAGCACATCTTGTAGTATCCCAGGTGAAAGGAGATTGAATCCTATTGGCTCGGAGAAGTGAAAGTGGATAGGACGACCAACCAATGGCGTTTAACCCTTTCCAATGTCAGAACTGTGGGAGTGCAGGATTGAAGAAGAACGGTAGATTGTTCAGAAGGCAAACACTCATAGCTGATTGTTGCCCCGTATAAGGAACACCTGGGCAACGCCTGGTAAACCATCCAGCATACTATAGCATCATCTACATACCTTTACCAGGCCACCGTAATCAGCACAGTGATTACGGTGGGTTGGTAATGTAGGAGGATGATGCAGGATTGAAGAATAGCACATCTTATACTACCCCAGGTGAAAGGAGATTGAATCCTATTGGCTCGGGGAAGTGAAAGGGGCTGGGGACGACCAACCAATGGCGGTTAACCCTTTCCAGTGTCAGAACTGTGGGAGTGCAGGATTGAAGAAGAACGGTAGATTGTTCAGAAGGCAAACACTCATAGCTGATTGTTGCCCTGTATAAGCAAAGATTGCGAAACCATCCAGCATACTATAGTTAGTTACGGTCATTAGCCTGATTATAAGGAAAACCTGGGCAATGCCTGGTAAACCATCCAGCATACTATAGCATCATCTACATACCTTTACCAGGCCACCGTAATCAGCACAGTGATTACGGTGGGTTGGTAATGTAGGAGGATGATGTCAGAACTACAGGAGTGCAGGATTGCAGATAGCACATCTTATACTACCCCAGGTGAAAGGAGATTGAATCCTATTGGCTCGGAGAAGTGAAAGGGGATGGGACGACCAACCAATGGCGGTTAACCCTTTCCATTGTCAGAACTGTGGGTGTGCAGGATTGAAGAAGAACGGTAGATTGTTCAGAAGGCAAACACTTATAGTTGATTGTTGTTCCGTATAAGGAAAACCTGGGCAATGCCTGGTAAACCATCCAGCATACAATCACATCGTCTACGTACCTTTACGAGGTGAGTGCGATCCCATCTCATCATGTACGAGTCCATGACCCTGGACAGGCTTCCATGAAGATCAATGAGCCTTTCCGCATTATTACGAAACCCTGCAGTAATGGATAACAACGAAATTAAAACATCAGTCACAAATATATGGAGCATTTCCAAATCTAATTCAATGTTTTACAAAACTTCAACATTCATTACATTTTTAACGAAATTTAGTACTAGTGTAAAGGTTGGCCGGTTGCCACGGTTGGTAGAAAAAGCAAAAGGGTTCATAACGTAATTCAAGCAGTGATAGCCCAGAGCAGTTCTTGCCGCAACTCCCCGTTCAGTTGCACGCGGTAAAACACGGTATCGTTCTTCGCTGAGAATATTCCTCACCACAGTCTCAATTTTAGAAAACGCACTATCAGCTGAATTCAACATGGGAGAATAAGGTGAAGAAAAATTCCTTAAAACATAAAACAGGTGGTGGAACAATCGCTACCTCCTTCAACGCGGTAAGGCGATAAACCTGCAACACTTGTAGGGTACATTTTGATCGTAGTAAGGTAACGGTACCGGTAGTGGCCACAGTTAAGAATTTTTTTCTCTAGTTTTGACAATTGTGGGCCAACAGTAGTACTGACTTTCTTCAGGACTCATTTAGAATATAGCCCGACTTTTCCCTAACATATCCATTGCCTAAAACTATCAAAAGAACAATTTTTTCTATTTTTTATTAATTTTTTCTCACACCTTTATTTTGATCTAGTAGTGGCCACATCAAATTACGAAATTTCCAGTAGTGGCCACTTGACATTTTTTGCCCTCCTTACGTGTTTAATATCATTAAATTCAATACCAGATGAACAAAATTGATTCTATCCAGTAGAAGCTCTAGGATACAGCCCAACAAACGAGGAAACTAGGGACGGTCATATTGAGAAGTTTACCACAATTTCCAATGATGCTCTGCGCACTCCTAGTTCAACCTCTGACTACAAGATGACATGAGCTGTACCTCCTGCAAGTTTGAAGCCACTAGGAGACCGGGAATCCTTATTTCTCAAATATAAACTTTAAAATGGCCACTACCGGTGCCGTTACCTTATCACGTTTCATTTGAAGTATAAATTGAACGATCACTGGAAACGTTTTAGAAATTAACACGTTACTTGCGCTTGAATCTATTCCTTACAGAAACTGCTCTACGGGGTATGATTTACCCCATAATGAATCACCAATCACTCGACAATACATCTGACACATCAACGAAACAGCATTTACTGTCTTAATAACGTTCTGGACATGGCAGATCAGTTCAAAATGAACAGCTCCCAGGTTTTGGTAATTTTCAACCAATTTTCGTTGACAATTTCACTTTATTTCACAAGCAGAATGCAGAATTTCTTTGTTAGAGTTGAAAGAATTCATGTACCTGTCATTTCAACTGTGTCCACAAAAAGTCGCTGCAGACCTTCTCGATCCGCGATCACTTTCTTCGGTGTGTCTGAAAACAAAATGAATTGAATCACAAATTTATAGTTTCAATATAAGAGTTTATTCGATAATTAAGGATCTCAGCTGCAAAACTCGAGATGGCAGTAGATTCCTAAAGTATTTTTCCCGCTCTTTTCAAACATGATCAGGTTACAGCAAAACGCTGCTAATTCTTTCACTGGAGTTTATTATTCAATGATTGACGATTTGAATTTCTACTAAGCTATGGAGTGTGCGCGTTTCACAGGTGATAGAGCGATTATTGAATTTCAGGAGATATGCATAGAGCACGTAAATCTATTCTCGACCAAAATACCTATTTGGATCGATCAGTCGATCATATTTGTGTGCCTCCTGAAATTCAATAATCGCTCTATCACCTGTGAAACACACACACTCCAAAGCTTAGTAGAAATTCAAATCATGAACGCAAGCCAATTGAAAGCCCCAGTGAAAGAATTTGCGGCGTTTTTTTATGGTTATCAGAATGCTTCAACCCGTGTATCGGCTATAAACCCTTTTAGGGGTTCACTCCAGTATCCACATTACTACATCACGCCCCAATTCTTGAGCCAGCTCTCTCACTTAATTTAAAGTGCCCTTTAAGAGTTGTCAAAAATTTTGTAAAATCCCTAAAAACCTCAAAAAAAATCAAGGCGGCCTAAATTTGGATTTTTTTTGAAGAACTTTCCATGAGGAATCGAATGAGCCCATCCCCAGGTCCGTAGCTCAAACCGTTCCCGATGTATGGCCCGATTTATGGTGCCAACATTTGCGTTATTTTGGTTTATTATTGTTTTTGTTTTGATATCACTAACCTAGTGATGTAGGGATGTAGTAATGTGGATACTGGAGTGAACTCCTAAAAGGCTTTTTAGCCGATACACAGGTTTAAGCACTCTGATATGCATGAAACGCTGCAAATTCTTTCACTGGGGTTCATTATTCAATTGGCTTGCGTTCATGATTTGAATTTCTACTAAGCTTTGGAGTGTGTGTGTTTCACAGGTGATAGAGCGATTATTGAATTTCAGGAGGCACACAAATATGATCAACTGATCAATCCAAATAGGTATTTTGGTTGAGAACCGATTTACGTGCTCTATGCATATCTCCTGAAATTCTATAATCGCTCTATCACCTGTGAAACACGCACACTCCAAAGCTTAGTATAAATTCAAATCATGAACGCAAGCCAATTGAATAATAAACCCCAGTGAAAGAATTTGCAGCGTTTCATGCATATCAGAATGCTTCAACCCGTGTATCGGCTATAAACCCTTTTAGGAGTTCACTCCAGTATCCACATTACTACATCACTAGGTTACTGATATCAACGTAAAAACAATAATAAACCAAAATAACGCGAATGTTGGCACCATAAATCGGGAATGGTTTGAGCTACAGACCTGGGGAGGGGCTCATTCGATTCCTCATGGAAAGTTCTTCAAAAAATGTCCAAATTTAGGCCGCCTTGACTTTTTTTTGAGGTTTTTAGGGATTTTACAAAACTTTGACAACCCTTAAAGGGCACTTTAAATTAAGTGAGAGAGCTGGCTCAAGAATTGGGGCGTTGTCGGACCAATATTGATTCTTCCTGAAAATTTCAGATTTTTTGCTCCAGCCGTTCCGGAGATATCGTGCGTACGGCGTACGGACGGAAAAATTTTTATTGCAGATTTGGATTCTACACCTTTTGAAACGTAAACCATGAAATTTTCAGGGGGCTAACATTTTTTTTTCATTATTGAATAATAAACCAAAATTTATTGTTCCCACGAAGAAGTTGCCTCGAAAACAAGGGATTGTTGCAAAAAATGGTTTGACTTCGTTTATGCAGCATAAATTGATCGTTTTCAAGATAACCTATCGAGGCAGCAACCATCTGGATTGTTTATTGATGCCGCGCAGAAGCTGGATTGTACAAACGATTGGTACTGACGGAGGATCTGTCTGTCACGGCAAATATGATTATTTCGTCTGGGTTTTCAGTGACTGGGGAGTGCTATTTCCTATCATCCACCCATTTCTGTTGATTTGATCACAAAAAGGTTCATATTTTGTGAAGTTGCGATGCCTGCAGATGTAGGATTCAGTATGGGGTTTGACCCTGTAGACTATTTTCACGAGGCAACGATCTATTACACTTAGAAGTATCTTTCAAACGTTTCGGCATGGAACAATCTAAACCCGTGAAAACACCAATGGAAGTTGGAGTAAAACTTCAAAAACCAGTTTTTGTGAGTCAACAAGATCTCAAGAATTATCCCTACCAACGATTGGGTCATTAATGTACCTTGCATTAGCACACGTCCAGATATAGCAATGCGATGAATTTTCTAAGCCAGTTTAACAACTGCTACACTCAAAAGCACTGGTTGGACGTCCACATGTGAGGATATCTGAATGGGACTCGGGATAATGGGATATTGTTTCACAGACAGGTAAATCGTTGTTTGGATTTGCCTCAACGCAGACTGGGGTAACTGCATCATGGACCGGCGCTCTTACTCTGGGTATTTTTTTATCCTTGGAGGAGCTGCTAAAGACATGGGAAGCTGCGTACAGTCACCTTGTCCAGCGTAGAGGCTGAATACTTGGCGCTTAGCGATGCCACGAAGGAGGCAATGTTTATTAGACAGTTTTTAAATCTCTTGGAGTTTTGTCGAAAGAAGAAACGACCATCATCTTTAACGACAACCAGAGCACACAATCACTAGTGAAAAATCAAGCCTACCACGCACGGACACACCGATATTCGGCATCATTTCATCCGAGACTGTGTCGATAAAAATATTTGCCAACATCGGAAATGGCGGCGGATATGTTGACAAAATCCTTAACTACAGTCAAACATAAACTGTTTACAAGTGCAGTTGGAGTTTGCGATAGCGACATTACGAATATTGCAGAACATCAAATCGAGGGGAAGTATTATTATTATTATTATTGTTAGCGAACTAACGTATGTCGTTTTCAGTTATGAACACATGTTTTCGAAGCTAATCAACGAAAATATAGTTTGTCGTAATTCGGAGTTGAAACCTGCCTGCGTATTCTGTGATTTTAACATTTAACTTATAATACAGAGCTTCTTGTATTTATAAAGACTTTTCATCTATTTACCTGAGGGTTCTTCTTCGGATTCGTCCGTCGCTCCTGTCAGGTAGCCGTTTAAAGTTTCGTTGACGCGGTCTTCACTACCGGCTACGGATTCGTTCAGGAAAGAGGAATCTGAAACGGAAAGAACACACGATAAGAATGAAAGGATGATTGATAAAAGTGGGGAGAATTGGCAATTGGTTAGAGCGTGTTCCATGTTGTAGTGTTGGATTAACAACCTGAAAATTATTGGCTGGGAGTGGAATGCTGAGAGAGTGACGCAGATGGGACAGCAGGAGTGTGAGACTACCAAGGAGGATGGGCAGTATAATAGTAGTCTCACAAGACTATCAAAAGGGACTACACGTAGACTGCCAAGGGGGTGTGGCAGCATATAGTCTCTCAGGGGTACAAAGAGGACTGCACAAAACTGCCAGTGAGGTAAGGCAGTTGGTATATAGTGGTAGCAGAACCTGAAAACCATTAGCTGGGAGTGGAATGCTGAGAGAGTGACGCAGATGGGACAGCAGGAGTGTGACAGGGAGACTACCAAGGAAGATGGGCAGTATAATAGTAGTCTCACAAGACTATTAAGGGCTACACACAGACTGCCAAAGGAGTGTGGTAGCATATAGTCTCTCAGGAGTACGAAGAAGACAGCACAAAACTGCCAGTGAGGTGAGGCAGTAGGTATATAGTGGTAGCAGAATCTGAAAACCATTAGCTGGGAGTGGAATGCTGAGAGAGTGACGCAGATGGGACAGCAGGAGTGTGACAGGGAGACTACCAAGGAGGATGGGCAGTATAATAGTAGTCTCACAAGACTATTAGGGGCCACACAGAGACTGCCAAGGGGGTGTGGCAGCATATAGTCCCTCAGGAGTACGAAGAGGACTGCACAAAACTGCCAGTGATGTGAGGCAGTAGGTATATAGTGGTAGCAGAACCTGAAAACCATTAGCTGGGAGTGGAATGCTGAGAGAGTGACGCAGATGGGACAGCAGGAGTGTGACAGGGAGACTACCAAGGAGGATGGGCAGTATAATAGTAGTCTCACAAGACTGTTTTACAAGAGACTGCCAAGGGGGTGTGGCAGCATATAGTCTCTCAGGAGTACAGGAGGACTGCACAAAACTGTCAGTGAGGTGTGGCAGTATATAGTGGTAGCAGAATCTGAAAACCATTAGCTGGGAGTGGAATGCTGAGAGTGACGCAGATGGGACAGCAGGAGTGTGACAGGGAGACTACCAAGGAGGATGGGCAGTATAATAGTAGTCTCACAAGACTATTAGAAGGGCCTATACGTAGACTGCTAAGGGGGTGTAGCAGCATATAGTCTCTCAGGAGTACAAAGAGGACTGCACAAAACTGACAGTGAGGTGAGGCAGTAGGTATATAGTGTAGCAGAACCTGAAAACCATTAGCTGGGAGGGGAATGCTGAGAGAGTGACGCAGATGGGATAGCAGGAGTGTGACAGGGAGACTACCAAGGAGGATGGGCAGTATAATAGTAGTCTCACGAGACTGTTAGGGGCTACACAGAGACTGCCAAGGGGGTGTGGCAGCATATAGTCTCTCAGGAGTACGAGGAGGACTGCACAAAACTGTCAGTGAGGTGTGGCAGTATATAGTGGTAGCAGAATCTGAAAACCATTAGGTGGGAGTGGAATGCTGAGAGAGTGACGCAGATGGGACAGCAGGAGTGTGACAGGGATACTACCAAGGAGGATGGGCAGTATAATAGTAGTCTCACAAGACTATTAGGGGCTACACAGAGACTGCCAAGGGGGTGTGGCAGCATATAGTCTCTCAGGAGTATGAAGAGGACTGCACAAAACTGCCAGTGAGGTGAGGCAGTATATAGTGGTAGCAGAACCTGAAAACCATTAGCTGGGAGTGGAATGCTAAGAGAGTGACGCAGATGGGAAAGCAGGACGAGTGTGACAGGGAGACTACCAAGGAGGATGGGCAGTATAATAGTAGTCTCACAAGACTGCAAAAGGGGCTACACAGAGACTGCCAAGGGGGTGTGGCAGCATATAGTCTCTCAGGAGTACGAAAAGGGCTGCAAAAAACTGCCAGTGAGGTGAGGCAGTATATGGTGTTTAGCAGCATAACGTATATATTGGCTAGAGCGTGTTCTATGTTCTAGTGTTGGTCTAAGAATCTGAAAACCTGGGACGCAGATGGGGAAGCAGGAGTGTGACAGGGAGACTACCAAGGATCATGGGCAGTATCATAGTAGTCTCACAAGACTGCAAAAGGGGCTACACAGAGACTGCCAAGGGGGTGTGGCAGCATATAGTCTCTCAGGGGTACGAAGAGGACTGCTAAAAACTGCCAGTGAGGTGTGGCAGTAGGTATATAGTGGTAGCAGAACCTGAAAACCATTAGCTGGGAGTGGAATGCTGAGAGAGTGACGCAGATGGGACAGCAGGAGTGTGACAGGGAGACTACCAAGGAGGATGGGCAGTATAATAGTAGTCTCACAAGACTGCAAAAGGAACTACAAGACTGCCAAGGGGGTGTGGCAGCATATAGTCCCTCAGGAGTACAAAGAGGACTGCACAAAACTGCCAGTGATGTGTGGCAGTATAGTTGTTGTGATATACAGTAGATATTGGCTAGAGCATGTTCCATGTTTCAACTTTGGACTAACGACCTGACAACCAACAAATTTTAAATTCTCATTATAAAGGAGAGTGAAAGGAGAGGGTAATTGTATCAAATCGATATATCTTCACTACTTTCTTCTGATTTTAAGGAGATTGTTTTTCGTTAGTTCAAGAAAAAAATGTTGGTTACTTACCTTGAGAATGTTTGACGGGCGTGCTGTGTTCCGGGGGGCCAGACGGGCTCGTCGAGTCGCTACAATCCAACTTGGACCCGCTCGTTCCCTAAACACGAAAGAAAAAGTTCAACCACACATCAGTTGTGAAGGTTATTGCAGTTGTCCAAGTCTGCAGGAGTTAAAATCATTTCTCGAGTGCTTGCGACGTTAGTCAGAACAATGTTGTCACTTATCAACGAAATAAGAAAACAAGAATAGGCTGAAGAGTTATAAATTCCCCGAATTAGTCCTTTAATTGATAAATTTCATTAGATGGTTGCCTCAGCAAACGTTTATTAGAAATGTAATTGTACAGAGTGGGACTACTTCAGGACAACGCAAATCGGCTCGCTCTGTAAGAAATTCAGAAAAAAACACTCATTGTATCGATTGACAAGGTAGGTACGGAACTAACCTAACTAAAACGCACGGCATCGCTCACACATAGGGCACTAGTGGTGTTTCCCACTGTAAACGCTTGCACTCGCGTCAATCGCCGGTATCCTAGTAGCGCTTAAATCGCCCGAATCCCGCTCACGTAGGACGATGCCTAAGGGTGTTTGTAGCAGAGTACAAGGAGGAGAAAACAGAGAGCTCTGGTGAACTCAGGGCCTGGACCCCTCCATTTGAGAGTTAAGAACGTTTGTGAATAGAGTTTGCAAACTAGGTTTACCACTAGTGACAGCTCAAACTGCACCGAGTATCTTGATGATCTTTGTTTGAAGGATTGTTCAACGACTATTTGAATGATTCGAGCAACTTACAGCCGGTGATTCCCCCAACGGTTTCCTCGGTTTCTTGATCATCCCTTTGCTCCAGGCGTCTTTGCGTCGTCGACGTTTCCTCGCGCTGGACGTCTGCCCC
Source organism: Creontiades dilutus (assembly GCA_031894815.1). Taxonomy (NCBI): domain Eukaryota; kingdom Metazoa; phylum Arthropoda; class Insecta; order Hemiptera; family Miridae; genus Creontiades; species Creontiades dilutus. The sequence continues at coordinate 60,984 of JAVIWC010002356.1, read as the reverse complement.
GGCGGCGTAGGTTTCAAAGCGATATCGCCCGAGGATTTGGTAGGGATCTGAAACCCGAAGATGTAGTTAATGATGGAAGTTGAAAGATGAACCTAAAGAAATCTGTGTTAAAAAGGATTGATTAAGTCCACCATAACGGATGCCGCAGGACCCAAAATTATACGAAACAATAATTAATTGAATCCATCTCATTCCAAAAGGCTGCTAATCACAACACCTTCAACTTCCTCACTAATTTGAGTCAAAACACAATCGTGATGGCAACTTGGTGCAAAACCCAACTTTAACCTGGAAGATCGTGGATATCGTCTTGATCTTTAGGTAGTGACACCATCAGGTGCATATATCATTGATGATTCAGTGGTCTTGGATTCAGCAAGGAGATCGCTCAAGGATATCAACCCTGCCAAAATTGGGAAGCACCAAGTTGATGCTCTACTGCAAGCAGCAGCGCAGCTAGCTGATATGCAACCTGTCCAGATTCAGGTGATTGGTGCAAGAGGAACTGAGCTGACATAGGCAGGCTTTCCTGTTATGATAATGGAATGGATGACTACCAGGGTCCTATTAGGAGGAGCTCTCATATGGGCAGTATTCAGGGCAACTACTTCCTGCCATGTATTGATGGCCGATTGAGGTGCCATAATGGAGCCTGGACTACCAAAAATACAATAGTCCTGACTTCCTGGTAGTGACAACATCAGGTGCATATCATTGATGATTCAGTGGTCTTGGATTCAGCAAGGAGATCGCTCAATGATATCAACTTTGCCAAAATTGGGAAACACCAAGTTGATGCTCTACTGCAAGCAGCAGCGCAGCTAGCAGATATGCAACCTGTCCAGATTCAGGTGATTGGTGCAAGAGGAACTGAGCTGACATAGGCAGACTTTCCTGTTATGATAATGGAATTCCTTCCATCAGGGTCCTATTAGTTAGGAGCTCTCATATGGGCAGTGGGCAACTACTTCCTGCCATGAATTGATGGCCGATTGAGGTGCCGTAATGGAGCCTGGACTACCAAAAATACAATAGTCCTGACTTCCTGGTAGTGACAGCATCAGGTGCATAACATTGATGATTCAGTGGTCTTGGAGTCAGCAAGGAGATTGCTCAAGGATATCAACTCTGCCAAAATTGGGAAGCACCAAGTTGATGCTCTACTGCAAGCAGCAGCGCAGCTAGCAGATATGCAACCTGTCCAGATTCAGGTGATTGGTGCAAGAGGAACTGAGCTGACATAGGCAGGCTTTCCTGTTATGATAATGGAATGGATGACTACCAGGGTCCTATTAGGAGGAGCTCTCATATGGGTCGTATTCAGGGCAACTACTTCCTGCCATGTATTGATGGCCGATTGAGGTGCCGTAATGGAGCCTGGACTACCAAAAATACGATAGTCCCGACTTCCTGGTAGTGACAACATCAGGTGCATATCATTGATGATTCAGTGGTCTTGGATTCAGCGAGGAGATCGCTCAAGGATATCAACCCTGCCAAAATTGGGAAGCACCAAGTTGATGATCTACTGCAAGCAGCAGCGCAGCTAGCTGATATGCAACCTGTCCAGATTCAGGTAATTGGCGCAACCTGGCACAGTGTATGATGCAAGAGTTGACATCGGCAGGCTTTCCTGTTATGATAATGGAAATCCTTCCATTCTTTTCCTGTTGTGTTATGGTATGGACAGTGCCCTGTTGATCATACAGTATGATGTAACTACAGTATGGAACTATCATGATCCATACAATGATTCATACTATGAGCTAAATGATGATTTAAAGTGCTAGAAATAGATAAAATCAAGCATTTTATTGATCAATGAGATGTGCAAGTCAAGAAAATTTAACGCATTTCCAATTTGAAGACGGGATCCATATTTTTGACCAATGGGATAACTTCATTTTATAGCGGAATTCTCGTGAAGAAAAGCTTGCAATTGAGATATTTGCATTCTAAAATTTGTCGTTTTACAGGTACAATCTTCCGCTGTTCTGATATTAACAAAGTACAATGGAGTGAAACTCACAGAATCCGAGTCGTTCTTTTTGTCTTTAGCGTCGTTTTCGTCTTTGACGTCAACGTCCATTTTATTCTCCTCCTGGTGAGCCCGTTTCTTTCTCTCGTCTCGAATTTGCCTGCGGACAAAAAAAATATATATGCAGGAGGTTCTTCGGCAATGGATAGTTTCGTGTGAGGGAATGAGAATCCCCTTGGGGGAGGATTAAACCAATCGAGAGCTGTATAACTGTGTGGATTTGAAACCTCCATCCTAACCTTTCCTGATCCACGTGCTTGCAGAGTGAATTCACCGTACACTCCTGGTATGGATCCAGAGGTGTGTATTACTCGCGTGTGAAGTTTTCGGTCAACCTGCAAAAGTTGTCGATCAAGAAGGCAGTGGGCCACTGTCGACAGACCTGGAACGAATCTATTGTTGAAGGCACCTTTTTGAGAGTACGCAGATGAGGCAAACTCGTGTATGAAATGAATGAAATTAAATTTCCTTAAAAATACGTAGCAGGAGCAGGAGTTGTTGTACAGCGGCTGGGATGTGGAGAGAGAGAGACTGGGTCATCTGCCAAGTGACCAGGGCAAGAAGCCAGATATCGTTGCCGTTGATATCGTCTGCCATAATCCTGGATGTCCGAGTTGTCAGCTTGCAGCGTGGACGTGGAGCAGCCCAGAGGGCTAAGATAAGCAAATATGATAGGAACGACCTGCGGCAAGCGGTATCTGAAGCTTACATCAAGGTTATGGCTGCAACCTTGTCATGGCGCGGAGTGTGGTGCGGGAAAAGTGAAACGAGTTACTTGAGCTGGGCATCTCGTCGGGAGTACTTCGTGCTATCACCACCCGCGTCATCTGAGGCTCGTACTTGAATGGGTGGTCATTTTATAGGGGCACTTCCTTAAGGTTTTATAGGGGCCAGCGTGGGGTAAACACATGATTTGAACTTGAAGAATATTTTTCAATTTCATTTAGTTATTTGATTTTTATTTAAATGGCATTCTACATCTGATAACAGTTAAATGCAGAATTTAAACTAACCCCGCATCGTAACGCTATATCGACAATTTTCACGTGCCCGAGATTCACTTACCGACAGTTGATTTCGAAATCCGAGTCCATTTCGGCTTTGATGAGGGCGTAGGCGGTGTCTCGGAGGTAACAGGCCCTGCGAAAAACACGAGAAATCGAAGATTTAATTAAGAAACTGGATGCTGAATGAGGGAGGAGAGAGAGAGAGAGAGAGAGAGAGAGAGAGAGAGAGAGAGAGAGAGAGAGAGAGAGAGAGAGAGAGAGAGAGAGAGAGAGAGAGAGAGAGAGAGAGAGAGAGAGAGAGAGAGAGAGGAGAGAGAGAGAGAGAGAGAGAGAGAGAGAGAGAGAGAGAGAGAGAGAGAGAGAGAGAGAGAGAGAGAGAGAGAGAGAGAGAGAGAGAGAGAGAGAGAGAGAGAGAGAGAGAGGGAGGGAGAGAGAGAGGAGGAGAGAGAGAGAGAGAGAGAGAGAGAGAGAGAGAGAGAGAGAGAGAGAGAGAGAGAGAGAGAGAGAGAGAGAGAGAGAGAGAGAGAGAGAGAGAGAGAGAGAGAGAGAGGGAGAGAGAGAGAGAGAGAGAGAGAGAGAGAGAGAGAGAGAGAGAGAGAGAGAGAGAGAGAGAGAGAGAGAGAGAGAGAGAGAGAGAGAGAGAGAGAGAGAGAGAGAGAGAGAGAGAGAGAGAGAGAGAGAGAGAGAGAGAGAGAGAGAGAGAGAGAGAGAGAGAGAGAGAGAGAGAGAGAGAGAGAGAGAGAGAGAGAGAGAGAGAGAGAGAGAGAGAGAGAGAGAGAGAGAGAGAGAGAGAGAGAGAGAGAGAGAGAGAGAGAGAGAGAGAGAGAGAGAGAGAGAGAGAGAGAGAGAGAGAGAGAGAGAGAGAGAGAGAGAGAGAGAGAGAGAGAGAGAGAGAGAGAGAGAGAGAGAGAGAGAGAGAGAGAGAGAGAGAGAGAGAGAGAGAGAGAGAGAGAGAGAGAGAGAGAGAGAGAGAGAGAGAGAGAGAGAGAGAGAGAGAGAGAGAGAGAGAGAGAGAGAGAGAGAGAGAGAGAGAGAGAATATGAATGAATGACGCTTTATTTGAAAATCTGTACAAAATTTACATAGAAATTAAGATAAAATGTGCTCCGAATGCACAAAAATTAAAATTTACAGTATTTCGAGAAAATTTCACTAAATTTATGGGAAATATATCCATTAAAAAAAAATGAGAAAATAGACTAAATCGTATCATTATTAACCAGCATATGAGGAAATCAATTTGTTTTTATATTCTTTTTTTTTAAGTATTCACAGAAGTCACGTGGCCTAATTTAATTGGCCAACTGAATTGATGTCAAAGTTCAAACAGAAATAAAATAAATGAAAAACTTGTAAGAAAACACTTCTGAGGTGTTCAGAGTACTGAACACCCCGAGCGTCGGATTAAAATGTGTCTGATTATCGAGGGACAGCTGTGCAGAATTCTCCAAAACAACATGCAAACGGACGAAAACTCAAAATCATAAGGATCGATATTTAGAAATGAGTAAAACGGTTAAAAAAAACTCACCGATGACGGATTTGTTTGTCAGCGGGGTCTCGGTCGGGGTTATATTCTAAGGCGTTTGTACAGAGGAGGTCGATATCGTTGAGGAAATCCTGAAAAAAAGAAAAAACGACACAATATAAATCGAGGGGTTAGAGGTAAAAGTAGCCAAGTCACAAATGTTAAAATTGTGAGAAAAATAAATTCAAATTTTAGACGCTAGCGTAAAATCATAAATATTTCCGAAAAAATGGGCAAAATCTATATTAACCTACAAATTTTGTAGGTTATGCACTTGGTTTGGAGGCGATGCGGTTTTCAAGGTTAAAAGATGAACAATTATCTACAGAATTTGAATTTTCGTCGTACGCCGTACGCACAATTTGTCCCAAACGCCCCAATTCTTGAGCCAGCTCTCTCACTTAATTTAAAGTGCCCTTTAAGGGTTGTCAAAGTTTTGTAAGAATCCCTAAAAACCTTTAAAAAAAAAGTCAAGGCGGTCTGAATTTGGACTCTTTTTGAAGAACACTCCACGAGTAATCGAATGAGCCCCTCCCCAGGTCGGTAGGTCAAACCATTCTCGATGTATGGCCCAATTTATGGTGCCAACATTCGCGTTATTTTGGTTTATTGTTTTTGTGTTGATATCAATAACCTAGCGACGTAGTGATGTAGTAATGTGGATACTGGAGTGAACTCCTAAAAGGCTTTGTAGCCAATACACGTGTTGAAGCATTCTGATGGTATTTCTGGCATTTCAGGAAATATGCATAGAGCACGAAAATCTGCACCAACCCGCACAATCCCTGAAAATTTCATCGAAAACGGTCAAGAACTCCCGGAGTTATGCGCGTAACAAGGATTTCACGTTTGCGCATGCGCAGAGGCTACTATTGATCCGGGGGTCATGAAACTTATAGGGGACCATCTAACACATCAAATCCGACCAATCCCTGAAAATTTCATCGAAATTGGTCAAGAACTCCCAGAGTTATGCGCGTAACAAGGATTTCGTTTGCGCATGCGCAGAGGCTACTATTGATCCGGGGGTCATGAAACTCATAGGGGACCATCTACACCCCAACCCGCACAATCCCTGAAAATTTCATCGAAATCGGACTATAACTTCGTGTAGTTTTGCCCGTAACAAGGATTTGCTGACAGACAGACAGACACGGAACCAAAATTGTTCAGAAAGGTCTAAAACGCAAAATACGAGTGGAATTTTTGATTTTGGCGACACACAAATTTTCATAGAAGACTCAGAAGCAAAAAGGTTGATTATGGCTTGAAAATGTTCTGTGAGTGTTTAATTTTATTATTTATAACGTATGGAATAAAGTAAATAAAATTAAAATTATAGAATTAAAAATGAAATAAGGTAAATTGAGGAGCTCACTTGGGCGCACGTGTACTCTAAATGATCGATTTTCGTCATCATCGTTTCCAAATCCATCGGTTCCTTGATGACTTGGAGGTAGTCGGGCACCTCGTTGATGTCGACGGGCTTCGAAAACATGTAAAATCTGAAAACATGTAGAAAAAAGTGGGTTACAAGTTACATGGGACGTGAGATTTGTGGAAATAAATATGGATTAACTTCAAAAAAAGCTAGAAAAAACAACAAGATGATGGTTTTTGGTAGTTTCAGGGAAACTCCCAATCTGAATAGCCATTTTTTACTAACTCGAGGTCAAAAAACTCGAATATGGCAAAGAAAATCGTACATTACCTCGTATTTTCAAGACAAAAACAGTATAAAATGTCTGTAGCCTACATACACTTTTTGCTGCTAGATAGTGTTTGCTCCTTCTAACAGCGGAAGCTATTAACCTGCAAAACTTGAAGGTTGCCAGGAAAAACTAAATACTCCAGGATGAACCTCTCGTGGGAAGGAATCTCAAGAATTTGGATTGGGGAGCTGATCCATCACAAACCTCAGTTTTGCCAATTTCTCCAATGATAGCTGGGCAGCTTAGCCGAGTTGAATTCCTGCGGAAACCTATGCAGCATAAATATGACCAGTTACAGGGATGTTTGCCAAATCCTGAAGCTTGGAAACCATCCAGGAAGGAAGTTCAGATTATGGTAAAATTCAATGCCCCAGCCTGGACAATGCCTACATTCACTTTTTGCTGCTAGATAGTGTTTGCTCCTTCTTACAGCGGAAGCTATTAACCTGCAAAACTTGAAGGTTGCCAGGAAAAGCTAAAATACTCCAGGATGAACCTCTTGGGGGAAGGAATCTCAAGAATTTGGATTGGGGAGGTGATCCAGCACAAACCTGAGTTTTGCCAATTTCTCCAATGATAGCTGGACAGTTTAGCCAAGTTTAATTCCTGCAGAAACCTCTGCAGCATGAATATGACCAGTTACAGGGATGTTTGCCAAATCCTGAAGCTGGGAAACGATCCAAGAAAAGAAGGAAGTTGAGATTATGGTGAAATTCAATGCTCCAGCCTGGACAATGCCTACATTCACTTTTTGCTGCTAGATAGTGTTTGCTCCTTCTAACAGCAGAAGCTATTAACCTGCAAAACCTGAAGGTTGCCAGGAAAAGCTGCAATACTCCAGGATGAACCTCTCGTGGGAAGGAATCTCAAGAATCTGCATTGGGAGCAGATCCATCACAAACCTCAGTTTTGCCAATTTCTCCAATGATAGCTGGACAGCTTAGCCAAGTTTAATTCGTGGAGAAACCTCTGCAGCATGAATATGACCAGTTACAGGGATGTTTGCCAAATCCTGACGCTTGGAAACCATCCAAGGAAGGAAGTTGAGATTATGGTAAAATCCAATGTCCCAGCCTGGACAATGCCTACATTCACTTTTTGCTGCTAGATAGTGTTTGCTCCTTCTTACAGCAGAAGCTATTAACCTGCAAAACCTGAAGGTTACCAGGAAAAGCTAAAATACTCCAGGATGAACGTGCCTATTCACGAATCTTCATGACCCCTGATTGCCTCTTGTACTTCATATTAGCTACATCTCTTGCTGGAGTCCATCAGAAATTGGCAACCAATGACTCCTCCACAACAACCCTGATACATGCAGAAATATCCTGGACATGCTTCTCTCAACGTGTTCATCACTTACAGCCTGAGCCTATTTGCGAATCTTACTCTTCCTTGGTGGCCTCTTGTACTTCACATCAGCTGCATCTCTTGCTGTAGTCCAGCAGAAATCAGCAACAAATGACTCCTCCACAAAACACTGATACATGCAGAAATATCCTGGACATACATCTCTCAACGTGTTCTTCACTTACTAGATCAGCCTATTTGCGAATCTTTCTGTTCCTTGAATGCCCCTAGTACTTCATCTCCTGCTGGAGTCCATCAGAAATTGACAACCAATGACTCGCACCTACAACCCTGATACATGCAGAAATATCCTGGACAAAACTCTCAGCATGTTCATCATCTACAGGGTGAGCCTATTTGCTAATCTTTCTCTTCCTTAATGGCCTCCTGTACTTCACATCAGCTGCATCTCTTGCTGAAGTCCAGCAGAAATCAGCAACAATTGACTCCTCCACAACAACCCTGATACATGCAGAAATATCCAGGACATGCATCTCTCAACGTGCTCATCCCCTACAGGCTGAGCCTGTTCACGATTCTTTCTCTTAATCGATTGACTCCTGTACTTCATATCAGCTGCATCTCTTGTTAGACTCCAGCAGAAATCAGCAGCCATGGACTCCTCCACAACAACCCTGATACATGCAGAAATATCCTGGACATACATCTCTCAACGTGCTCATCACTTACTGATTAGCCTATTCACGAACCTTCCTGTTCCTTGATTGCCCCTAGTACTTCATCTCTTGCTGGAGTCCTTCAGAAATTGGCAACCAATGACTCGTAACTACAACCCTAATACATGCAGAAATATCCTGGACATACATCTTTCAACGTCTTCAGTCTAATCACGAATCTTCCTGTTCCTTGATGGCCTCTTGTACTTCACATCAGCTGCATCTTTTGCTGTAGTCCAGCAGAAATCAGCAACAATTGACTCCTCCACAACAACCCTGATACATGCAGAAATATCCTGGACATACATCTCCCAATGTGTTCATCACTACAGCCTGAGACTATTTGCAAATCTTACTCTTCCTTAATGGCCTCCTGCACTTCACATCAGCTGCATCTCTTGCTGAAGTCCAGCAGAAATCAGCAACGATTGGCTCCTCCACAACAACCCTGATACATGCAGAAATATAAGCAGAAATACTTCATATAGATTCACTCACTGTTTATTTCGAGCTAATTTGGCGCAGATTTGCCTCAAAAATATTCGCAGCTCTCGAAGCGTGTTTTCCTCTTCGTCGCGAAGAGCTTCGAGCTGTTTGTCCGACAGTTTCGGCGGTGGCGTGGGCGGCGCCTCAACCAGCGGTTCCATCTCCTCTGCAAAACGTTGAAAATTATAGCACGAGGAGCGTAAATGCAGAAATCGTTGTGGACTCAACTTCAATCAATCAAATATTTTTATTGTATAAAATCCAGCAAGGGATTGTTACAAAAGTTCGGTTAATAGTGGGTGTGGGTAGTGGAGTGACCACATTCATTCAGAATCTCTTGATTTGGAGCGTTGTATCTGTTTATTCATCTAGAGAAATCGTCCCGGACATTCCTCAGTCAGCAACAACTAGCATGTTTGAGGCATTGACACGTTGGTGGTACCACACATATATTGTTGTTGTTTACTCTTAGTTCTGTATTTTGTGTCAAGCTTTCCACTCCTGCCTGTCCATGTATTCAGGATGGTCATGGTATATTGCTCAGTTGTTAATTTACAACTGCGTCAATTATATAAATAACTGCTTTTAAAAAAAAAATCAAAAATGGGGAGAGGAACTGCAGCTTAAATTAATTTAAGCTGCAATTCCTGGACTAATCTCAGCCTTTTTTTTTAAAGCAGTTATTTTATAATTGACTTAGATGGCCTCCTTAATTACACATCTGCATCTTTGCTGTCCAAAACTAGAAATGTTAGCAAGTTTGATTTAGGAAAACACTTTCGATTCATCAAAAATAAATGGACCCACCACATTCAAAATCTGTGTCAGAAACTAAGAAAATTCAGCCTATACCTCTATAGAATAAAATTTCTTCAGATCAGCTAAAGATCAATATTTATCAGGCGCTGTTTGAGCAAAATCTCACAGTATGCAATTGTTATATGGTGGAGCACTTACAAGTACCTCATGAATTCAAAAAATGACATTGAAGGTATTGTTCAATAAGCCCAAATTGATAAATTATTTCAATTTGAATTTGTTAAACGTCCACCAATGTACAATTAAATATGCTAAAACTAATCCGTCACTCTAGAACATATATTTTGCTGATGTGAGACAGTTCAAAATCATACAGACTTTGCCTTAAAAAATACATTTGCTCAAATACGACAAAATACAGAGGCATGCAAATAGTCAATGAGATTTTGAAAAAATTATAAATCTAATGAATATAAATAGGATTGTTATTCAAAAAAGAAAATTATAAAACTGATAAGATGCTAAATTGGTACAACAAAGCAGTTAAAATAAATAATATAAAAGGAGTACAATGAGCAGTTATAATTTATAATAATAAATGGCGTGTATACTAAGTAGGTACATCATCTCATGGAAGGTGTTGTACCTTGGGACAGTTGTACCTTGGGACAAAGAGCATAGCTCTGCCATCTGTTGGTGAAACACTAAACTAACCTTATGTAGTTGTTCCTCTAGCCAAAGTGCTAGTGTAGAATGACTGGACACTTTGGACTGTGATTTATGGGAGCTACACAATAAAAAGTGAAACACTCATAGGTAAGTAAATTTTTTGTTGTTTCATTGTTTTTTTTTATATTTTGTCCTAATTAATTATTGTCAAAAAGTAAGACAGTATACTAAAGCTTAAATTGTACTCTATTTAATGGTGCAGTTAGTTAACCTGTAATGTTAACCTCAAACACTTTTAAAGGTCATGTTTTCATTTGTTGCAGTGTGTTGTACCTTGGGACTAATTTGAGGTTGTACCTTGGGACTTTGTATATGAGATCCAGTATTTGGTTAAGACAGGAACAAACACGTTCATCTCAAGAAATGAGATCATATATGAAATAGGAGAAGAAGAGATCATTTGTAAACTGCCTCCGCCCATAGCTGCAGGATCTTCAGCGCGTCAACAGAACTCACTTAAATTCCCTGTGAACTTTAATGGTTACGACATGCCATTGGACTAATCTAGTAGATTTATTTGTATTAATCTGACATATAAAGTTTGCTGTAATGGTTTTGTATTTTTATATGTAATTATAAGATTTATGTGTTAAAATTTGTTTGTTTTTCATCTGGTCCCAAGGTACAACACCCTATGTCCCAAGGTACAACAGTATGTTGTACCTTGGGACACTCTGCAAGGGTTAACAAAATAATTTATTACTCTCTTGATAAGTAATATTTTTTAAGTTTTAAAGTGTTAGTAGATCCCTTAAAAGGTAAGCAATAACCTACTACTTTCATTTTTACTATAAGTTTTACCCAAGTAAAATAAAATACATTTGTTTACAAATTGTCCCAAGGTACAACACCTTCCCCTACATCTCGGCAATTTCCCAACATTTTTGCACATTTGACCACATTTTCGGAATCTGCGTTAAATTTCCTATAAGATGAAGTTACTTTGATTTCCAAAACGCATCTTCCAAACACCGAAATTTTCAATCAAAGATGAACATTTTTCGCAAAGTGAAATTTTTCAAAAACTTGGAACGCTTGGCGTGACCACAAAAATAATTTTTTTCGTTGTCAAATTTGATAAAAACTTCTCCCACTTCTAAGCTTTCCAACGGCGTCTCAACCATTTAATTCTGATTGGAATTGACGGAGAAATTAAAGTTCAAATGCCAGAAAACGTGTAGTTCGTTTTAACGTAAGTTGGTAGGTGACGTACGATATGGGCCACAGAAACTGATTTTTCTCGATTTCAATTAATGTTTTCCGGCATTCAACCACAGGTTCGAATTGGGCGTTGAATTTCCTGTAAGAAGAGGTTCATTTTGTTTCCAAAATGTTTTTTCCAAGTACTGTAAAAAATTAAAAATTGAGAATTGTGATAAATGTGTAAAAAAAATTTTGGAAACAAAATGAACCTCTTCTTACAGGAAATTTAACGCCCAATTCAAACCTGTGGTTGAATGCCGGAAAACATTAATTGAAATCGAGAAAAATCAGTTTCTGTGGCCCATATCGTACGTCACCTACCAACTTACGTTAAAACGAACTACACGTTTTCTGGCATTCGAACTTTAATTTCTCCGTCAATTCCAATCAGAATTAAATGGTTGAGACGCCGTTGGAAAGCTTAGAAGTGGGAGGAGTTTTTATCAAATTTGACAACGAAAAAAATTATTTTTGTGGTCACGCCAAGCGTTCCAAGTTTTTGAAAAATTTCACTTTGCGAAAAATGTTCATCTTTGATTGAAAATTTCGGTGTTTGGAAGATGCGTTTAGGAAATCAAAGTAACTTCATCTTATAGGAAATTTAACGCAGATTCCGAAAATGTGGTCAAATGTGCAAAAATGTTGGGAAATTGCCGAGAAAAAAGCGTTTTAATGGCGAAAAACGCGATTTTTTGAAAAAACTCTTAAAAATAGCATATCTCAGCAACGGGTTGAGAAAAAAAATCGCGGTTGGCGGCGATTTACTCCATTTTCCATGTAGTTTCACCCAATTTTTTTTTTTACACTAAGTGCGGGACACCCTGTATAACGAGCATTCAAGCAAGAAGTGAGTAATCGTTTACGGCTCCAGCTTGTCGCATACTGTACAAAGTTCTCCGTTGTCAAGCACGTATTTGCTGCGTTTATGAAAAAAAAATGTATTTTACCCGTGTCTTTATTTGTTGTCGCTAATCGTAGCTGAGCAATTAGTCTCATTTTATGGATGTTTCCTGTCAGGTCTAGATATTGCTGCCTTCCAGAAAAATCAACTATTTTCCTGAACGGACGGTAGTAAATAGAGCGAATCTTCCGGAAAATAGTCCAGAGGCAATGTAAAAAGAGCGAACACCTAACCCTAATTGGTACGGGAGGGTATGTAAAAAGAGCGAACAACTTTCGCTGCAAAGTGGTAAAACGCAGCAAATTCTTTCACTGGGGTTTATTATTCACTTGGCTTGCGTTCATTTATCATATCAGACCTACATCAAATTAAAGGAAATGGGCTCACTCCCATATTCGAGTTGAGGGCGCTTGGAACGGCCAGATGGGAAACTGCCAGTTATCAAGAAGGCGATAACAGAACTCGAAAAACGCAAATCTTGGCCGCATTAATCATGCCATAAATCGGGAATGGTTTGACCTACAGACCTGGGAAGGGGCTCATTCGATTCCTCATGGAAAGTTCTACAAAACAAGTCCACATTTAGGCCGCCTTGATGTTTTTTGAGGTTTTTTAGGATTTTACAAAACTTTGGCAACCCTTAAATGGCACTTCAATTTGAGTTAGAAAGCTGGCTAAAGAATTGGGGCGTTGTCGGACCAACATGGATTTTTCCTGAAAATTTCAGATGTTTTGGTCCAGCCGTTTGGGAGAAATCTTGCGTACGGCGTACGGCGGACGGACGGAAAATTTTTTATTGCAGATTTGGATTCCAGACCCTTTGAAACGTAAACCATGAAATTTTCAGGGGGGGTTAGAAATTTTTTTTTCGAGAGCGATTACTATGGTTTATTATTGAATAATAAACCAAAAGAGCGAATAATTCTTTTTATTCTGTAAAGTTACAAAATTTGTCGATTCAAGTACACAACAATGTTTACATGGTTAACAAAAATGTTAAGATGGCGTATACGTTTTTATCATTTCTTTGATGTACTAGGAACCGCAGTAGTTGAAGTGTTGAACTGGCATGGTATTTTTTGGTTTTTTTGTTAGGATTTCGTGGTAGCAAGATTCAACATCGGCAGGTTTTAAGAACACTAAGCCAAAAAACAGTTTCAGCCATTTTCCTATGTCCGTGTCGTTTGAGTAATTGGATTTGCCCAGCACTCGCTCTATTTACAAGACGACGTTCGCTCTATTTACATGACCTATGCGCCCAGTGATATTTCCATTCGCTCTTTTTACTATCAGGGTTAGGGCAAATATTGTTGACATACTACAAACATACTGTGCATTATCCCTTTCATATCGGTGGAACTAGCTTTCTCGGTTCTCTTTGCAAGAAGTCACCGAAGCTTCAAAGCGAGTATGTGGGCTGATCGAAAGACATGGTTTCATATGTGCCAGACTGAAAGACCGTAAACAGCTACCTACGTTTGAGACCAAGAGCCAGTACAAAACCTCTGTAAAGGAATAAAATTCAAGTAAGTGTACAGACTACTTTGTAGATACAATGTTTTTTAATAACGTCTTTATCTTACTGTATTCCATATTAAATTAAAATTTCATCAGGAAATCGTAATAGCTCTCATGATTTTTTTTAAATCAGTAGTTCTGCAGTGCATAAATACTATATACATTGTATACCTTTGGTTTCAGGTTTTGAAGCGAAGATCAAAGGAGGAATACATATAAGCCATTAAATTTGCAATAGAACAATAAAACGCTTGCTCACAGTGCTAAGGCTCTTATGTCATATGGAAAAATCAACAATATTTTTTACTTTTAACAACTACACTAAACTTTGTGACATGTTGTAACCTTTTTTTTTAATTTATTTTTTTTAAATAAACAACAGTAACAGCAAATAACATAAGAGTTTATTTCAACACCTTCTTCATACAAGTAACTTCGTTAAACTGTTCTTCATTATTAAATAATGAAATAAATAATTAAATGTTTACTTATTACAACAATTCCAACCAAGCCAAACCAGGTTTTAGTTACATTTAAGGTTTAAAGTATGAACCATAATGATATCCAAGTAATGGAAAATAGCAAAAATCGGCCGAAATTTACGACTTTTAGGCCTTGTGCGGGAGACCTAAATTATGTGCTACATTATTGAGATAATTTTTATATAGTTGTTCGTGGTTATCATTAGTGTAATATTAACTTGCAAGTTAGAAAAACGCACGTTTTAGGTTATTTTAATTTTTTGTAAAAATTGACTTTTTTAGCAAAATTTTTAAACTTTAGGCCTTGTGCGGGAGACCTAAACATTTTTTTAAAAATCTAAAATTTTGTGTGGTAATTCGTAGTACCTAGTAGCAACTTTTTTTCAACTTGGAATTTGAAAACAAAAAAAAAGTTGAAAATCGATACACCCTACTGTGCATACACATGTAAAGTAAACGTAAGTGAAGTAAACAAGGAATTTCACGCGACTACACGGATGTGTCACGGACGTTGCCAGCCGTCCTCTAGACAGCGCTCAGTACGTTTTGCAGAAAGGGAGCTAAAGTCAAAGTATTTTCATAACATACGAGGTCTGATCAAAAAGTTCCAGAACTTTCTTAATAACTCTATTAATTTATTTTCAAATATTTTCAAATTTGTCCCCCTTGGCTACGTTCAAAGTACTCCCCTAAGCTACTGTATTGCTCCAGCGATTTTTGCTTCAGGACGTCTCCCAAACGCTGTCCGTTTTTTCCATTGATCCATGCAGTCGGAATAAGCCTCAGATGGGATGCTTCTCATCCCCAATTTCTTGGTCAAAATTTCCTGACATGATCCGAAGGATATCCGGCACTCTTCGGCCATTTCATCGGATCGTCAGGCGGCGGTTCGAACGCACCAGGGATGTTCACTTGGGCCACATTGGAATTGGCCATTTGACGTCGAGGGTCTCCCTGAACGAGGGTCATCTTCGACGGACATCCTCCCTTGTTTGAAACGCTGGTACCACTCGTCACCTTGAACGACCCATGGTTTCTTCCTCGTAAGCCTCAGTTAACATTTTGAAAGTTTCCGTGAATGATTTCCCGAGTTTAACACAGAATTTGACACAAACTCGCTGCTCCTGCTTCGCGTCCATCGTCAAATTCGCCGCTGTACAAAATTGCGCTCCACTAGAAATGCGATAACTTCCTAACTAAGAAGGTTATCGCGATAATTCAAAATTTGCGTGACTCACGAAGAGTAACGCTAACAGCTGAGACCATCGGGAAGTTTTTAACACTCTCCGTTCACGCGCAAAATCAAAAGTTCCGGAACTTTTTGATCAGACCTCGTACATAAAATCATTGCGTGCCTTGCAGTCACCCATCGCAGATTTGAGCTCTTTAGAGCGCAATTCCAATTAAGTTTCATTCAAAACGAACAATTAATCCTGGGCCCACCCCCGTCAACAAGGTTTTTGAAAATATCAGCACAAACGAGCCCTCTCTGACAGCTAAGCATTCATAAAACGCTGCAAATTCTTTCACTCGGGTTTATTATTCAATTGGCTTGCGTTCATAATTTGAATTTCTACTAAGCTTTGGAGTGTACGCGTTTCACAGGTGATAGAGCGATTATTGAATTTCAGGAGATATGCATAGAGCACGTAAATCTGTTCTCAACCAAAATACCTATTTGGATTGATCAGTTGATCATATTTGTGTGCCCCCTGAAATTCAATAATCGCTCTATCCTGTGAAACGCGCACACTCCAAAGCTTAGTGGAAATTCAAATCATGAACGCAAGCCAATTGAACAATAAACCCCAGTGAAAGAATTTGCGGCGTTTTTTTATTGAACCTCAATACCCCCCCCCCCCCACAATAAAAACATCTATAATTTATCAAGTCCTTTAGCACTCGTATTGCGTTAAAACTTCCCCAAATCCAAATTTAAACGATGTAGCCAAAGGTAGACAGATGTAGAGGAGGCACACAAATATCATCAACTGATCAATCCAAATGGGTATTTTGGTTGAGAACCGATTTACGTGCTCTATGCATATCTCCTGAAATTCAATAATCGCTCTATCACCTGTGAAACGCGCACACTCCAAAGCTTAGTAGAAATTCAAATCATGAACGCGAGCCAATTGAATAATAAACCCCAGTGAAGGAATTTGCAGCGTTTTTTATGGTTATCAGAGTGCTTCAACCCGTGTATCAGCTACAAACCCTTTTAGGAGTTCACTCCAGTATCCACATTACTACGTCACTAGGTTACTGATATCAACACAAAAACAATAATAAACCAAAATAACGCGAATGTTGGCACCATAAATCGGGCCATAGATTGGGAATGGTTTGACCTACGGACCTGAGGAGGGGCTCATTCGATTCCTCAATGGTGGGAAAACATTGATGTTCAACATCGGATATGAAACACGATGTTTCTAAAACATTGATATCGATGTTCCATCCCTACCAACGATATCATCTGCACTTTTTTTCTACGTCTATCCCATGAAAGGACAGCGTGATAACACAGCATTCCCCATCTTCGAGTGCTTTACATCCATCTACATCTACTTATTGGCATATGTTCTGTACCTGTTGAGGTAACCGCTCCTCTCGTGACGTCCCGAGGTAGAGTATGGGGAGCGAAGGATCCATTTGTGTGACTAGGGAATCGAACGTCGCTTTGACGGTGGACGACGTGCTTGCCCACCAAAGGGAGACGTCGCCGAACCAAAGGATACACCCGCTACGATGGGGCAGCTCCTTGAACACCTAGAAAGAAACAAGAAACAGAACATTAACATCCACCACACATACATGGATGCTTTGGCCCAAAAACAGGCAATACACATGGCAAATCCTGGTTCTTCGAGATTTTTGCAGACATAAGCAAGTTGGGTGTCATTTCCTGGTAGTTTTGGACGATGAATCTACTATTATAAGTTGCAGCAATGCTGAAATTCGCTATTGGCAAATAATCGCCACCGGAAATATGGGAAATGAAACCAATAGCACTCCAAAGGACTGGCCACTCACGGTTTAACTACCTGCTGATCCTGGGCAATCAGGGTGAGCTCAGGATCTTACCTGAACCCTGCTTAACAAAAGCTTTTCATGGATTGTAACACAGAAAATAAAACCCAAAAAGCAAAATGTGACGATGTCACTGTGTCGGATGAAGAGAGGTTATTAAAAAGCCCTCCATCCGATACAAATACTATTATACCTATGGACGTCACTGAGAGCAGTGCTACCATTGCATCAGCGACATCCATTCAAGGTGACCAACAGGTGAATTCACCTGGGGCCACAAATGAAGAGGACACCCCTAATACCCCAAAGCCTGAAGAGGAATGGTTTACCAACTACAACAGGCTGGGAGGTGCAGGGAAGAGGCGAGTTTGCCTATTTTATGAGGCAAGGAAAGACCAGAGAAGAGGACTGCAATCCTTCGAATAACACCTATGCCAACTGACCAGAAGGAGAAGGGAAAGAGGGGTCGAATCCTCAAACAATACCACAAGTTTGACAGCCAGAAATCAGCTCTTAAGAAAAAGAGAGTTTGTTTTCATAAACCTCAGCCTTCTGAATACCCGGATTTCAATAAATCATACAGTGCAGCAGTCACTGGGAGGAAGATTGGTGTCCTAGACATAAATTTTCCTCAAAATACTACTATCAGCTTTGGAGATATGCTGCAGGTGAAGGAGGACATCCTCCAAGCAATAGTTGACCTGGAGGGCAAAGGGCCTCAGGCCGTCTTCTCAGTTTTGAATCAATTATCGGAGAGGATGGCTTCTATTAAATGAAGATGACGGCACGGCAGAGTGGTTAAAAAACCACATGTCAACCAGTCAACCCCTAGAGGGTTTCACCCTTAAAGTGGTGGAAGGGGATGAACTTCCCCATCCCATGGTAGCTAGAGGGTATTTCCCTATGAGTGCTGGCGACAACAACGAGAGGATAATTGGACTCTTAAAAAGCCAAAACAAGAACCTCAATGTCGACCATTGGAGGGTCCTCGATTTTGCTATAATAGTGAAACCATGGCCATCCTCACCCTATCCCTGGACATGACAACTCGAAACTTTTTTCATGCGTATAATTTATTGCTCTAAAATGTACACTGTCAAAACGTGTAAATAGACAATCACAGTCGCATGACTCTCGACCCAAGGTATCTCATATTAGTAATATTTGGGGGTATCTTATACAAAACGATTTGGAGGTATCTCATATTAGTAATATTTGATATGAGGTATCTCATATTAGTAATATTTGGAATATGAGGTATCTCATATTAGTAATATTTGGAATATGAGGTATCTCATATTAATAATATTTGGAATATGAGGTATCTCATATTAGTAATATTTGAAATATGAGGTATCTCATATTAGCAATATGAGGTATCTCATATTAGCAATATTTGGAATATGAGGTATCTCATATTAGTAATATTTGAAATATGAGGTATCTCATATTAACAAAATTTGGAATATGAGGTATCTCATATTAATATTATTTTGGAATACGAGGTATCTCATATTAAAAAGATTTGGAATACGAGGTATCTCATATTACCAATATTTCGAATATGAGGTATCTCATATTAGTAATATTTGGAATATGAGGTATCTCATATTAATAATATGAGGTATCTCAAATTCTAAAGATTGTTAATATAAGATACCTCATATTCCAACTTCCTCGTAAATAGTTAAACTTGGATGAGGGATCTATAGATGTTTTTGGCAAAAATCTTCGGAAAATTACATCAGTTTCTCTAAAAACTTTTGAAGGATGTAAAAATAAAAGCAAGATTTCTCGACTCCTTTAGGGTTCTCCCAACAAGTCTCTCAAAATTGGTTGAAACATCAACTAACTTTTCTGAACTTGCTAATATATTTCCAAATGATGCTGATAGACGTCATCTTTTGAGAAAAGGAGTCTACTCTTACTCTTGCATAAAACACTGGAATGTTCTGGAAGAAAATTTAGGTTACCCCAATGGCAGGTTACTTTGTGGTAAGGACGAAAAATATGGTCATTCAGATTGCATCAGTGGTATCGTAACTTCCATAAAGATACCACCGTGGTACTGCAATACGACTGATCGCATATGCCGTGCAAGCACAGTCGCGCGTTCGTATCACGATACGGATTCGTATCGGTGTCAGCGGATCTCCTAGGAACCATCTAATAAATGTACCATCTGAACTGTACTCTACACATCTAGCACACCCTGACAACAAAGTTATTTCTGCACTATTACGCCTTCAATACGTCACGATGCACTAGTGTCGGAAATCTTTAGAACACCACACACCTACCAATCATGGAAGATTGTAGCACCCACGAACTGACATTTTGCCTGAAATGTGTATAGAATTTTTATAAAGCAGTTTGACACTAATGCCTGACCTATACCAACCTGTTTAAGTACTTCTTCTGGGCTACGGCCAGGTTCCGTGTACAGGGTGTCGAAAGCGACGTTGAGGACGGGACAGTGCTCTAGTTTGTACAGAAGGGAAGATGACAGCACCGAGGTAGCTTTGTGGTCTCCGACGAGCAGTAGACGAGGCGAGCGGCTCACTTGTTGGCTGCAAAAATAACGAAATTGATTGTCAAACAATACAAGATATTTGATGTAGTTGATTATATGCAGGAAAATGACATTAGACCCCTAGGATGCTGTATGTTCATGTAATTTAGGTTAGTAATGTGAACATAGGATGGAAAAAGGAACGGTATACAAGGTGTGTTTGTAAAAAGACCCGTAATTATCGTTCGTTCCCCTCCCAGTGTCAACAGAACTGATCTGGAAAGTCCATATGTTGACGGCTTCTGGTAGTGACCAAGTTGGTAGAGGAATTGAGACCTGATTTGGTGTGGCAGTAAGATCAGTGGTGGTAGTGGCAGAGAATTGGTGTATTGGTGGTTTTACTGGTATGAAATCAGCAAGGAAGCAGGTTTCATTCCGTCTACTGATATGGACTGCTTGCCTCTGGTAGTGATGATTTTGTAGATCTTGTAGAAGTTGTGAAATGCGGTAGACATGGTGTATTGGCAGTTGTCCAGGTATGTCTTTGACTGCTTGCCTCTGGGATGTCTTGTAGACTTGTGTGAAGTCTTGAAATGCGGTAGACATGGTGTATTGGCGGTTGTCCAGGTATGCTTTTGACTGCTTGCCTCTGGGAGTGAGAATCTTGTAGACCCTGTGGAAGTCTTGAAATGCGGTAGACATGGTGTATCGACGGTTGTCCAGGTATGTCTTTGACTGTTTGCCTCTCAGGTAGTGTGAATCTTGTAGATCTTGTAAAAGTCGTGAAATGCGGTAGACATGGTGTATTGGCAGTTGTCCAGGTATGTTTTTGACTGCTTGCCTCTCGGAGTGTGAATCTTGTAGACCTTGTAGAAGTTGTGAAATGTGGTAAACATGGTGTATCGGCGGTTGTCCAGGTATGTGTTTGACTGCTTGCCTCTGGGAGTGAGAATCTTGTAGATCTTGTGGTTGGTGGCTGAGGCATGCCGAGGATTGGTGTATTGGTGGTTGTCAGGTATGTCTTTGAACTGCTTGCCTCTGGGAGTGAAGATCTTGTAGAAGTCCTGTATTGGCTGTTGTCCAGGTATGTCTTTAACTGCTTGCCTCTGGGACTGAGAATCTTGTAGAGCTTGTGGAAGTCTTGAAATGCGGTAGACATGGTGTATTGGCGGTTGTCCAGGTATGTCTTTGACTGCTTGCCTCTGGGAGTGAGAATCTTGTAGACCTTGTGGAAGTCTTGAAATGCGGTAGACATGGTGTATTGGCGGTTGTCCAGGTATGTCTTTGACTGCTTGCCTCTGGTAGTGTTCTTGTAGATCTTGTAGAAGTCGTGAAATGCGGTAGACATGGTGTATTGGCGGTTGCCCCAGGTATGTCTTTAACTGCTTGCCTCTGGTAGTGAGAATCTTGTAGACCTTGTAGAAGTCTTGAAAAGCGCTAGACATGGTGTATCGACGGTTGTCCAGGTATGTTTTTGACTGCTTGCCTCTGGGAGTGAGAATCTTGTAGATCTCGTGGAAGTCTTGAAATGAGGTAGACATGGTGTATTGGCGGTTGTCCAGGTATGTCTTTCTTGGAGTCCAGGTTTCATTCCGTCTACTGATATGGACTGCTTGCCTCTGGTAGTGAGGATCTTGTAGACCTTGTGGTTGGTGGCAGAGGCAGTGTGGTCTGTGGGTAGTGGCAGAGGATTGGTGTATTGGTGGTTGTCCAGGTATGTCTTTGACTGCTTGCCTCTGGGAGTGAAAATCTTATGGACCTTGTGGAGGTCTTTCTATAGCTATTTTTCTTTGATTGGCACTTGCCGGTACAAATGTAAAATAATGAAACATGCAACAATAAGTACGAATGTATCGACTTACCTTCCTATTCGACTGTTGAATGCCATCGGGAACACGTCGCCCACGTAACTGAGAAGCGAGGCCAACGGACCGCCTAAAATCGGGTCGAGGTACGACGGCATCTTACGACCCAAAGCCGCCCAAGATCTCTGCGCCGATGGAACGATGACCCTCAGGGCTCTTTCAAAGTCCACGCGCTCAACCTGAAAAGACAAGAAAACACGTTCAATTTGATTGTTTCAAAAAAATTCAGCAATTAGAAAGCTTTATCAAGCAGGTTAAGCGCGCTGATGGGAAACCAACAAAATGTTGTCCTAGGTCAGGACTTTGTGAGGTGATGGTTTGGTCTAGTTGCCCCTTCCAATGAGCTAGATGCGGTAATAATGCTGAGGATGACCCAGACTAGAGGTGGGTAGTGAGTGAGTGACCTTGTCTCAAAGAACTTCTCTTTCAAGTGAACTTGTCCCAAATGACCTGCGGAGGGAAGACCTGCAGTTCATTACAAGACGTTCAAACTACTTGGACAGTCGCGAACTTCTCTCGGCAAGGCAAGTTCGAGACCTGCAGGTCGCAAACGTTCTTTACAGCATGACTCCTGTTTCCGATGTTCGAACTACTCGGGGACCTGCCAAACCGTTCTTCACAAAGTGAACTGCAGTTCACTCATCCGCCATTAGCTGGGGTTTCCTTCTAGTCAACAAAGGACTCCCCTCACTGCAGAGTCAATTCCATTCAAATTTAGAATGTGAGACCTAGAATGGAGACGACGAACTGCAGGTCTCATTCATTCACACAGTGAACTTCAGGTGTCGCATTCATCCACAGAGTGAACTGGTGAACTTCTCCCACTGACCTTGTCTCTGGACTGAGTGACCTGCAGGTCGTCTACTCCCTCAGGTGACCTGGGTTTACACACCTCTGTCTGATACATCCCCCAAGGCGTCGGATTCTAAAATTGGGAAGGGCCAGCTAACCATAGAGAGTTTTTCCTCCCCGCGGTCAGCGACCATACGGTGCGATTATGCGGTGTGATACTAGCAAAACCTAGCGGTAGTCGACTGACTTGGACCTTTCACAATGGGATGCACTGGGAACTCAGAGCTCGAAGCAGAGTGGGCTCGGACCATGGTCTCAAGGAAGGTTTCACTGATAACAGTGTTATAGAGTTCGTAACTCTTTCAGATTCTTCAACGATGAGGGTTTCAAGCGCATCCTACCGGGATTTTGTCCAACCATCAATCTCCTTTCCGCTCTCTTTGGAGCTTAAGCTTGAATGGAGAAAGAGAAAATGACTCAGAGCACTAAAACGACATTGTCACACAGATTTTTGTAGCAAATTAATTTACAAAAACGATACTATTCACGAGGAATTGACGGGGAAGGACGAAATGGTTGGACAAAATCCCGCTAGAGTGCATTTGGAACTGTCATCGCCCTCTTCACCTGAGAATCTCTCAACTCTTTCAACCTCCACAATCGTCTTTGCTTTTTTCAATTCTATTTAGTACTATTTATTAAGCAATGTTCATGATGGAAGCTGAATTGATCGGTTTATATTGCGGCGATGTGATTGACGACGAAGACCTCAAAACTGCTTTCAAATGCAACCTGTTAACCACTGGTGATCGAAATTCACCCCGATCAATGAGGAATGTTGGTTATTTTTCTGTAGTGCATAGTTTTTCCTGCAATTTTGCATTTATCTCTACATTTGTAGTACATATACAGGGTGTCCCACGAGTTGTTCCCCCCCCCCCTCCCCTCCTAAAATCGTCCAAACGGGAGTAAACAAAAAAATTTTTTTTTGAATCTTCATAAGTTTTTCCAAGGATCTCAAATATCATATTTGCGTCACCCACTTCAAAATGTTACGCAATCTGTTTGAACTGACACTAACTTTCTTATTTTAAATAGGAACCCCAATTTTTTACTGCAGATTCGTATTCTACCCAAAATTTCATGAAAATTGGACCCCTATCATCATTGTTCTGTTTGCTCGCTACGGTTCAGCGAGCACGCAAAGTTGCGCAACCCCAAAATTGTCAAATAGTGGATGATGGTGAACTCTAAAGTGTGGCACATGAATTTTCATTGTTTTTTAACGCTGATTCACGTGGTGCTATCCGTTTCTTGATTCGGCTCAATTTTTGCGGAATAATGACCTAAATTTGGTTATTTTTCGTTTGCCACCGTTGGGAGGAAAAACTCTCTCATATCTGTCAGAACTTACACAGACAGGACAATTGTTAGATAATGAACTCAAAATTACAACTTAAAAATCACTCACCTTGACTTTTTCGTTGTTCAGCAACAATTTTCTATTTGAAGAGTAAATTTGAGGATAGACGCGTTTGAGGGAATGAATCACAGATTCGGTGCAGAGAGCTTTCATATCGGAACCGCAATATCCGGCGCATACCTGAACAAAAATATATAACGTATCAATATCAATCTATCAATTTATCAATAGCATATCAATTTATACTTTTCACAACCCCAACTATTCCAACACTCCTCCCCATATAAAATATAGAACGTTGTCGCTTTTTAGACATTGTTTAGAGAAATGTGGAACGTTACAGAGGTTTTTCATGTAACATAGACAGTCTAGCCAACTCAAACACTGCACTATACAGAAGACTGGGAGAAGTTAAGGGTAGTATGCATATTTTCGGGCAAGTCAAAATCGCCCAATAAAGTAGCCGACTTCATGTACCTTTTTCTCCGGCCCTAATTAAGCTATCGCCTCAATTTTTTTTTATTTCGTCCAGCATATTGTGCTTGAAATTTTGTGCCATGGAAATTTCGTTTTGACAACTATACAAAAATAGCGACGAACCAACGGAAAAAGCCAATTTTTGCAACAAAACTTCAGCAAATGGATCTACCTATCTGATGTTCTGGGTGAAATTATGAAAAACCGTTGGCACAGCATGTTCACTTGGTATTCAGGCACAATTAAAAAAAAAAAAAAAAGTTGCGATAAGTTCAACGGTACCGGAGAAAAAGGTACAGAAGTGTCGAAAAACATGATTTTTCAGGAGACGCGATTTTCTGAAAACATATGTTCATATCGTGACGTCAGTGTTTGTGGAGGCTAGTGTTCACATTTTTTTTGAAAAATTTCATAGTGTTTAAAAAATCAAATCTTTTTAATATCATTTTTCGCATGTACCATTTCCAAATATTCTCAGTATTTTTTTCTGAAAGTTCGATTTTTCAATATTTGTTTCTTGTTTACAATGAAAATAATACATTCAAACCAGAGAGAAGAATCCTAAAATACTGGCTCCTTCTGTAGAATGATTTTAAGTTCTTCTTTCTTCTTTTCTATGTGTTTATTCCAGTTTAATTTGGAAAGTGTCAAACGTGTACTTAACTGATATCGGTATTTCAGTCTGTTTTTCTCAACATCGAAGATTGGGACTTTTTTTGAAGTTATTGTTTTGATGTCAGCTCTACATCTTGATTTACAAACCTCCATAGTAGAATCTGTAGTTTGCGTTTGCAGATATCATCTCCAACAGAGAGGATAGCAATGTATCATCTGCAAAGGTTTTTCCTTGTTGGGGTAAGTCTTGTAAAAAGAGTATAAACTACACAATGAGGTTATAACAATATTAAATCAGACAAAAAATCAAAAATCCTAAATTTTCAGATTGTCGCTTTGCTTCCCCCGCTGCCCATGTCAGTCGAAATTCACTAGTTACCAAATTGAAACTCTACTCTGATAAGACGGTTTTTATATAGTGTGAAATTAATTGAACCAACAGAAAAAGCCAATTTTAATGTAACTTTAAATTACCTATCTTGTTCGGAAATTATGAAAAACCGTTGGCACAGCATGTTCACTTGGTTTTCAGGCACAATTACCAAAAATTGTTTTATAAAAAGTTGCGATAAGTTCAACGGTACCGGAGAAAAAGTCACAGATTTAAAAAAACGTCGATTTTTTTGGTCTCGATTTTTAAAATCGACGCGATTTTCAAAAATCGATTTTTTGAATCGTGACAAAAGTCATTCGTGGTTCACCAAACCTTGTTTCAAGTGTTTAGAACCTTCAAACCAATGAAGAAGAAGAAGAATAATGTGGAAATTGTCCTTTCAGCTGTTTTTACACGGGAGAATGTTATTGTTTGTGTGACTCTACTGATACCGTATTTTTCGTAGTTTTTCCGTAGACTTTCTCGCGTTTTTTAATCGTTTTCCGATAAAATGGGACGGTTAGAAAGAGTTTTTAAGAAGAAAAAAAAAACCATAACACAAAAGAAGCGAAGATAACGAAGAGCTTGGCAGCGTGGAGGGTCGAAGACCATTATGCAAAAGTGGAGGCATTCATTTCCAAATATAATGAATTAAATAAAACAATTTAAAAAAAAAAAAATCGATTTTTTGGCCCAGAAATATGCAAACTACCCTTAATGCCCTGGCAGCCTGAACTAGGAGGTGATGTTAAGAATTATCCTCTATCAAGTTGGCAACTATGACAAAAACTCCTTCAATTTTGGTGTTCAGTTCTCAAAAACGCAGCAAATTCTTTCACTGGGGTTTATTATTCAATTGGCTCGCGTTCATGATTTGAATGCGCGTGGTTCACAGGTGATAGAGGGGTTATTGAATTTCAGGAGATATGCATAGAGCACGTAAATCGGTTCTCAACCAAAATACCTATTTGGATTGATCAGTTGATCATATTTGTGTGCCTCCTGAAATTCAATAATCGCTCTATCACCTGTGAAACACGCGCATTCAAATCATGAACGCGAGCCAATTGAATAATAAACAGCGTTTCATGCATATCAGAATGCTTCAACCCGTGTATTGGCTACAAAGCCTTTCAAGAGTTCACTCCAGTATCCACATTACTACATCACTAGGTACTGGTTGAGGTTTGTGTTGATATCAGTAACCTAGTGACGTAGTGATGTAGTAATGTGGATACTGGAGTGAACTCCTAAAAGGATTTGTAGCCAATACACGGGTTGAAGCATTCTGATTTGCATCAAACGCTGCAACTTTCACTGGGGTGTATTATTCAATTGGCTAGCATTCATGATTTAAATTTCTACTAAGCTTTGGAGTGTGCGTGTTTCACAGGTGATAGAGTGATGAATTTTCAGGAGGCACACAAATATGATCAACTGAACAATCCAAATAGGTATTTTGGTTGAGAACCGATTTACGTTTTCTATGCATATCTCCTGAAATTCAATAATCGCTCTATCACCTGTGAAACACGCACACTCCAAAGCTTAGTAGAAATTCAAATCATGAACGCAAGCCAAATGAATGAAATTGAATAATAAACCCCAGTGAACGAATTTGTAGCGTTTTACCATTGTATCGGCTATAAACCCTTTTAGGAGTTCACTCCAGGATCCACATTACTACATCTCTACGTCACTAGGTTACTGCTATCAAGACAAAAACAATAATAAACCAAAATAACGCAAATGTTGGCACCATAAATCGGGCCATACATCGGGAATGGTTTGAGCTACAGACCTGGGGAGGGGCTCATTCGATTCCTCATGGAAAGTTCTTCAAAAAAAGTCAACATTTAGGCCGCATCGAGTTTTTTTTTGAGGTTTTTAGGGATTTTACAAAACTTTGACAACCCTTAAAGGGCACTTTAAATTAAGTGAGAGAGCTGGCTCAAGAATTGGGGCGTCGTCGGACCAACATGGATTTTTCCTGAAAATTTCAGATATTTTGCTCCAGCCGTTTGGGAGAAATCGTGCGTACGGCGTACGGACGGAAAAATTTTTATTGCAGATTCGGATTCTACACCCTTTGAAACGTAAACCATGCAATTTTCAGGGGGCGTTAGAATTTTTTTTCAAGAGCGATTACAATGGTTTATTATTCAATAATATAATAAACGTATGCACAATCACATTAAAATCAACGAGTTGAAAGAAAAACATTATCTCGCTACGCAGTTTTGCTAATAACATCGCAAATACCCATTTTCAATGTAGAATTTGTCGAAATTTCGGATTTCCTTGCAACATACAAACAAAAGTTACATTTTTGTAACGTAAAGATAAGAAAAATTGAAGTTTAACCACTAATTTTTTGAAAATTGTGTTTTTTGTGTTATGTAACGTTGATTTTTATATTATTCTGGATTTAAATTACGATACTTAACAGAAATGTGTTGGCGAATGAGCGTTTATTTGATTTTTATTATTTCAACTGTAAGAAATTTCCTGGGTCGGCTACTGAAAAACATATAAAACGCGATTTTCTAGGATAATTGTCAACATACTTCCGCCATTTTGTTGAGGATATCGGGGTCTGCCCATTTGGCGTGGATTCCGAGGATTTCCCGTCTCTCTTTCACTCCTGGGAGCGGGAAATGGAGCTCTCTGTCGAACCTGCCGGGCCGGCGCAACGCCGGGTCGATGGAATCTATCCGATTGGTTGCCCCTGTCGAAACAAAATTAAGAAATGTACATATATCCCTTTCACCTATCTGACCAATAGAATGGCATACTTTTGTCACTTTCACAAAAAAACTACATGAGCTCCTTCCGCAATAAGCGCACATTTCAGCATGTAAGCAGTCTCGGAAAACAGAAACCCATGTGGCCTTGCACCTTGTTCTTCTAAAACCTGTGAAACTCCTTCTTCTGAACTTCCAAAACTTCTTCTTCCAAACTTCTAAAAGTTTTTTTTTTTTTTTTTTTTTTTTTAATGATTCCTTGCACCAAGTTACAACTTATTAGCAACAAATTTCTGACATTTAACCCTAGAATGACAACCTTATTCATTCAACTTAATCTGACAACAGGGGTCCCCTGGACCCCACACCTATTATTCTATTTCTTTTAATTTTTCTAATTGTTATTGCGACCAACTAAGTCTGATTTTTCACTCTATGAATCGATCAGCAAACTCAACAAATCTATCTCCAAAATCAGTCATTGGACGTCCACATGGAGGATAAGGTTAAATGAGGCAAAGTCGGTGCATGTTGATTTCACCAACCAGAAAATCAACTACATCCCACTTTACCTCAACAACGTGGCAATTCCCTACGCGAATAAAGCCAAATACCTGGGCATGACGCTTGACGCCAAGCTCAGGTGGAAAGAACATGTGAAAAAGAAGAAGGCCGAACTGGTGATAAAACTTAGAAAAATGTACTGGCTTATTGGCAGGCAATCCTCCATGACCATTGGTAACAAGCTGCTTCTGTACAATCAAGTGCTTAAGCCAGTTTGGACGTATGGAGCACAGTTGTGGGGCTGTACAGCTCCAACCAATAGACTGATTATCCAGCGTTTTCAGAATACCGTACTACGATGCATCACTGATGCACCTTGGTACTTTAGAAATGATGCTCTTCACCGCGAACTGGAAGTGGACAGCATAGACGAAATAATCAAACAGAGGGCTACCGCTCATCTAGCCAGACTACGAGGTCATGTCAACGAAGAAGCTGTGAAGCTACTTGATGTGCAAGACCTAACTAGGCGCCTTAAGCGCACAAAACCACATGAACTTGTGTAGGAAGTGAATGTGCTGAACCTCAGAAGGACATGGACTGGAGTAATGGATCTTGAGTCCCAATAATTATGTAGAGAATTTAAGTCAGAATAATATTGTTAATAAGTTATTACTTGGTGCAATAAAAAATTATAGAAAAAAAAAAAAAAAAAAAACTATGGGATTAAAGAAAAAGAACGAAACAAAAAAAATGTTGGTGAAATATTTAATTTTTTTTCATAACAGTAAACAAATGGAAACTTTGAATATGCTCGAAACTCTTTTATCTTCATACATTATTTGCAAAAAACAAAATTCTACATGCTTGTCAAAGACATTAACCCTTTAATTTTTTAAAGAGAATTTTTTTCAAATTTATTTTTTATGACAAGTATGATGTACTAGTGATGTAAAAAACAAAAAAAATTGGGAAATTCGGACACATTTTTTTTTTTAATTTTTTGGATGGGTATCAAGTAAGTATTTAGAAAAAAACCATAAAATTAAAAAAATATATATATTTACTTCTTTCAACAGTTCTGAAAACTTTTGAAACTGGAGGAAAATCACTCCTTTGCCACTCACAGCTTCATAATAATGGAAAAATCACATTTTCTCAAATTACCTATATTTGAAAAATTTCTTTCACTTTCTAGAATCTGACGTAATTCTTCGTCAGTTAACACACGTCGTTTCGTCATGGTACTAAAAAAAAAAAACAGTTCTGGATAGAAAGAATAAAAGAAAACAACGAAAAATTACGTGAGAGAACAAGCAAAACAACAGTATAAAGGGGCGGTCAAACTGGCTTGATAACAGGGAAATCACAGTGGTAATGCTCGCTAGTGCGTTCTTCCGAACAGGCAGGACAACTAACAATATTCTGAAGTGCACGGGATCGCCACCTAGTGCGATATGAGAAAAATAAAAGCTTTCGAAGATCGTCGGAAGAATGCAACTGCACCCCGAGATAACTCGGGGTTAGATCGGGTGACACAAAACTCACACCCCGAGATATCTCGGGCGTAGAGCCTCAGCCCCGTTTTGAAAACCCGAGATAACTCGGGCGTAGGAGTCAAAGGGTTAAGGCCAGGAAGAAAGATTGCCTAGATTTTGTCATATGATACACAAATTTGCAGCTACAGGAATCTTAGCAGCTGGCAACAAACACATCCTTGTTCATCATTTGACAAAGAATCTCCAGGAAGTGGGATGATCTAAATGATTTTTCAACTTGATTTTACCGCTAAAGGTTCCTCTAAGACAGCCAACATCCGTTTTCTCATTTAGAACGAGTGGCAAGCACACTCTGAGAGCTCCAAACCATCCTGTCTTTGAATCCCCAAACGCAAGAGGTTTTCCCAAAACACCATGCATTACCTACAGGCATGGTGTCTTGGA
The DNA here is from genome assembly GCA_031894815.1 of Creontiades dilutus. Classification (NCBI taxonomy): domain Eukaryota; kingdom Metazoa; phylum Arthropoda; class Insecta; order Hemiptera; family Miridae; genus Creontiades; species Creontiades dilutus. The sequence goes on along the minus strand of JAVIWC010002356.1, from coordinate 30,313 downwards.
TTACTCCAAGACAGAATGATCCCAGAAGGCCGCTGCAGCCAACATCCATTCGTTCCTTCAGAACGAGTGTAAAGCATACTCTTGAGAACCATTTTGTCTTCATATCCCCAAACACAAGAGGTTTCCTTCGAAACACCGTGCATTACCTACGAGGTCTGATCAAAAAGTTCCAGAACTTTCTTAATAACTCTTTATTAATTAATTTTCAAATATTTTCAAATTTGTCCCCTTCAAAGTACTCCCCTTGGCTACGTATACACTTCTCCCAGCGTTTTTTCCATTGATCCATGCAGTCGGAATAAGCCTCAGATGGGATGCTGTTAAGTTGCTCCAGCGATTTTTGCTTCAGGACGTCTATGGAGGCAAAACGCTGTCCTTTCATCGGGTACTTGAGCTTGGGGAACAAGAAGAAGTCTGCGGGGGCCAGGTCAGGTGAATAGGGGGGCTGGGGAATGACGGACATCGCGTTTTTGGTCAAAAACTCGCCGCTCGCCCACATTTCTGGCCTCTTCCTCCTCACAGCTTCGCGCAATTTTCTAAGGGTTTCTAAATAACGAAATCGGTTAATTGTCTCACCTTGGGGCCACATGAGCGTCCTCAGTTGACGTCGAGGGTCTCCCTGAACGAGGGTCATCTTCGACGGACATCCTCCCTTGTTTGAAACGCTGGTACCACTCGTAGCACCTTGAACGACCCATGGTTTCTTCCTCGTAAGCCTCAGTTAACATTTTGAAAGTTTCCGTGAATGATTTCCCGAGTTTAACACAGAATTTGACACAAACTCGCTGCTCCTGCTTCGCGTCCATCGTCAAATTCGCTGCTGTACAAAATTGCGCTCCACTAGAAATGCGATAACTTCCTAACTAAGAAGGTTATCGCGATAATTCAAAATTTGCGTGACTCACGAAGAGTAACGCTAACAGCTGAGACCATCGGGAAGTTTTTAACACTCTCCGTTCGCGCGCAAAATCAAAAGTTCCGGAACTTTTTGATCAGACCTCGTACATCCAGGAAAGAAGGATTATCTAGATCTTGCCTCATCAACACGCAAATTTGCAGTCAGTGGAATCCCATCAGCCTGGAACACGTGTAGATTGTGCAAATTGATGATTGACAGCTCTACTTTCCCCTCCTCAAACTCGAGAATCTAGTATCTATCTCATGGAAAGGATGAGACAAGTCGTGTGAAATCCCATGTCATCACTCTCACTTACCCCCTGGCCAATATAACCTCACACTATACTGCATATGTGTTGCATTTTCAACCTAGGAATCATAAACTTGAATGGTAGCATCTATAGGACACGGGAGTCCCCCCCCCCAGCATAGAAACTCCCAGATTCCACACTTACCTATAATGATGATATCGCCGCGGTTATCCAGGCCGTCCATAAGGGCGAGCAGCGTACAGACGATGCTCGAATGGATTTGATCCTGCTTCGAAGACCGTACGGGGGCCAGCCCGTCCAACTCGTCGAAAAATATGATGGAAGGCCGCCCCTGGTGAGCCTGCACAACACAAAATCAACACAATTGGTGAATGATGATTATATTGACGATATGCTAATAAAGAACATGTTGGTAGCAACGGCAAAAATGTTTATTAGCTAATGAATCGTGCCAATTCGCGGCTATCCTTACTGATGTCTAAATTCACACTTTGCTGGTCCAGAAAATACCCAAAAAATGGTGTTTTGTGTCATAATTAAGGCGTATAGGCATCTTAGAATTGTTCATTAGCATGGAGTCTATGGACAATTTACGATTACAACCAAATTTGGATAATGCAAACCTTACAAAGATGGTTTTGCAATATTGTAATATTAATGATGGCAGCATTATAATGATTGTCCAGTAACTTTGTGGACTTTGCTGCTGAGTATATCCAGAAAAACTGGAATACGGGTCTGGGATTCGACCCTGGACATCTGGGGAGAGGACAGGACTGAGTAGGGCAGCCCAAGTATTGGTGGAGACACCTCTGGGAAGTATTGCTCCTCCTCATTGTACTTTTGGGAGTCCAGAATCAGCAAAACACATCAACTCTGCCAGCAATCGCTACACGCTGCTACATAGTTACCCAAACACTGACCATATAAATGCTTCTCCTTAGGACCCTGGTGCTCATAAATGGCAAAAGATGATACTTTGATAACCTTGCAAATACCCAACATTTTGGCTCCAACCTTGAAAAGCTTCCTTAGCAAACGAAATGCGACATTCCCCAGCTATTCGAATTGAACCAGTACTGATGTCCAAATTCACACTACAGTGGTCCAAAAGTATGCCAAAATCGCGTTTCTGTCATAATTAAGGAGTTTGGGCATCTTAGAACTGTTCATTAGCATTGAGTCAATGGACAATTTACGATTACAACCTAATTTGGATAGTGCAAACCTCACAAAGATGGTTTTGCAATATTGTAATATTAATGATGGAAGCATTATAATGATTGTACAGTAAAGTGGTTGCTCTCAGCCTTTACATTTTGCAAAATCGTCTAATATTGGATCCCAGCCTTGGTTTCTCCGGTACTGGTATTCTAGTACGCAAGCTTTGGGATTCCACGGTAAGGCTGAACATTCCCAACAATATATTTCGTGGCCACGTTTGGTTCCTGCTGATACTATTATACTTCTGCACTCTTCAACACACTGAACTTCATTATTCAGCACATCATGAACAATTTCAACGGGGGTTGAAGCAACACATGAATTTGATTATTAAAGTATTATTGTCAAAACATTCACGTCACAAATAATTTATGTTTGTTATGGTAGTACCATGCTCTTAGTAATGGCCACTAAACTAGGTAGGTAACAAATTATTACAGCATTTAATTATGATTGCAAATTAACTTTTCTGGTTATCTTCTAAACAATAAAATTGAATTCGTGCTAACGGTTGGTTAATTACTTCACGCCTAAATAACATAGCACAGCACAATCCAACAATAAGAATACAGTCCACTTTCAACTTTGATTTAAACGCCATTTGGCCACATAGTGCAGGTGCATAGCTGCAACCAAAACAGCCTGCCCTGATCACACAACAGCAGGGAATACGATTAAGGCCACAGCCGTGAACTGGGGCTAGCGGAAAGCCTTCAAATCCGCACTCAGCACCTCCAACTCAGCAACCTTAACTTTGCACCCGTACTTTGACATAGAGGTGTGTAAACCCAGGTCACCTGAGGGAGTAGACGACCTGCAGGTCACTCAGTCCAGAGATAAGGTCAGTGGGAGAAGTTCACCAGTTCACTCCGTGGATGAATGCGACACCTGCAGTTCACTTTGTGAATGAATGTGACCTGCAGTTCGTTGTCTCCCTTCTGATACAGTCGCCACCACTACTGCTATCTCGTGGCTGGACCGTCAACTTCTATTATCTTTGTCATCCGTCAGAATTCGGTAAATGAAAGTCATCTAAATACCTACTTATTAAATATAATTGACTCTGTGATGAGTATAGTATTGGCCAGTATAATTTAGTATATAGTGAATTTGAATGATATTCACTCTGTAGTGAGGGGATTTCTTCGTTGACTAGAAGGAAACCCGAACTAATGGCGGATGAGTGAACTGCAGGTCACTTTGTGGAGAACGATTTGGAAGGTGTTCGAGTAGTTCGAACATCGGCCGCAGGAGTCATGCTGTCAAGAACGTTTGCGACCTGCAGGTCTCAAACTTGCCTTTCCAAGAGAAGGACCTGCAGGTCCTCCCTCCGCAGGTCATTCGGGACAAGTTCACTTGAAAGAGAAGTTCTACCTCTACTTTGACAGTTCGTGACTCACCTCTTGAAACAGCAGTCGAAGCTGTCTTTCGCTCTCTCCGACCCATTTGGACAAAACGTCCGCTCCTTTCCGCATGAAAAATGACACTTTTCTATTTCCCTGAGAACATTCGTTCGCCAGAGCTCGGGCCATCAGCGTTTTCCCAGTACCTGCGCAAAAATCAAAACCAAATGTCACAAAATCAGTCACAATACTTGTAGTAATTCTGTATGGACAGAGATTGTATGAACCACCACCACCACCACACAGAAGTGATATTATTTCTTTTTTATGTATAACAATAAAGATCATTACGTTATCCCAACATTTTAATGACCACATTGTCGTCTAATTATTCTCACCTTTTTATTAAAAACATCACAGTTTATCACTCATATTAGTGCAAAATACTGTAATACTTTTTCTATGTTCAGTATAGTATCCATAATAGCAACAACCAACCAATATGTCAACAATATTCATTACTATGCCCCTATGTTATATTGTACATCTATTTCTACATTATTTGATAAAATTACTGTTTATGCACTCTTATAGATACTGTAACTAGTAGTTAAGTTATAGCCATATTTTCATGTTGTTCAGCATGAATTTGGGCCTCAACACAACACCTCAGGAGGTCGAAACGTTGCTAGAATGAAAAAAACGTGAAAACCTGTCCGTTCCTGCGTCTATCCTTACAGAAAAATGCCCTCAAAAATAGATTTTTCAACTAAACCAAAAGAGGTAACACCTCATAACCACATCATGACGTAGAAACATGAAGAAGTGATAAGTAGTACACATCAGGAAGTTATAAAAAACATCCCTAACCGGTGGAAATTAAATTTACATACTATTCTTAGTATAAAATTGTGTTTTCTTGGTTGGAAAATACCATCATAAATAGACTTTTAACACAGCAACAAGAGAAAACTCCTTTTAACCGACATCAATCACATGAAGAAGTGATAATTACACATCAGGAAGTTATAGAAAACATCCCTACCCAGTGGAAATTAAATTCCAGCACAATTTTAGAGTAAAATTGTGTTTTCTTGTTCGGAAAATACCCTCATAGGTAGACTTCGTAGAAAATAAAAAGAGAACACTCCCTTTAACCACATCAATCACATGAAGAAGTGATAATTACACATCGGGAAGTTAAAGAAAACACCCCTACCCAGAAGAAATGAAATTCCACCACAATTTTCCGCGTAAAATTGTGTTTTCTTGTTCGGAAAATGCCCTCATAAATAGAATTTTTACAAAGTAACAAGAGAAAACTCCTTTTAACCAAATCATTCACATGAAGAAGTGATAATTACACATCAGGAAGTTATAGAAAACATCCCTACCTGGTAAAAATGAAATTCCAGCACAATTTTCCGCGTAAAATTGTGTTTTCTTGTTCGGAAAATACCATCATTAATGGACTTTTAACACAGCAACAAGAGAAAACTCCTTTTAACCGAATCATTCACATGAAGAAGTGATAATTACACATCAGGAAGTTAAAGAAAACATCCCTACCCGGTAAAAATGAAATTCCAGCACAATTTTCAGAGTAAAATTGTGTTTTCTTGTTCGGAAAATACCCTCATAAGTAGACTTTTTAGAAAGTAACAATAGAAAACTCCTTTTAAAGACATCATTCACATGAAGAAGTGATAATTACACATCAGGAAGTTATAGAAAACATCCCTACCCTGTGGAAATGAAATTCAAGCACTATTTTCAGGATAAATTTAAGCTTCAAACTTTTAATGACCCATTAAATTGTTGGTGAAAATTTGTTCGAGTAATATTCTCATAAAAATGAATCAATTCATCGATTTTAAACCGTTTTAGGGGTCATTTTTTTGCACAGATCCATGACGAAAAGAACATCTTTCCAATACCTTCTCTGTGACGTTCATAAGCGCAATACTTGTTCCATGTTTAGTATAGTATCCATAGTAGCAACAACCTACTAATACGGCAGCAATGCTTATTATTCTGTTCCTAAGTTATACTTTCGACTGTACACGTTCTTCTTCTTTATAAGATAAAATCAATGTTTACCATTTTCATGCATTTGTTATCAATAGTTGAGTTACATTTGTGTTTCGTGTTGTTCAGCATGAATTAAGGCCTCAACACAACACCTTAGAAAGTCGAAACGTTGCTAAAATGATGAAACTTGAAAACCTGGCTGTTTCTATAGTAAATTTGACAGGAGGATTCTAAGATTCCTAAGAAGGAAAAATATAGAAATTTAAACATTTTTAAGAATTTGAGATTTGTCGAACAGCTCCATGACATAAAGAACATATTTTCAATTTCTTCTCTGTGACGTTCTTCGGCACACCTTCCACGTTTACTATTCAAGCAAGAACCAACCAAATAATGCGTTATTCAATGTTATCATGGAATCATAACCACAAAAAATGAAAAATTTGCATCAGAAAGTGCATTTTGGAGTGTTAGTTGTGCGGTTTTGCACTTTAAAATGGATTTATTATGAATAGTTAAGTTACATCTATGTTTATGTTGCTCAGCATGAATTTGGGCCTCAACACAACACTTTAGAAGGTCGAAACGTTGCTAGAATGAAAAAACTTGAAAACCCCGGCTGTTTCTACGTTAATTTTGAAAGGAAAATTCTCTCATAAATTCATTAATAACATAGCTATAAGAGAAAACTCCCTTAAACAACATTATCCACATGAAGAAGTTATCAAATTACACATGAAGAAGTAATATATAATATCCATACCCGGTGGTCCATGGAACAGGACGCCTTTGGGAGGCGTGACGCCGAATTTGTTGAAAATTTCCGGATACAAAATGGGGAACAGGATCATTTCTTTGAGGGAGTTGATGTGTTTTTCTAGACCTCCGATGTTGTTGAACCTGAAAGCAAATAGAAAAATTAGCGAGGAAACGAAATATATAACAGACAAAACGTGGCAAATGATAATGTAGAAGTTTATTTTAGGCCTATTACGCAAAACTATGTTAATCAGTGATGAAAAACGGGTCACACGCATCAATTCGGCACTGTATCATCCAGAGGAAATTATTAAAAGAATGAGGGAAGTGTTTTTATGTATAGTGTGTATTAAGCAAATATCCTAGTTAAAAGGAGCAACATTAGGGTGATGACGCGGAGTGTGGTGAGGGAAAAGTGGCACGGAGCTTGTCGAGTGGGGCATCTCGGCAGGAGTGCTCTGCGGTAACACCACCCGCTTCCTTTTAGGCTCTTACATCAACCGGAAAGATGAATCATTGCACAGTTAAGCAGCGTATCGTCCACAAATGGACTAGCTGACAGAAGAATGAGGGAAGTGTTTATATGTGCGGTATGTATTAAGCAAATATCCTAGTTGAAAGGAGTGGCAACTAGCAACATTAGGGTCATGACGCAGAGTGTGGTGAGGGAAAAGTGGCACGGAGCTTGTCGAGTGGGGCATCTCGGCAGGAGTGCTCTGCGGTAACACCACCCGCTTCTTTTAAGACTCTTACATCAACTGTAAAGATGAATCATACTTTGCACAGTTAAGCAGCATATCGTCCACAAATGGACTAGCTGACAGAAGAATGAGGGAAGTGTTTATATGTGCAGTCTGTAATAAGCAAATATCCTAGTTAAAAGGAGTGGCACGTAGCAACATTAGGGTCATGACGCAGAGTGTGGTGAGGGAGAAGTGGCACGGAGCTTGTCGAGTGGGGCATCTCGGCAGGAGTGCTCTGCGGTAACACCACCTGCTTCCTTTTAGGCTCTTACATCAACCAGAAAGATGAATCATTGCACAGTTAAGCAGCGTATCGTCCACAAATAGACTAGCTGACAGAAGAATGAGGGAAGTGTTTACATGTGCAGTCAGTAATAAGCAAATATTCCTAGTTAAAAGAAGTGGCACAGCTAGCAACTTTAGGGTCATGACTGTGTGGTGAGGGAAAAGTGGCACGGAGCTTGTCGAGTGGGGCATCTCGGCAGGAGTGTTCTGCAGTAACACCACCCGCTTCCTTTTAGACTCTTACATCAACCGGAAAGATGAATCATACTTTGCACATTTAAGCAGCATATCGTCCACAAATGGACTAGCTGACAGAAGAATGAGAGAAGTGTTTATATGTGCAGTCTGTAATAAGCAAATATCCTAGTTAAAAGGAGTGGCACCTAGCAACATTAGGGTCATGACGCGGAGTGTGGTGAGGGAAAAGTGGCACGGAGCTTGTCGAGTGGGGCATCTCGGCAGGAGTGTTCTGCGGTAACACCACCTGCTTCCTTTTAGACTCATACATCAACTGCAAACATGAATGATACTTTGCACATTTAAGCAGCATCTCGTTCATAAATGGACTAGTTGACAGACGAATAGGGATATGTTGGTACATGGTGCTAAACCCGAGCTTTAATGGGGGTTAGAAGTTGTTAGAACCTCAGCGCATCTACTTGTGACGTAACTTGTGTAAAAAGTGTAAAAAACTGTTTATATGTATGCTGTGTAATAAATAAATGTATTAGGAATTGCCTGTGGTAAGGGATATCCCAGCTAAAAGGAGAAGCAAATTATATCATCAACGTCATGGCACACTGTGTCGTGGTGCAGAGTGTGGTGTGGGAAGAGTGTCACAGAGCTTTTCTGCTGGCACCTAATGACATCATGGTCATCGCTTTTTTTTTTGTCTAGCTCAAGAAGTGCCACAAAGCTACTCAAGTTGGACATCTTGGCAACATTGCTTTGTGGTGTCACCAACAGCATCCTTCAAGGTTCTTACCACAACCAGGAAGAAGACATGCAGATAATTTTGGCAGCGATATCCTATCCAAAAGAAGCGGCAACTAATAACAGTAAAATCATAGCTGTGACTGTGTCATGGTGCAGAGTATGGTGTTGGAAAAGTGCTTCCCGAGTTTGGCATCTCGGCAGGAATGGTTAGTGGTACCACCACCTGCGTTCTTCAAGTCTCTCCCTCAATGGGTGGTCATTTTATGGGGGCACTTTCTTCAAAGTCCAAAATCCCGAGGGACCATCTAAAATCTTTCTATTTTATTCAGTATTTTCTTTTTTTTATTGCATGGGATTAGTAAAAACGATTAATGTCTTTCAAATTATGGATTCTGCTGTCAGAATTTTGGCATGTGATACCTCATGTTTCTCATCAATGGACAGCATGATGACAAGCATGATTGCTTTGAAACAAGAAGTCGTGGATCCAGCACTTACGACAACCATTATCGACATATTCAAACCTAAATGTTTAAACGCATGTGGATTTCAAATATAATATGTAATTAACCAATCAAATAATATGAAGGTTGAATGATTGAAATGATGACAGCAATAAAACTGAAGTGGTTACCTGATGGATTGGTCCAATGCCATGAGGCCAGTGTCGGCGTTTAGTTTACCGGTGACGTTTTTGCCGTCGGCACCGACGAGTTCCAGCCTGGAAAAAGGAAGTTTGATTAAATTGACTGTTGATGATCAGAGAAAGAAGACGAAATCATTAATTATTGATCACGTAGATAAGTTTAGAGGAGAGAAATGTGTTTCTTCTTTTTCTTAATGCGCCGTATCCACGCGGAGGTTGGCAATCCAAACGGCAAGCTCTTCTTTGTTGGTCGCTGCATGGAAGGATTCCATCAAAGAGCAAGAAAACCAGCGCTTAGGTCCTTTAGCCATGAATTTTGCCTCTGCACAATCGATCTTGCTCTGGATAATGAGATTCAGTAGCTCGTAACAAGTACCCCTCGTCATGAACCCGAGGTACCGCGCTTTCCTCTCTTCAACAGTAAGAGTAGCTCCTTCTCTGTTCCCATACGTTGAAGCAGCATGTGTGTTTATTATTTGCTAATACAACTGCAATATGCTGAATGAGCAAGATTTGTGAGGGACGTCCATGTTCAGGCATTAGTGGGAGAGATGAAGGAAGGATTTCCAAGCAAGAGATCACCTGGGATAGTCATCACCTGGCAACTTCTAGCGTTATGGACATCCTGTGAGCGTTGCGGGCATTAGCTGCCTCAGCCCTTTGAAGGGGCAATACGCCATCCATCAACTCCCTTGTTACAGAGTGTCAATAGCGTATAAATTAGCTTTAAGGAAGAAACATTCCTCAAGCAAGAGGTAAAAGCACAAGAAGTGGTTGACCCTTGCGACAGTCATCACCTGGGATAGCCTGCCAACTTCTAGCGTTATGGACATCCTGTGAGTGTTGCGGGCATTAGCTGCCTCAGTCCTTCGAAGGGGCAATATGTCATACCATCACCTCCCTTGTTACAGAGTGAGCTGATAGTTCAGTTGATACTAGACTTACGCATCGTGGATCAGTTTATATCCCACAATAGGAGCTCCTCAAGCAAGAGAAAACAGCACAAGATGAAGTGGTAGACCCCTGCGATAGTCGTTTCTAAGATGATCAGGGGCACTGAGAACTGGTGAAATGGCAGCAAGAGTGCTGTTCGCATTCTCAAATACAAGGAAGTAAGCTGGGAATGGAAAGAAGAAAGGAGCATATCGCGTAGAAACCAAACTCAAGAATGAGACAGGAGGTGGACCAAATTAGCTTCGGTAGCCTCTCTGCTGACCCTGGGCCTATGCATCCTCAGGAGTCCGCATAGTAAATTGCAGCTTGGGAGAATATCGTAGAAATTAGCTTTAGATGGTTATGGGCACTGAGAATTGTTAAAATGGAGAAATATCGACGAGAGTGCTGTTTGCACGTACGTCCACAGCTGCTGTGTGACAAAGAACCAGCATCCTACCAAGGTGTACCAAATATAGGCGTAAGGGCAGAGGAATGTGTGGCCATAATGGGAGCACCTCAGGCAAGAGGTAACAGCACAAGGTGTTGTAGTATGCAGAAATGAGCATTGCTAAGGTGATTAAGGGCACTGGGAATTGGAGAAATAACAGTTGGAATGCTGTTTGCCATCATGTCGAATTCTCAAATAGAAGTTTGGGACTGGAAATGGGTCAAAATGGCTTTCAAAGCTTCTCAGCTGATTCCGCTTTTATGTACTGTCAGGCAGAAGCCTTGAGGAGTCTGATTCAGGGCGGAAATATGGCAGAAATTAGCTTCAGGAGCGAAGATAATGATAGCTCCAAGTGAATTTTCAAGCCACAACTCAACAGTAAAACATGAAGAACTGTTTTGCCTGTACGAGCTAACAGCCTTACAAGTTCAGAGCTGCTCTGTGAGAGAGAACCAGCATCCTACCAAGATGTACTAACTGTAAAGTGTGACAACACACCATATCAACTGTGTCGCGTCAATGTCGTTGCTAAAGTACTTACGGGCACTGAGAATGGTTAAGATGGAGAAACGGCAGATAGAGTGCTGTCTGGAAATACGTTCAGAGCTGCTCTGTGAGAGAGAACCAGCATCCTACCAAGATGTACTAACTGTAAAGTGTGACAACACACCATATCAACTGTGTCGCGTCAATGTCGATGCTAAAGTACTTACAGGCACTGAGAATGGTTAAGATGGAGAAACGGCAGATAGAGTGCTGTCTGGAAATACGTTCAGAGCTGCTCTGTGAGAGAGAACCAGCATCCTACCAAGATGTACTAACTGTAAAGTGTGACAACACACCATATCAACTGTGTCGCGTCAATGTCGTTGCTAAAGTACTTACGGGCACTGAGAATGGTTAAGATGGAGAAACGGCAGATAGAGTGCTGTCTGGAAATACGTTCAGAGCTGCTCTGTGAGAGAGAACCAGCATCCTACCAAGATGTACTAACTGTAAAGTGTGACAACACACCATATCAACTGTGTTGCGTCAATGTCGTTGCTAAGGTACTTACGGGCACTGAGTATGGTTAAGATGGAGAAACGGCAGATAGAGTGCTGTCTGGAAATACGTTCAGAGCTGCTCTGTGAGAGAGAACCAGCATCCTGCCAAAATGTACGAACTGTAAAGTGTGTCGAGGCCGTGGGAACCCAGCTTAAAGTGTGACAACACACCACATCACATATATCGCGTCAATGTCGTTGCTAAGGTACTTCCAAGAGGTAACAGCGCAGATAAGGAAATTTGAATTCTTAACTGGCAGTTCCTCGAATGGTTATACGCACTGAGAATTGGTGAAATTGCAGCAAAAATGGTTGTCTGCACCTCTGTTACTTGAATTCTCAAACACAAGTACGAGACTGGCCGAATTATCTTTTGAAGCATCCTCAAGCAATTGGTGTACCCTATGTCTATGCATCCTCAATCCTAGAGTCCACACATTAAATGGCAGCATCAGAATGGCAATATTGCAGAAACTAACTTGAAACTAGCGATAAATTAGCTTGAACGATGCAAGTGATAGCTCCAGCGTAATTTTCAAGCCACGACTCAACAGTAAAACACGCAGAACTGTTCCTATAGTAGGAATATAATTAAATGATGTCATTCTTCAAAATATTTCACCATTATTGGGTTCTTTCTTGGAATAAATTTGGCCCTTTCACTTTGTAAGCCTTGAGTGGCATTGGTTGGTCCTCGCCGCCCCCTTTCACTTCCTCGAGCCAATAGGATTCAATCTCCTCTCACTAGAACCTATATAAGATATGCTTTCTGCGATGTACTTTCAGTTCATGTTTGTTACTGATGACCTAACCGTCGAAATCGATTAAACAGCGTAACTCTTTACTTTCACAGAAATATAGACAACGCTCTATCTTACTCCGTTTTTATTTGATATTACGCGCGATTTTGGATTTAAAATTTTAATCATACTTTACAATAGATTTTGTTTTCGTATGTTGATAGATTTTTCATCAGCATTCATAGTTTATATTCTTGTCAATATTCATAGTCTGACAATTTATTCAGTTCCTAGTAACTAATTATTTAGAACGATATTCGGACATCCTATTTATCATCCTTTTTCGTACGGGTTTGTCGCAACTACTACACATGGATGTAAATTTTCTTATGTTTATTGGTCTCGCGTCACCGTTTTCGTTCCTGGATACCATACCCTTTTTCGTTCCACTCCCGCGTGACACTTTTCGGCTAGTTAGTCCATGGCTAAAGCGTATTCTACGCTGAAATCCGGGAATGACGGTAAGATGTTTAGCTTTGCGTGGAAATTCTCGGAATAGCGAAAATTCGCTGTCCGGTTGTTTGAAAAATCAAAATGTGGAAAATTTCCCGACCCTCCGGACATTTCCCTACATGGTAAGAACTTTTCCAGTTTAGAGCTGAATTTGGAACAGAGAACCATCATCCTACCAGGATTTACCAACTATGAAATGTCACAATACACCATATCAATGATATTTCATCACCTTTTCTTCCTGCGGTCACGTCGATCGCGGTCGTCACTCGAAGAGCTACTCGACGAGCTGGACGATCGTCGACGACGGTGTTTCTTCCTCCTCGATAGCATCACGTCTCTGAACGGATTTGGCGGAGCTTCTATACAGAAGAATGAGATTTATGATTACAAACAAAACCCTGACCTGTCCATATTATACAATTCTATAGTACACAATCTATATTCGACAGATCTTGCCTCTATACCTCATAATGGCATTCAAGATGAAAATACTTGTGCTGCCACCAGCCACTATCAACGTCAGACCTCACATGGAACAGTTCTGCTCCCGAACAAGAAATCGTAGACAAAGTGGAAGCTACAGTTATGAATGATTGACGAATCACAATCTGACAAATTGCTGATATTGTTAGCATATCTACTTGCTGGGGCCATGTAGGTTTATTATTCAATAATTGTAGCCCTCCAGTCTAGGACAACGGTTCTCAATATTTTTAAGTAACTGGCCCCCCTCTGAGGAGCTTACACATTTCCAACACTCCCCCCTCCTAGGGTAGAATGAAGTTTACAAGTTCTCCCAAACAGCTGAAGCAAAATATCTGAAAATTTCAGGAAAAATCCATGTTGGTCCGACAACGCCCCAAAAAAATTCTTGAGCCAGCTCTCTCACTTAATTTAAAGTGCCCTTTAAGGGTTGTCAAAGTTTTGTAAAATCCCTAAAAACCTCAAAAAAAACCGAAGCGGCCTAAATTTGGACTCTTTTTGAAGAACTTTCCATGAGGAATCGAATGAGCCCCTCCCCAGGTCCGTAGCTCAAACCATTCCTGATGTATGGCCCGATTTATGCTGCTTTTTTTGGTTTTATTATTGTTTTTGTTTGATATCAGTAACCTAGTGATGTAGTGAATGTGTGGATACTGGAGTGAACTCCTAAAAGGGTTTATAGCCGATACACGGGTTGAAGCATTCTGATATGCATGCTCCGTCTTACGAAATTTAAAATTTTAAAATAGAATATTTTCCCATTGCAATCACTCTAGAGAAAAACGCTGGAAATTCTTTCACTGCGGTTTATTATTCAATTTCATTCATTTGGCTTGCATTCATGATTTGAATTTCTACTAAGATCAATGTTTCACAGGTGATAGAGAATAATTGAATTTCAGGAGATATGCATAGAGCATAAATCTGTTCTCAACCAAAATACCTATTTGGATTGATCAGTTGATCATATTTGTGTGCCTCCTGAAATTCAATCCAAAACATTCCAAACACTCCAAAGCTTAGTAGAAATTCAAATCATGAACGCAAGCCAATTGAATAATAAACCCCAGTGAAAGAATACTTATTTACCCCAGTAATAATATTGAATAATATTTACCTATATATTATCAGCGTTTCATGCATATCAGAATGCTTCAACCCGTGTATCGGCTATAAACTACAAGTATCCACATCGGCTATCACTCCAGTATCCACATTCACTACAACTCGACGCTAACGGCATCACTGGGTTACAAACAATAATAAACCAAAAAACGCGAATGTTGGCACCATAAATCGGGCCATACATCGGGAATGGTTTGACCTACGGACGTGGGGAGGGGCTCATTCGATTCCTCATGGTATGTTCTTCAAATAGGTACAAATTTAGGCCGCTTCGACTTGTTTTGAGGTTTTTTAAGGATTTTACAAAACTTTGACAGCCCTTAAAGGGCACTTTAAATTGAGTGAGAGAGCTGGCTCAAGAATTGGGGCGTCGTCGGACCAATATGGATTTTTCCTGAAATTGAATAATAAACCTCAGTGAAAGAATTTGCAGCGTTCTTGTTGAAGTTTGATATTTGAGGATGTGGTTTTTTTTGCAAAAATTGTAACGGTGCCTCAACCTCCATATTATCTATAAATGGGCTGATCTATCGTGGACAACTATTTTAAGGAAAAATAGAAAAAGGGACTCGCCTATTTGAAAGCGTTGGACTGTAGGTTTCTTTTGCCGTAGGGAATATTTCTTGACTTTCTTGTCGTCTTGTGTTTCCTCTCGTCGACTTTTGCCTGGTGGACCTCGTCGCGTTCTCCGCTGCTCCGATTGAGGCTCGTCGTCGGACGACAAGGACTCTGTAAAAAATATTAATGAGACGACACGTTCATAAACGAGGTAACTAAGCTACGAATGGATGAATTACATAATCATGAATGACAATCTCCCACATTAATTTGAGGCTTAAGGTGTGATTTCCCTGACTCATCTGCGGCGCGCAATTTCTGCATGTACCTAAACAGCACGAGCCGCGCTGCGCTGTGGAAGTGTTGTCTCGCGGCTTGGCTGGCGGCCAACAGGAGGCAAAGAGGGCGATGACGGTTTTGACCGTATTCTCTTCGGAGCTTGAATTTGAATGGAGAAAGAGAAAGTGACTCGGAGCACTGGGAGGACATTGTCACACAGATTTTTGTAGCAAATTAATTTAGAAAAACGATACCATTCACAAGGAATTGACTAAACATCAATTCGGGTCAATAGTTCACGAATTGGAATGTACAACAATCACTTGACAACAAGGAAGGCGGCTGGATGAAATGGTTGGACAAAATTCCGCTAGAGCGCATCCAGAACCGTCATCGCCCTCTTTGCCCAGAGAGTCTTCTGCAGTCTCGTGCGTGAATTTCATTGTACCAACACGAGTGGGGAAATACGTACTTAACCTTCCATTAGTGGCGTGTATGCGAGGCATACACGCTCCTCCAGCAAGGTGAAGCTTCCTTCAGTTGCTTCGAGCCATTGCACTGGTATCCACAACCGAGAAAACGGTAAGTTGTATTTCTCACATACATGCCATCTTTTTCGCTTTTTTTCCCAAAAGTTATTTTTCACTTAGAACAAACCCGAATTGTGTTCTATTTACTTCAAGCACTATATAGTAGTTATTTACATAATCATATTTGCCTTCAGGTACCTACAAAAGCCCTTTGTATGTTAGACATACAAGCCACTATTGATGCTACTTCTTCATTTCTTTCCAGATGGCCCATCAAAAGGAGGTTTTTGATATGGAAAACGTGTGAGATATTGCAGCAATTCGACGCGCTCTTGAGGAATTAGATGATGGCGGGGATTTCCTCGATGATGAAAGTGAAACTGGTGAGGTTGATACTGTTGAAGTTCAGGAGGTGGATTTGGCATCAGAATTGAGTTATGATTCGAGTAGTAGCGATGAAGAAGACGATACTCCGACTGATTTTTTTAAGGCAATCCAAATGAGAAACAAAAAGATTGAAAATTCTTGGATTTGGAAAAAGCAGTCCATCCCCCGAAGCAAAACCGTAATCTACTGAAGCATTTTCCTGGACCCAAAGGCCCTGTCAAAAATGTAAAGGACTGTTCTGAAATTTAGCAGAAGATGTAGAAAGGAGCAATGTTCAAGGAATAGAAAACACCGAGCAGAGATCAGACCAGCAGCATGCTGCAGACAGAATGGAGCATGAGCAAGGAACTGGGCGTGACGAGCCAACAAGAAATCCTAGAGCTCCACGACAACGTCCGAGAGAGGAGGAAGACGGTCAGGAACAGGAGAGTCCAAAACCCAAAAGGTGCAAGCCCTGTTGCACCTGTGCAAGAAATGTGAAAAATACATCTGTGTTCAACACTCCAAGCCATTTTGTTTCGAGTGTAGTGATTCACTGGGGAACTGGATTCTCATTTTTTTTTTTTTTTTTTTTGCGCTCATTCATAAAATACTGCTAATTTCATTTATTTGATTTTTTTGAAAATTTTCTGTCTAAAAGATTTGTTTGTGATGGTTTTTGTAAATGTACTTTTTTCAAACAGGGAGAAGAGGGCTACTTTTGGAGTCAGTTTTAGAGGCTTGCATAGTTTGTTTCAAGATTACACTCCTAGATTTTTTGAAGTTCCTAAGAATAGGTATCGTAGTCATTCCTAGTCTACCGTGGAAACTGTGATTGATTAGACTGAAGGCTAACTGTGATTTTGCCGCTATGAGCGAAAATGTAATTCCAAAGAGGATTCAAATTATTTTAGACACGTATTTTTGACTTCTAATTTACATTATCTAAAAATAAAAAAAAATGTTTACTGAACGATTATGTGCCTTGTATACACTACCCTGATAGTTAGAAAAGGTTTTATTCTAGTGTTTTGCACTCAAAAAGGTGTAGTGTATGTGAGACATGCATGCCACTAATCGTGTTATGATTGAGGTGCCACTATTGGAAGGTTAAAAATGAAAAATGCTATCAGCAACGAGTTCCCCTGAGTAGCTCAATTCTGTAATTCACGAAAAACAAGCGCGCCTCATTGGGACCCTCGAGCAATGGGGGAACAGAAGTTTCAAAGAGTTCCGATAGATGGGAGTAGCGTCACCTTCCTCTCACCAGTCCAGAGTATCCTTTTCGCAATTAAAATCAGAAAGTTAAGAACATTGTTAATTCGTTTTGTCGTTTGGTGATTTGATTTGTTATTAGTTTTTCGTGCCTTCAAAATTTGTTTCTCCAAGTGCTTGTGGTTGGAGCCAATTTTGAAAGGTATACATGGGAACCGAAAATTCTAAAAGAGATTTTCTTTGCGGGTTTCCCTTCGGTAGGAGTTTGATGATTAAATAAAGAATATTGACAACCGACACTATTCCTGCCTATACATCTCCTGCCTTCACTCTGTTTAAAGATCTTTCAACGTAAAACAAGCGGTGTGGGTTTGCATATTGCCACCGCAAAGGCAATCCGTCTAGCAGTCTGGATGCAGCCTCCGCGTCCCCCCTGCAGCGGTTTTCAAGCTCCTGTGACCGCCTGCATCATCCAGTGGCCACGGCTGCGTCAGGGAAACCGGTCTCATCTAAAATCACAGAAGCAGCGGAGAGCGTTTCCGTCAGGGAAACCACACCTTTACAGCATACCCACTGCACGTCAGACATCTTGTACAGGGGTGACGAGTGACTCTTCAACACACTCTATTAGCAATTTTCAGAACTAAACAGTATAATCTATCTAGTAGTTGTTGGAACCAAATAGATCAGGTGACTGCATACACAACAAGACTCCCGTCCTCATACGAGACGCAGCATACCTGCTACAACCCAGAGATCTCGTACAGGGATGAGTGATGCTACACCTACTCACTCCAGTAGCAACTATTGGAACAGAATAATCAGAAGCATCTTGAGGAAGGGTATGGTGCAGCATCCCAAGCACTTCCTGGAGAGATAGAATTACACCCATGACATGAGTGCGGAAGCATATCGTAAGCATTGCATCAATCCCCACAACCCCCACCTATAACTGCCTCTTTCACTTGACTTGCCAAGTAATATTGTTATCACTCTAGCTCGATGTAGGTTCCCTTAATCTGTATGCTCACTATTCAACATGATTGATAGGAACGGGATATCGTGGTGGGTATTTTCTATGGTAGAGAGATCCACTGAATGTAGCAGTCAGGCTACTGCACCACACTCTCTCTAGCGACCAATATTGGAACCAAACAGATCAGTTGACTGCCATCACACGACCCCCGTCCTCATACAGACACAGCATACCTGTTACAACCCAGAGATCTCGTACGGGACTGCATGATGAACTACTCGCAGATTCCCACCAAAGCATACAAATTAATACAAGTTTCCTCACCTTGTCTTTGGCTCGTACGACGACGCTGCTTCACTCTGGCATACATATCTTGGAACGTCTCATCCTGGTCGTTCACCTCGTTGTCAACCTCTTCGCTGGACTCGTCGTTGCTCTCGTTCGACATATCTTCTTGCCCTTCCAGAGGTTTTCCTCGACTCCCCTGTAGAAATTCAATCAATCAATACATTTATTTGCAAAAAAAATACATATTGCAAGGAGTTGCGAACTTAATAAATTCTAGTAATAACTGGTAATACAAGCAAATAGAATATGTAAAGAGAAATGAACAGCGATTCGGCATTTAAAAAGAAGAAAAACAAAACCAGGCTAAAAACCATAACGATTTGGTCACTCTTGACACTTCTAAACGATGGAGGAAAACAAAAACAAAATCCAAACCACTCAAACTCGATGAAAATTATCCGTCCTGTTACTTATTATGGATGAAACATAAGATGATTCTTTCCTTACGTTATCGATCTCTCTTTTGAAGAGGTCTATTTGTTGATCATCTAACCTATATGTAGAGATCACACGCCGTTGCTTGTCACTCGCTAGACTGAGGTCCTTATTGGGAGGAGGATGTGCGATTTCCAGGATAGTAAATACAAGCCATGTGCTTTGACGAGTGTAGAAAATCGCTCACTATGAAATCACTGAAAACATTCAGGAAGTCTCGGTTGATCAATGCCAAATCCACCGCATTCCTTCCCGCCCGGCCGAAATAAGCGAAACTCCACATTTGTGTCACTTTGTGATTCCCCATTACCCGCAAGAAGTGAATGATCCTCGCAGAGCTCCAAGAGGAGCTCTCTTGTTGAATTTGGAATCCATAGAATTTCTGGTTGAATTGAGCTTGGATCCAAAAACCAAGTGTTCGTCACCCTCATTTTGAACTCCGACTGTACTGTTGAAGTCTCCCATCGGCAAAAGGGGTGTTACCATCTGATACCTTATCCTTCACTGAAGAGAGATCTCCCAACATCCCAATTATGGTCTCATGGTGAGGTACTGGAAACAGGTAAATAGCACCCACCACTAAGGTGCGCGAATTAATCTCCAATTTAACAAATATCCAATAATTTGAACTTTCTATTACTGAGGTCGAACATCCATCCATCCTTTATAACAATACCTGACCTCTCCGTGGTTGCGGAACACTGGAACAGCTCATAGCCACAAAGAAATGGGGCAACACAAGGTGGAATCAATCCACGTTTCATCGAAAATCATTACTTGGTTGTTTATAAGTGATTTTATCTATATTGTGTCAAGCTGAAGAACACCCTGTAGAAATTGAAGAAAACATGTTTTCACTTAAAGAGTTTACGGGTAGAATTCAATAAAAATGGAACATGCTACAGCCTGGAATGTTCCTGGCAATGGATGTTTATGGGTATTGAGCTATTTTTGTACCAATCTCATGAAATCCATCTTCAGGCGAAACGAGGGAGTCCCTCAACTCGGGAGCAAGCCCCTGTCCACCTAAATACTTTTGCTTACTGCCTACTACTAGAATTCAAGAAACATGGAACATGCTATAGCCTGGAACGTCAATTATTGATAAACCATCGATCCAGGATCGTAATTATCGATTGTGACTTTGTATCATATCAAGACATTGGCAGAAATCACACCCGAGCAATGGATATCTATGGGTGCTGCGCTACTTTTGTACCGATCTCATACGCTGTTTCTCTGCGGATAGGTCCTGGCTAGAGCATATTCACGCTAAAAGTACAAGCTCCAGTCATACAATAATATGGATGTGGATACATCAAGGAAATCCATCTTCAAACGAAACAAGGGTGCTCCGTGGCTTGCCGAAGAACAAGCCGTCAGTACCTCCTGGATGCTTTTGCTTGCAGCCACTACAAGAAATCAAAGAATCATGGAACATGCTATAGCCTGGAACGTCAATTATTGATAAACCATCGATCCGGGAACGTAATTACCGATTCTGACTGTTTATCACACCAGGACATTGGCTGAAATCACACCCGAGCAATGGATATCTATGGTTGCTGCGCTACTTTTGTACCAATCTCGTACACCGCTTCCCTGCAGATGGGTCCTGGCTAGAGCATATTCACGTTAAAAGTACAAGCTCCAGTCATAACATAATATGGATGTGGATACATCAAGGAAATCCATCTTCAAACGAAACAAGGGTGCTCCGTGACTTGCCGGAAGAACAAGCCGTCAGTACATCCACGATGCTTTTGCTTGCGGCCATTACAAGAAATCAAGGACTCATGGAACATGCTATAGCCTAGGACGTCCATTATTGGTCAGCCATCGATCCAGGAACGTAATTATCAATTGAGGAGCTCCTTTCAAATAGGCAAATATCCATTTTGAATTCTTTCACTGGGGTTTATTATTCAACTGGCTTGCATGCCGCGCGGCACGTCTACACTTTCCCTTCCCATCAGCTTTCTTTGAAGTAGACCGACACTTGAGCGATTTCCAGCGGCATGCCGCAAAATGCTGACGTTCATGTCCACATTGTAGCGCCTTTGCCGGATTCTGCGGCATAGTGTGGACGCGCCTTAAGAAAGCTGTTTCGTTTACCGGGGTTTTCCCCCAATTACATTCTACATCTGGAGACAGGGGTGGACACAATATCAGCTTATACTCTTGATGCCCAAAAATGAACAGTTTCACGTAATTTCCATCGGATTAGAATATCATCAACTTACCGGTTTGACTCTTCTATTTGGCTCCGTGTCAATCCTCAACATTCGTCGCCTCGTTCTCGGCAGGACGCTGCCATTTTCTTCTTTGACGCCTACAAGAGCAAAACAAAAACCAAACAGATAATTAATTATTATTATTAAAAGCCAACAGATACACTAAAAATATGGCAGTCATGTAGCATGCCCGTATGAGCGAATTTTTTACAGCACTATCTGCAGCACTGTAATTGCGTTAATGTTAGTTGAAATTTGATCAATGAAAATTTGCTGAAATCCTACTATATATTTAATTTGATTTAAACTCACGGTTTTCGGTTGGCTCCACGCCTTCTTCCCTTCTTTCTTCTTCCTCTTCCTCCTCCTCTTCTTCTTCTTCGCCTTCCTCTTCGTCGCCCCAGTCTTCCGACTCTTTTTTGTCTGCAAAAACCCAAAAATTAGTGAAATCTCGTTATCGAGTAAGAAATTTTTCAAGAATGAACCAACAACAACTGTTCAACAATGAACCCTTAGGGAGAGAGAGAGAGACCTTGATTTCGAGGCAGCAGTTTTGAGAGAGAGAGAGAGAGATCGAGCAAGCTCCAACTGCTCCAAAACCCAGCTCATCTGCTGAGTTTGCTGCTGCCCTGCATGATTCAGTAGATGGCAAAGAACTCCGACAGGCTTCAGAGGGCATTGGGGCCTGCGACTACCGACATTTACACGGCGTCCGGGTGGCTACTTTAGCCGCTGCGGTGAGGTGTTTGAGAGGTAGTTGCGGGACAGTAGATACCCTTTGCCGTGCCTGTCGGGGTAAAAATGAAAACCTCTACCATGTGGTGCAGCAGTGTCCAAGGACTCATGGTGGCCGCATACTCCGTCATGATGCGGTTGCCAAGCAGATAGCAGGTGCATTGTCATCCAGTGGCTGGGATGTTGAGAGAGAGAGACTGTATCATATGCCAAGTGACCAGGACAAGAAGACAGATATAGTTGCCGTTAAGTCCAACGGGTCTGCCATAATCCTGGATGTCCAAGTTGTCAGTGGCAGCGTGGACATGGAGCAGACCTGGAGGGCTAAGATAAGTATGATAGAAATGTCCTGCGGCAAGCGATATCCGAGCTAAAAGGAGTGGCGCCTAACAACATCAAGGTTATGGCTGCAACCGTGTCATGGCGCGGGGTGTGGTGCGGGAAAAGTGCCACGGAGTTACTTGAGCTGGGCATCCCATCTGGAGCTCTTACCTGAATTGGTGGTCATTTTATAGGGGCACTTCCTCTCATCCCTCTCTTCCTCCTCCATCATCCTCAACTTCCCGTAATCCCAAGGGCCGGCGTCGGGTAAACCTGGGCGTCCTCCCCACTTTTATTCTTGTATTTCGTTTTTACGCGTTTTTTCGTTTTTGTTTAATGGCGTGCCCCGTCCGTCTTTTAGGGGAGATTACTAATGTGTGTGTGTGTGTGTGTGTGTGTGTGTGTGTGTGTGTGTGTGTGTGTGTGTGTGTGTGTGTGTGTGTGTGTGATATGATTGATCAAATGATTGATCGATTGAGGTCTGGGTCTTTATCACTTTGTCACTTTACAGGGCTCTGGTTGTACCCATCTTGGATTACGCCTCAGTCCTCTGGACCCCCCACTACAAATACCAGATGGAACAGCTGCAGAGGGTGCACCGCCGATTCTTGCGCTATGTGGCTTACAAATCCCACATTCCTCGGGAAGAGGTGGACTTTGCCGCTCTGGAGAGGAGTTGCAGCGTGCGGAGTCCCGAGATCCGGCACTACCAGGCCGATGTCACCCATTTCTGCAGACTTGCAGACTGTTGGACTCTCCTTCCCTCCTGGCCAGGGTTGGCCTAGTTGTCCCTCGACTCAGTTCCCGATCAACATCCCTCTTCCTGGTTCCCTTCTCGCCGACTAACTACCTCTACAACAGGCCTATACGCAGAATGCCTCGGCGTGTGAACTATGTTGTCGATGAATGCCCCGAGTTGGACATCTTTTTAAGTTCACCAGTGTTAGTTAGGAGAAGGTGCGGGGAATTGCTGGAATGAGTTGTCTTGTGTAGTTCGTTGCTCAGTCGTTTTCCATTTGTTTTGTCTGACTCGATAATATTTAGCCTACGTATTTTTATAATTATTTTTCTCTGATGTTTGATAATTTCTCTGTATTGGGTTTTTTGCCCATATTGTATATAAATAAATAAAATAAATAAATAAATCCCGAAATGTGGGGATCTACTCACCGTAGTCCCTCGGGCAGACGGGGTAGCCTTTCAACGACTGAGCTCCCACGATCCAGGAGTCGTTGACGTTTTGAAATTTCAGGTTCCGCTTACGGGTGCTTCTCCTAATACCATCTGCACAAATACACAAAATTATTGATTACTTATTTAAAATTATGCATCGGTACAAGATCATACGACTCAGTCGTGTGTAGTTCATCCTTCATATGACAGTGCAAGAGGTACACAAATGTGGGCAAAGCGTGTGATTCTATAGACACTGCACTCTGCAGGAAATTTAGAGAAGTTGGCAGCCTGAACTAGAAGGCGATGTAAAGGAATTATACTCTATTAAGTTGGCAGCCATGGCTAACCTATATATTTTGGTTTACTCCCACACAGCTAAAGCAAAATATCTGAAATTTCCAGGAAAAATCCATGTTGGTCCGACAACGCCCCAATTCGTTTAGCAAGCTCTCTCACTTAATTTAAAGTGCCCTTTAAGGGTTGTCAAAATTTTGTAAAATCCCTAAAAACCTCAAAAAAAACCAAGGCGGCCTAAATTTGGACTTTTTTTTTGAAGAACTTTCCACGAGCAATTGAATGAGCCCTCCCCAGGTCCGTAGCTCAAACCATTCCCGATGTATGGCCCGATTTATGGTGCCAACATTTGCGTTATTTTGGTTTATTATTGGTTTTGTTTTGATAGCAGTAACCTAGTGATGTAGTGAATGTGGATACTGGAGTGAACTCCTAAAAGGGTTTATAGCCGATACGCGGGTTGAAGCATTCTGATATGCATGAAACGCTGCAAATTCATTCACTGGGGTTTATTATTCAATTTCATTCATTTGGCTTGCATTCATGATTTGAATTTCTACTAAGCTTTGGAGTGTGCGTGTTTCACAGGTGATAGAGCGATTATTGAATTTCAGGAGATATGCATTGAACAACCAAAATACCTATTTGGATCGATCAGTTGATCATATTTGTGTGCCTCCTGAAATTCAATAATCGCTTTATCACCTGTGAAACACGCACACCCCAAAGCTTAGTAGAAATTCAAATCATGAATGCAAGCCAAAAGAATGAAATTGAATAATAAATCGCAAAAACCTTTTCAAGCTTAAAAAAAAAGACCACTAAGCGACACGAATAGTACAAATGCTGATGCCCACGGGAGTTACCCGTGTTGGTTCAGGCAATACAGTATAAACAGGTGATTGAAGGAGTAGACTGCAAAGGTGTATGGGACATCACCCATATGCAGTCTCCTTGAATAAAAGAAAGTCTGCTCTGCCATCTTCCTTGACGTTGCTCAAGCATTTGACTAGGTTTGGCACGAGGGACTCAATTACAAGCTGCGCAAAACCCTGCCGATGAAGTATGCTGAACTGCTTCAATCTTACCTCACCAATCGCTACTTCAGAATAAAGCAAGGAGATGCCTACTCAGAGCTGATCACTGCAGGGGTCCCACAAGGGAGTGTTCTTGGGCCACTCCTGTATGTCCTTTACACCAGTGATCTCCCAGAAATTGAAATTAACACTACAGCTACTTTTGCGGACGATACGGCGGTTCTGGCAGTTGGAGAAAATCGAGTCCATCACAAAGTTGAAAAGGTCCTTATCCTGCATTCAACAGTGGACAGCGAAATGGAGAATCAGAATTAATGAAAATAAATCGGTACATGTCGACTTCACTAAAAAAAATTGACTATGTACCAGTTTATCTAAATAGCAAGGTTATTCCGTATGGTAACGAAGCTAAATACCTCGGTATGACGCACGATGGCAGGCTCAGGTGGGGAGCCCATGTTAAGAAAAAGAAGGGAGAACTCCTACTCAACTTCAGGAAAATGTACCGGCTAATGGGGAGATGGTCGAAGCTGTTGATCCAGAATAAGCTAACCCCGTACAACCAGGTCCTGAAACCAGTTTGGACCTACAGAGCCCAGCTGCAGGGCTGTACAGCTCAATCAAATCGAGATATCATCCAACGTTTTCAAAATAATGCGTTATGAACTGTTGTGAACGCGCCGTGGTACTTTCGAAATTAACATCTCCATCATGAACAGTCGAAACAGTTAGCGAGGCTATGAAGCAACAAGCTGTGAGTCATCTCCAACGACTAAGATATCATCTATTCTGGAGCGTTGAGGAAAAACAGCCTCCCTTCCTTGGATGATCGGCGAATTGAGGCGGATGTCTTGTTGTTGAAGAGGCTATTGGACGGGTCTACGGATTCTCCTGATCTCTTGTCTCCGCTCAATTTCGCCGTACCCCAGTACCCAACTAGGAACTCGCCGATCTTCTACCTGCGGCCAGCGGCAACAAACTACCTTTGGAACAACCCTCTGGTGAGGGCACAGCAAGCTGTAAAACACGCCATGATGGGTGCAGACACATCGGTTGACTTCATGGCTTCTTCGTTTTCATCAATTAGATCTGCGATACGTCGTGCCTTGGTCTAGTGGTCCTGAAAGAGTCACTAAGTGTGTGCAGTGCGTTCCCAGTTAATGGCGTGAGTTTTCGTTTTCGTTTTAGTTTTCACTTTCTGTTTCCGTTATGTGATTCCTTGGCTCCCTTGTCAAATTTTGTATCTTTTCCTTCTTATATTGGGCTTCTGCCCGTGTAATAATAAAAAATTAAAAACATGTCAACTCCTTGACACAAGTGACGTCACCAGAAGACTAAAGCGTACTTGAAACCACTTGATCTTGCCTATTTGTGAAGCAGTTGAGTGGAACAATCAGTCAGAAAGGACAAAACTCAGTGGTGTATCTTAGTTTTGTATACTTATCCCTATTTTCAATATAATATTATCTCGTGTAGAAACCAATTAACTAGGAAGAAATGCTTATACATGGGACAAACTACAGTAAAAATACATCAAAAATGCTTTACCGTCGGGGTTGCTGGAATTCGTCATAGACAGCCGCTGGCTGGTGCTCCGCGTGGATCTCTCCGACACCTCCCGCACTTCTGACAACCTGCGAGGATGAATCCTGGAAAAAGTCAAGAAAAACTGTCAAATTGCGGCGATTTTCCCAAGAAAATGGAAGTATCGCTAAGACTGTAAAATATTTGGGAAATTCCTTCGTCAAAATCCTTTTTGGAAACAAGAAAAGGGTTTCTGCAGCAATCACCCCATGACGGGGCCTGGTTTTTTAAAACAGCCTCATTCTAAAATTGAGATCGAAAGATGAACTTGAAAGATTGGAATCATATTATAAAGTTATTTATGAGTGGCCTGTTTCTATTTTACAGGCATTATTTGTGATCACAGTTTTCAAAGAATCATCAGCAAGACAGATGATATCGTGTGAACTGTCACCAGGCAAACATTTTGCAAACTCTGTTCACAAACGATCTCAAATGTCCTAGAGCGTTTCATCACTTGTTGGTATACCTAGTGGATTTTATACTTTGTGCTGTAGACTCGTGTCCATCGTGTATCCAGTGTAAACAGCATATGACCAGAAGAACTAATGGCCAGGAGTAAACCTAGTGGATTTTATACTCTGTGCTGTAGACTCGTGTCCATCGTGTATCCAGTGCAAACAGCATATCAGCAGAAGAACTAATGGCCAGGAGCT
Source organism: Creontiades dilutus (assembly GCA_031894815.1). Lineage (NCBI taxonomy): Eukaryota > Metazoa > Arthropoda > Insecta > Hemiptera > Miridae > Creontiades > Creontiades dilutus. Next base: position 3,139 of record JAVIWC010002356.1, on the reverse strand, counting down.
TTCAGGAGCTTCCAAGTTAAATAGGTGTTGGCATCTTGATTATTTGGGTTAAATGCTTTCATATTTTCATACCGTTTTGACACTGTCAGTGTGGAAGATTCTAGCCATCGAATCTCACCGGCCACAAGAGCGTACATACTTCAACATCTTTCACACTAGATAAAATTGTCAATCTTTGTACAGATATACACTAGATAACGCACTAGATATGGTTTCAGAGGGCATCAAATGCACCTTCAGGGCTGTGGCATGCAGTTTGGACCAATCTATGGACATGAGTACGTGCTCCAAGGTCACCTAATACAAGCAAGACACGATATTTGTTGGACATTCCAAGTTTGCCCTGAGGCAGGCATATGGGATTGATCAATTTCAGAGCTTGAGAATACCAAAACCACAGCAAGTTAATTCTTTGCTCCCTGCTTAGAGCACCAAAGGCATATCTTAACATTTCGTTATCAGTCCTTCATAACCACTCATTTTATCAGCTTTCGAAGTACTTATGAGTGGTCTGTTTACAGCATACAAGCATCATTCGTGAACACTGTTTTCAAACAACCATCAGCCAAATACTCGGTAGGACGTGACAAACACACTTTGCTGTTCTACCAGGATGGATGGCTGCATACTGTATTGTCCCAGGGCATACCAACATACAATCCACCCAAACCCCAATGTATACTCCCCACCACAGTATACCTCAACATCTTCCAGTCATGATAAAGTTGTATATCTTAGTACAGGAGCTAGATAACGCACTAGATATGGTTTCAGATAGCCTGAAATGCACCATCAGGGCTGTGGAATGCAGTTTGGACCAATCTACAGGACCAAATCCAAGATATGTTTCAAGGTCGAACCTAACACCAATCGATATTTTGGGCTCATTAAAGCTTGCTTGGATGGGATTGATCAATTACAGAGCTTGAGAAAACCAAAACCAGAGCAAGTTAGCTCTTTGCTCCCATCTTAGAGCACCACAGGCATATCTTAACATTTCGTTATCAGTCCTTCATAATCACTCAGTGTATCAGCTTTTGAAGTATTTATGAGTGGCCTGTTTGCTGCATACAAGCATCATTCGTGAACACTGTTTTCAAACAACCATCAGCCAAATACTTGGTAGGATGTGACAAACACACTTTGCTGTTCTACCAGGATGGATGGCTGCATACTGTATTGTCCCAGGGCATACTAACATACAATCCACCCAAACCCCACTGTATACTCCCCACCACAGTATATCCTCAACATCTTTCAGACTGGATAAAGTTGTATATGATAGTACAGGAGCTAGATAACGCACTAGATATGGTTTCAGAGAGCCTGAAGAACACCATCAGGGCTGTGGACCAATCTATGGACCGATATTTTGGGGGCATTAAAGCTTGCTTGGATGGGATTGACCAGTTACAGAGCAATTACAGCATATCTTACCATTTTATCGTTATCAGTCCTTCATAACCACTCATTGTATCAGCTTTTGAAGTATTCAATCAATCAGTTCAATCACCAGCCAAATACTTGGTGGGATGCGAACTGTCACCAGTGCCAAAGAGAGTTGACTGTTCAAAAACGTTCTCGAACGTCCAAGTGCAGTTCGCTAAGCGCAGTTCACGCAACCTAGTGAATCATTAACTCTAAGCTGTGAACTGCAAAATTGTCTTAAGGACTCGTGTTCATTGTGCATCCACCGTAAACAGCATATCAGCAGAAGAACTAATGGCCAGGGGCAGCTACTCCATTATTCTGGAGCTTGCAAGGTAAATAGGTGTTGGCATCTTAATCATTTGTGTTAAATGCTTTCACGTTTTCCTACAATTTTAGATAGAGTGAGGCAATAAGAAATTGGCAAATTGAGATTTTTATCAAGCTGCCGAAAGCAATTTCAATGTGCTCCCAGAGTTTCACAGCTTCTACAAGCTACAGATGACGTATTTTCCAGTCATCTTCGATAAACCTGAACTTGGATCCATTTTCCAATAATTTGGCTCATTGAGGAACCACTACGTTGGATTTTAAAGGAATAACAACCACTTGGTATCGCAACAATGCATACTGTCCCTGTACATGGTATATCTCCTCCAAAAACACCAATTTGCAATGGGTATCCAGATAATAATTTTAATGAAATATCGAATCTCACCTCCTACGACGGGCGATGTACATTTCCTCTTCTTCTTCCGACGTCGACGTCGCTCCAGGCGTCCTCAACAACGAGATCCTCCGCATACTTCTACGTGTACTTAATTCGGGCTCATCTGCAAAACAAACATAAAATCCATTACCAATCAATCAATCAATTACTTATACGTAATTTTAGTGGAGGTCTTGACAGTCAAAGGGCAGGTAATGGACGGTTGGTGATGGTACAATTTCATTGCCAACGTTTCGTTCAATTGTCACAACTTCTTCAGGGCTTGAAAGCTGTATTTAGAAAGCAAAGCTGTGTATCACGTTACTTTAGAATTCAGACAATCTGTCATCTGTAGACGAATCAGTCAATCAGAGGGTGCACGATAGAAAAACTACAATTTCATTGCCAACGTTTCGTTCAATTGTCACATTTACACGTTCTATATAATTCAATCAATCTGTCATTGGTAGACGAATCAGTCAATCAGAGAGTAGATTATAGGCTTCAGGGCTTGGAAGCTGTATTTAGAAAGCAAAGCTGTGTATCACGTTGCTATAGAATTCAGTCAATCTGTCAACTGTAGACGAATCAGTCAATCGGAGGGTGGATGATAAAAAACCACAATTGCATTGCCAACGTTTCGTTCAATTGTCACAACTTCTTCAGGGCTTGAAAGCTGTATTTACAAGGCAAAGCTGTGTATCACGTTGCTATAGAATTCAGTCAATCTGTCATCTGTAGACGAATCAGTCAATAAGAGCGTAGATGATAGAAAACTACAATTTCATTGCCAACGTTTCGTTCAATTGTCACAACTTCTTCAGGGCTTGAAAGCTGTATTTACAAGGCAAAGCTGTGTATCACGTTACTTTAGAATTCAGTCAATCTGTCATCTGTAGACGAATCAGTCAATCAGAGAGGTAGATGATAGAAAACTACAATTTCATTGCCAACGTTTCGTTCAATTGTCACAACTTCTTCAGGGCTTGAAAGCTGTATTTA